>BMAC01000449.1:667038-699117 GCA_014905375.1 Phtheirospermum japonicum | reverse complement strand
TATATATATATATATATATATATATATATATATATATATATATATATATATATATATATATATATATATATATATGATTAGGTTCAAATGAGAACTGTGTCCTTATATGAACCTAGGGTCAATTATGGGCCTTAGATCTAATTAAATGGATGGATCAGGTTTTTTGTGTATTTTCTCATTTGATTAAAAGTATTAGGATTGTATAATAAAAACACTGTTGTTGTATATAACTAAAATATCAAAAAAGCACTGTGATTGTATAATAAAAGTACTGCTGGTATATAATAAAAGCACTAGTTCGCAGGTTCGCATATAATGACATGGTTCTCATTTGAGCCCACCCCTATATATATAATTTTATTTTATTTAGTCAATATTTTGAATATCTTCTATGATATTATTTGATCCTTTGTGAATATCTACTACGATATTATCTTATCCTTTGTAACTTGTATATATACCCTCTTTTGTTTCAATGAAAGTCACAAATCATATTTCTTACAAGATGTTTCCAATGGATTATAACATCGAAAATATTTTATTGGAATGTCGGTATTGAAATGAAATACTTTGCGTATGAAACCATGAACAAGTCGCAAACCCTATAAAAAAATAGTTTGTGAAATAACATTGAGAATCAATAGTTATTGTAGGGGAAAGGAAAACAAATAAATTGATGAGAGAAAACGATTGAAACATTACCTAGGTTCTTGATGGGGCAGATTTTTAGTGATGACAACATCAAATGAGTCAGATGTTTTTCCCCTTTATATGATCAAAATGAGCATAAGCAATGGAAAATACTCAAATTTTAAACTATTTAATACATACATGGTATTGCAAAGAATGGAGCAGCCTTGTTCAGTATCGGTGAAGAGAAATCACCGAGTTCTGATGGGTACACCTCAAACTTCTTTAAGAAAGCATGGCAAACAGTGGGTGAGCAGTTTTGTAAGGCGGTGCATGAATTCTTTGAGTCGAGGCATCTTTTGAAGCAAATAAATCACACAATCCTTGCCATGATTCCCAAATCGGATCGGCCATGTTCAGTTGGGGACTGTCACCCTATTTCTGATTGCAATGTTAAGTATAAAGTGATTTCTAAGATCCTGGCGTCAAGGCTTACATCCACTTTGGGCACAATCTTGGATCAAGCTCAATCTGCATTCGTGAAGGGGAGCAGCATGGTTGAAAATATCCATTTGGCTCAGAAGCTTTTGAGGAAATATCACCAGATCATAAAGGTGTCCCCCTGTTGCATCCTTGAAATCGACCTTCGAAAAGCTTTTGACTCGGTCAGTTGGGGCTTCCTTAATTCCATCCTTTAGGGATTTAATTTTCCGGAGAAGTTTGTTAGTTGGGTCATGGAATGCGTGTCTTCCACCTCTTAATCCATCTCACTTAACGGAATCCTGCATGATATTTTTTAATGGAAGAGAGGTTTGAGGCAAGGCGACCCACTCTCCCCTTTCTTGTTCGTTCTATGCATCGAGTACCTCTCGAGGTCTTTAAATATTGCCACGGCTAACCCAGATTTCAACTTCCATACGAGGTGTGAGGCGAATCAAATTACATACTTAGCTTTTTCCGATGATCTTATGCTCATGGAGAGGGGCGATCCAACATCGGTCCGTATTCTCATGGAGTGTTTCTCCAACTTTAGCGAAAAATCGGGGCTTAGCATGAACGCTTTGAAGTCGGACCTGTATACGGTGGCAATTGTGGGGGAGGACCTTGAGGAGATCCAGGATATCACGGGTATCCCACTTGGCACGATGCCTTTCCGCTACTTGGGCATACCCCTCTCGTCTCACAAATTGAGGCCAATGCACTATGCGCCCTTTATCGACAAGATTGCATCTTATATCAATGCATGGACCGCATCTTCACTTTCTTATGCGGGACGGGCTGAACTCATTCGTTCTGTACTCCAAGGAGTTGAATGTTTTTGGCTATCCTTCTCCCCTCTCCCGATGGGGGTCATTGATAGAATCACCAAGTTGTGCCGAAATTTTCTTTGGAATTCCAAAAATGCTCTGATTGCTTGGGACGAAGTCTGCCTTCCCAAAGCCAAAGGGGGTCTCGGCTTTAGAGGCATCAAGGCGTGGAACGAGGAGACTTGTGGAACATCTATAACAAAAAGGACACTCTTTAGGTTCGATGGATGCACAATATATATTTGAAGAAATACATCTTATGGCAATTGACTTCGAGTCGGGAGGACTCGCCATTGCTCAAAGGCTTGCTTCGCATAAGGGACAAGATTTTCTCCCGAGAAGGGACGTTCGAGGCTGCAATCTAAAAACTTCAGAATTGGGACAGTGGGAATGGGCTTAGCATTGCCTAGGCCTATGATTACTTTCGGGACACTGGGAATACTAAGCACTGAGATGCCGATGTTTAGAATGCTTGCATCACCCCGAAACATTCTTTCACCTTATGGCTCGGCATCAAACAAAGGCTACTTATGAGAGACCGATTGCGCTACCTTGACATTGTAAAGGCTTGCGCATTTTGTGGTCGTGTGAACAAATCTGTGCAACACATCTTTTTCGAGTGCTGTTTCAGCGAGACAATTTGGAGGGGAATTCGAGACCGGATAGGCATCAGATGATCCATGACGGCTATTGCTAGCGCCTTGAAGTGGATCAAGAAAGAAGGAAGGGGCACCACTTAGCATGGCAAGGCTAAGCGTATTGCACTTGTGAGCACCGTCTACCACATTTGGACAGCGAGGAACCGACAAATATTTGAAGGCTTGTCCCCATAAGTGACCGACATCATTTTCAAGATCAAAACACAAGTGTACAAGACCATATTCATTTTGTATCCCGATGTTTTAATTCATTTCGAACATGTAGCTAGGGGAGGTTGATATGTAGCGTATTGTTGATGTACACCTGGGTATGCCCAGTGCATTTTGTATTGCCTACTTTGTTGCACCCATTTTTAATCTTTATAATTTACATTTCGATCAAAAGAAAAAGAATGAAGCATAAGTCCAGTCTACATAATCAAAATACGAGTAAAAGGCGATGAACAACACTAAACAAATCATATTATATAATATATAAGGGTCACCAGTAAACCCAAAATCAACAAAAAGACATCTAGTTTATTTATATATATTTATATATATGTATGTGTGTGTGTGTGTGTGTGTATATATATATATATATATATATATATATATATATATATATATATATATATATATATATATATATATATATATATATATATATATACACACAAAAGAAAATCTCAAAGTTCAAAATTATAATAAATCAATTACTTGAACCATATTCAAATAAACATTCTCAAAGTGTGTCAATAGTGCAAAACTGAAAACAAACTGAAAATCTTTTTGATTAGAGTTGTTTTGAGAGTAAAAATAATTTGAATAAGTGAAAAGAGAGAAATCAAAACATACCCGTTTGAAAAAGTATTTTTCTTTTTACAAAAAGAAAGAAATAAATTATAATAATATCAATACATAAAATAAATTTAATATTTCAAATTAACTCTTCACTTAAATAAGGAATAAAAATGGCTACATAAAATTAAGAATCTTTTTGAAAAAGTTGTTTTTTATGGCATTTTCGTGGTAGAAGAAGAAAGCCCACATTTGAGTTGGGCCGTCACTTTTGGTCGGCATGTCTACTATTCATTCTCCATTTGAGTCCGTCCACTCCATCCCCACTTGAAAAGAAAGGGCAGGGTTAGGGTTTATGTCGCCGGATACTCAAATTTATTCTTCTCGGGCAGAAAAAGGTAGAAATGTGAATTTTTCGCAAATCTATTGTTCACCAACTCCAAATCCAATCTCAAATCCCGCCTGCAGCAGCCGTCACATGTTCCGATTGATAAAACAATGTTTCTGATAGAGCATAATTACAAGGATTCACTACTGGGTATGCTAGTAGGCATCTTCGTACTTGTAGTTGTAACAAATTGATCTTGTTTTTCCATGTTATAAGATTTCGAATGATTCAAATCAGTCTGATTTGAATCATTCCAAGTCTTATAACACGGTCAGTTTGTTGCAACCATCAGCAAGAAAATGTCTACGAGCATACCCAGAGAGTAGTTGGTGAATCCGTTGTAATTATGCTATATCTTAAACATTGTTTTATTAAGTTTGACTTTGCTAATGAAAAGTTATCTTTTATTCCTCTGCCCAAAAGCATTGTGAGTAAAGGATTGATGTTTTCTGCTTATCTTTTTGTTGAGTTTCATGGGTCGTTCGCTGCTCTTGTTCACTCGGATATGACTAAAGAAGTAGAGCAGCAGCAGCGGCCTTTTAGTTTCGAGGTTTTGGTATGGAAAGATGAGCTGTGGACTAGTGTAGTGCCCACAGTTACAATTGATGATGAAGTCCCAGGTGGTGATAGGGTTGCCAGGGTTGCCAGGGTACTGGGCTTTTTTCAAAACCATTTATTATTTCTTCAAGGCTTCAACAAGGGTGAACTACTGCTTTTCGATCTTGAAACAAAAGTGTTGGAGAGGCTCGGTATCTATGCTGATGTGGATCCGAGCATGCTGAGTATTTTCCCATATGTTGAGAGCTCCAATACTTTCTACCCAATTAAAAAATAATCAGAACTAGCGATCTTATTTTGTTATGTCTATTTATATATTTTTCTTAGTCTGTTGTTGTTCTTATTTTATTGCAATGATGATATGTTGTTGAGCTACTATTTTTTGTTTACAAATCAGTGATTAATTCTGAAACTGGAAATGATTTGAATAGGCCCTGTAGGCAGAGAAGGCCCCAAGGTTTTAAAGAATTGAAAATGACTATTTATTTCTCCAAGGCTTTAATAAGGGCGAACTATTGCTTTTCGATCGTAAAACGAGCAAGGTGGAGAATCTGGGTATTCATGCTGAGCCGGTACCAAGGATGCTGAGTATTTTTCCATGTACCAAGGGGAGTGTTTTGGTTATGTATTCTGCTATTTTTGTTTTGTTAGTATATCTTGATTTCTTTGTTGCATTAATTATGATATTATGTTATTCAGCTACTATGTTTTGTTTATAAACCATTTTGGTCTTCACGTTTTAATTAACTACTATGATTATGTACAAAAGTTTTTATTAGCTTTTAGGCCTTATTTTAAAAATGTTGTATAGAAGAGCGGAAATTGTGAATGAGCTATTTTGTTGTTGGACTCTAATACAATGAACTACACTCGATCCTTGATCAAGTGTATCAAACATTTTTTTTTTTTTACGTCGCATGAGCTTTCGAGGGTTTAGTAGCTAATAAGAACTCACCTCATTTCCTCATTCTTCTTCCCCATACAAACTCCTCAGAGAAGATCGTTTGTTGCTCGAAATGTACAACCCATGGTGATCGTCGCCCGGTGGATATGTTTCCATTCCACTCAATGGAAAATGATCAGAGCTAGCTAGTATGATTTTATAGCTGCTTTATTCAGCTACTAATTTTTGTTTACAAATCAGTGTTGAATTCCTATGAGAAGAAAAACATAATAATTTCTTTCTCAGCAATTGAAATTTACATTCATCAACTATATGTCTGATTGGTCGTGTAAGAATTGACAGAGAAACATGAAGAGATTGATTCATTGGCGCAATTATTTTGCGGTTGGTACTTTCGATATATCTCCATTATGTTGCTGGCTAGTAAATTATGTATGGATAATTAGGTACTATTCATTCACAATCATTATCCCTCAATGACATTTGACCTTATACTTCATGTAGTATTATGTACATCATAATATAAAAACAATATTATAGTTTTGAGTCACAGACAAAGTAGCTAGCTAGAGGCTTTAAAGTATCTATCAACAAATTATCTGCTCATTCCTCCTTGAACAAATGGTGCCATTGTCACTCCTCCTCCTTGATTATGTTTCTCAATATTTCCTTGCCATCCTAACAAATTAATTTTTATGTAAATGCAAAAATTCCAAAAAAAATAAATAAAAAACTGCTGTTATAATTAAATAATAGGTGTGTGCGTGTGCATACCAAGAGACATGTCAAAGCCACGGTGTTGGAGCTCACGGTACTCTTGGCAGAGGGCACAATACTCGCAACAAAAGTGTAGGATGCAATCGGGACAAGGGTCCTCGGCCAGCATATACTGAGATCTCATCTTGGAGCGGTAAAAGCACGAGTATATCCACGAGCATCCCGTCAGGTATGCTATCAGACCATACAATGCACCACTCACTCCACAAGCTGCAAAATATATATACACATACATTACTTAATTATAGATATGAATAATTATACATCATAATTAATTAATTAGCCATATATGATTGATCGATATATGGATCCATCACTACTTCTTACAAGTGGATCCTTTGTCTACAATCTCAGCAATCTGTCCAAATGTTGTGCACGGACACCAACATGTTACAACCTGCAGCGCAGTACAAATTAATAGTTAACTATGTACATTGAATATCACATAATATATATGATCAAATTAAGTCAAAAATGTGTAAGTTATAGTGTGTGCGTACGTACAATTAGAAACGTCAGAAAAGCAGTCACAAAGGCCAGTGGACCAAGGCCCTGGAAAGTCGCCGGCTGTCTGATTATTATTATTATTATTCCTGGATAGTTCTGAAGGCGGACTTCTTGTTGGATGGGTAGTTACTTGGAGGATGCCCTATCCTATCCTATCCTATGTCATCAATTTGGATTTTTTTTTAGTTTTTATTTGTTTTTAATACATATGTTGATGTGGATCCGAGCATGCCGAGTATTTTCCCATATGTTGGGAGCTCCGATACGTTCTACCCAATTAAAAAATAATCAGAACTAGCGATCGAGCACGGACAATCTTATCATTTCCTTCTTTTTAAGGAAGAGGTGTTTTTGTTATGTCATCTGCTATTTTTATATGTTTATTGCAATGATGATATGTTGTCGTGCTACTATTATAAATCAGCGATTAATTCTGGAACCAGAAATGATTTGAAGAGAACCCTGTATGCAGAGAAAGCCCCAATGATGATATGTTGTTTTGTTAGTATGTCTTGATTTCCTTTGTTGCATTAATGTTATTCAGCTACTATTTTTTGTTTATAAACCATTTTGGTCTTCACGTTTTAATTGACTACTATGATTAGCTACAAAAAAATTTATTAATGTCAAGATCATGTCAAATTTTTAGAGTTCACGTTCGTCTTATTATTCGTATCAAATGTTTGACTCATTGCACAACTTATTAATGTCACATTTTTAATTGACTCGAAATGACCTAAATATTTTATGAATATGTATCCTACATACACTTATTTGTTTTAATAGAAAATATGGTTTATTTTTACTGAGAGTATTAGAGTTTTTTTTATAATTGTATTTGTATTTAATTTGTATTGTCATTTTATTTTATTTTTTTATTTTTTTTACTACTTTCTAGAAGATATTCTCAAGAACCGCCGTAAATTGTCTGTTCTGGAAAATAAACTTTCTAGAAGGTATTTTTTAAGAACCGCAGTAGAATCCACCACCGTAAAAAGCTCCACTTTCTATGGCGATTTTAGAACAACCGCCGTATAAATTTACGGTGGTCGATATAGCGGCGGTTCGAAAACTGCCGTTAAAAATACCTAAAAACCGCTTTTAAAACCCTATTTTGCATAAGTTAGTTTCTGGGCACGCTAACCGTTACTTTAATGGTAAGGGTTAAGTATACCGTTAAGTATACTCCATTGGTCTCTGTTGCCCTCTAACGGTGGTGGTAGCGGTAAGGATGTCGCCTTTAAATTCACCGCTAAACCTCTTTGTTGTCTCATAACGGTTTGTCTAGCGGTTATGGGTAACCGCTAGGGTGACCCCTACTTCGGAATTTTGCTACTTTTTTCGCCGATTTGCTCGTTTTCATCTTTTTGTTGCAATTCTTCACTCGAGTTCCCTTGGCTACTTAGCTGTAAGGTGAAAAATAGAGAATAATAACCTATTTATATCAATTAAGATCAAAACTCAGTAAAAAAAATTGGAGATACAAAAATATGAAAATAAGCTTAATCTATCAAACTTATACCAAAAACAATAAGAAAAAGTAACTAACATACTAAAAAAAATCAAGACAAGTTCGTTCTAATCACTCATGCCGTGCAACAGATTTGCCTCTTTATGCATGACCCTCATACAACTCACATGGTTGCTTTAAAACGTGTTCATCATTACATCCACAATACCATTAATTTTGGGCTTCATCTCTATCCCTTGGACATTAACACACTTTTGCATACACTGATGTGGATTGGGGCGGATGCCCAGACACACGCCGCTCCACGTCTGGATATTGTGTTTTTCTGGGTTACAATCTCATCTGTTGGTCCTCGAAACATCAACCTACCTTATCTAAGTCGAGCACCGAGGCTGAGTATTGTGGTGTCACCAAAATCGTCTCTGAATCATGCCAGCTTTGAAACCTCCTCCTTGGCTTCGTTGTCCGGTTTCTAAAGCCACTATCCTATATTATGATAATGTTAGTGTCGTTTATCTCTCTGGCAATCCGGTTCAACATCACGCACCAAGAATATAGAAATGAACATTCATTTTGTCCGTGAGAAAGTTGCTCGTGGCCACGTCCGTGTTCTCCACGTTCCATCTCGATACCAATTTGCGGACATCTTCACCAAAGGTCTTCCGCTTGTTCTTTTTGACGATTTTCGAGACAGTCTTAGCGTTCGACCACCTCCCGCTTCGACTGCGGGGGTTTATTAGTGTGTATATATATATATATATAATATATATATATATATATATATATATATATATGAACCTAGGGTCAATTATGGGCCTTAGATCTAATTAAAAGGATGGATCATGTTTTTTTGTGTATTTTCTTATTTGATTAAAAGCATTAGAATTGTATAATAAAAGCACTATTGTTGTATATAACTAAAATATCAATATATATATATATATATATAGGGGTGGGTTCATGTGGAACCATCCCCTGTGTGAGAACTGAGAACCAATCTCACCCACATAATTACATGATCTGAATGGTTGAAAATAGTTTGGTGTACAAAAGGTAATGCCTGGTACCTTATTTCATTGCGTAAAAATTGAAGGGTATTGCAGACAAATCCCATCTCCCCATAAAGTGGAAAGATCCCTAAATAATAGAAATTCATTGTCAAACTCTTTTCTTCTTTCTCTCTGTTTCTACGTAGATCTCCATTTCTTCCCCAAAACCATTAGCCGTGATTTCGTTGATTTCAGTCCACCACGAAACCAGCCGCAGGAAACCCACAACGTGTGGGTGTTGTCGATGGGTGGGCGCTGCAAGTGCGGCAGAGAATCAGCAGAGTCGGATCCTAATCCGAGAGTAGCCCACCTCTCTGTCCGTCGTCGCCGCTGCCTTTGCCGCCGCCTCCCGCCTCGCAGTTCGTCGTTTCACCTTAAAAACAGGTCTCCGACAATTCCTCCGACTATAGCATACGGAACTCTTCAGCTGCACCGCCCAATTAGAGCTCGATTTGGAGATATTCAAACCTAATTCCCAAGTGAATGGGAGAATTGGGATCTAGAAAATCCTCAATCTCCCAAGTCAAGGGTTTGTCATTGGTATGCTAATGTCAAACATATTTTTTGTTGTTGAAATTTTTGTTTTCGTCATCGAAACTGATAATTTAAGTCGAGAGTTTGGGGGTTTATCAATTTTTGAGTGGGATAGATTTTGAAGATTTTATTCATTTGGGATGAGAGATTGTTGATGATTCCGATTCTAGTATATGATTCTTCGATTTCTAGTTACAAATGACTTGTAAAAAAATAATCTGAATGAGAGTTTTGAGAATCGTTTTGATTAAAGTTGTTTTGAGAGTAAAAATAATTTGAATAAGTGAAAAGAAAGAAATCAAAACATACCCGCTTGAAAAAGTGTTTTTTAATGGTATGAAAAGAAAGAAATAAAACATAATAATATCAATACCTAAAAGAAATTTAATATTTCAATTAACTCTTCACTTAAATAAGGAATAAAAATGGCTATGAATGAAAAAAAAACCGACATAAAATTAAGAATCTTTTTAAATAAGTTATATTTTATGGCATTTTAGCGGCCCTATAAATGACGTGGCATTTATCTGAGCCCATAATTATTTTTTTTCTTTTTATTTTTCCTTTCTTTTTTTATATAGAAAAATTCTTTTAGCGGTAGAAGAAGAAAGCCCACACTTTGGGCCGTCACTTTTGGTCCGCTTAAATGTGTGATCTACAATAGTGATTTCAATTTAATTCATTCTCCATTTGAGTCAAATTTATTCTTCTCGGGCAGCAAAAAGGTAGAAATGAGAATTCTCGCAAATCGACTGTTCACCAACTCCAAATCCAATCTCAAATCCCTTCGGATTTTCTCTCGAGCGGCAGTCCCCACTAAAGCCGCCCTGCAGCAGCCGTCACATGCTCCGATTGTTGTTGGCGATTTGAAGCCTATTAATAAAACAATGTTTCTGATAGAGCATAATTACAAGGGATTCACTAACTACTCTCTACTTTCTGCCGAGAAAGACCCTCGTCATCGGCGCAGTATCTGCAATCCCTTTTCTGGGTATGAAAGTCGGCATCTTCTTGCTAGTAGTTGCAACGAATTGACTCCAAATGATTCAAATCAGTGTCGCCTCTCTCTGTGGAACCCCACAACCAACCGCATCAAAACCCTCCCTCCGTCCACCTTGCCACGCCCACGTCCCGTAGCCAATATCGACATTGCTTGCTATGGCTTCGGGTTTGACCCAAAGTCTCATGACTACAAGCTCCTAAGTTTTCTCCTTTGATGCACGGACACTTCATTTTTGACCTCCGGGCCGAGTCGGACACTCCGGGGACGCGGAGACGCGCACGACATGTCCTATTTTTTTTTTTTGAATTTTTGACAGGGGAAACGGCGGGGCATAGGGGACACGGCCCCGACACGTTTTTTTTTTTTTTTTTTTCAAAATTTTTATTTTTTTTAATTTTTTAATTTAATATCATTTTTTATTTTATTTGAGGTTTTATAAATTATTGGGAATGAGTTTGTAATTATTTTAGATGACTTATTAGAAATAAAAATTATTATAATTTAATATTTATAGGAATAAATATATTAATAATTATTTATATTATAAACGTGTCCGAGCCGTGTCGTGTCCTATATTTTTAAAAATAAGCGTGTCCTCATATCCGAGTCGTGTCCCGTGTCCGTGTCCATGTCGGTGCAACTTAGGTTTTCTCCAATATGATTATGTGGATCGTGCTTCCATTGACGATTTCCACATTGAGCTCTATTCACTCAAAACAGATTCATGGAAGCAGATTGATTTTTTTTATCCTATGGCTGATCCCTTATGAGAACCTTCTGTTCACATAAATGGCGTTTATTATTGGGTGGCGCTCGGTGGCCTAGCTAGTGTCTGTATTCTTACGTTCGACTTTGCTAATGAAAAGTTCTCTTTTATTCCTCTGCCCAAAAGCATTGTGCGTAAAGGATTGATGTTTTCTGCTTATCTTTTTGTTGAGTTTCATGGGTCGTTCGCTGCACTTGTTCACTCGGATATGTTTAAAGAAGCAGAGCAGCAGCGGCCTTTTAGTTTCGAGGTTTTGGTATGGAAAGATGAGCTGTGGACTAGTGTAGTGCCCACAGTTACAATTGAAGTCCCTGGTGGTGATAGGGTTGCCAGGGTACTGGGCTTTTTTCAAAACCATTTATTATTTCTTCAAGGTTTCAACGAGGATGAACTACCGCTTTTCGATCTTGAAACAAAAGTGTTGGAGAGGCTCGGTATCTATGCTGATGATGCTGACTAACATGCTGACTATTTTCCCATATGTTGAGAGCTCAATTAAAAAATGATCAGAACTAGCGATCGAGCACGTACAATCTTATCATTTCCTTCTTTTTAAGGAAGAGGTGTTTTTGTTATGTCATCTGCTATTTTTATATGTTTATTGCAATGATGATCAGAAATGATTTGAAGAGAAACCTGTAGGCAGAGAAAGCCCCAATGATGATACGTTGTTTTGTTAGTCTGTCTTGATTTCCTATGTTGCATTAATGTTATTCAGCTACTATTTTTTGTTTATAAACCATTTTGGTCTTCACGTTTGATACGGACCAAAATAACCATGCGTGAAACTATGTGGTGAACGTGACTATTTGTGGGAAGCGACCTCATTTTCTAAGGAGGGTGTACCCCTGGGAGGTGGGCGAGCTGTGTTTGTTCGAGTGGATGGTTTTGTGAAGTGTAGCGACCTGTAGTATGGGGATGGCTTTTCATACAGGGTCGCGACCTCTTGTAATTTGGGCTGGGTACTTGAGCCCGATTTGTGAATCATTATGGGCCTGATGGGCTGTATGCCCCGGCTTAATTGGGATATCTATGGAGAAGTTTGTTGTTTATGGGAACTTGCCATAAATGAGGAGTCCAAATTAAAAGACGATTGTGAGAATCCTGGCATACATGAATTCTTATCATGAAAGGTAACCCTAGATATTGGGATTCTTCTCCTGTCCCTATAAAAGGAGCCCTTGGCTTCTCTTTTGAGGTTAATGCTTGTTTACGCATTTTATTACTTTTGAGTGCACTAATATTATTGAGAGAGAAGAAGTGTGTTTTTCGCTTATTAACTTAAGCGTCGGAGGGCCTTAACGGGCTCGAAATCCGGGCCCGTTCTAGGCGCTGTTTTGCAGGAAGTCGAGGTCGCTGAGGAAGATTGCGGATTCTTTGGAGGTCGCTGTGTCACGTTTGGAGGTTTTCTAGGTCACTGATCTCTATTTTTGAGGTTAGTACCCCCTTTATTTGGTAGTTCAACTTTTTGGACTTATCAAATTGGCGCCGTCTGTGGGAAAGAGAGACATCGAGTCTTTGAGCGAAAGGCGTGAGAAACTGCACAAATCAAACATGAAGGAGAAAAACATAACACCGAGAGTTCTGGATTACGCGTCCGGATCTAATAATAAGAAGAAAAAGAATAGATTCCTACATCTTGGCGAGAAGGATGTCCCGGGAAATGAGCAGGAGTACCCTCGCGTGGATCCTCTGATTCGAAGCGCGGGCAATACACCTCCACCTTCTCCTAAAAAGCAAGTTGGGAAGGGACTGGTGGAAGAGGTGGAGAAGCAGACGCCTGGGATAGAACCACAAAAATCGATCCCTGAGGCAACAGAAGGAGGAAATCCGCCAAAGGAGGTGCCCAGTCAGGGCAAGAAAGGATTCTTGGAAGGACTTATGGACTTCGTACCTGTCGAAAAACAGGAGGAGTTGCGTAAATATTTGGCGGGCGAGCTGAGTAGGGGGAAAGATAAGAGTGAGAAGCTAAATGTTGACAAAGAAGGCGAGTCAACGGTTGGAGAAGGGAAGAAGAAGAAGGAGTTCGGCAAAAGAAAGAAAGGAGATATCTCTAGTTCCTCCTCATCCGTGGATTCTCGTGTTCACACAAGGAGGGGAGTAAAATTGAGGCAAGATCGTTACAAGGGGAGAGGTCGCAAGTATCACAAAGGCGATGATGAGAGCGATACCCCTACCTCAGATTCGAGTAGTGACTCCGGTGGGAGGTCGCGGAAGAGTGGTAGGAGATATAAGGTGAGAAAAGAGGAGAGTGAGGTGGGGCCACACACTAAGGCCTTCCGAGAGTTGCAAGAYGCCATGCTGAAGTTGCAGAAGCGGATGGGRYGAGAAAGCCTGGAAGGGGAGGAAGAGCACCCCTTTTCAGAAGAGTTGATGCACGCGCCGATGCCTCGAAACTACAAGGAGTTAGATTTTCAATACCGAAGAACGACTGATCCGGTCGCACACTTGCAGCTGTTTGAAAATGCGAGGATGACGCATAACTACACGGGGGCTGTGGCATGTCGAGCCTTTGTATCCACCCTGAGGGGGATTGCACAGAATTGGTTTTTCCAACTCCCAAATGGAAAAATTACAAGTTATCAGGTGTTGCGAGCTGCCTTCCTGAAACAGTTCTCCAGTGTCAGGCAGAGTGTGAAGACAGTCCAGTCGCTCTTCACAATGGTACAGCGACCTGACGAAATGCTGAAACAATATGTTAATAGGTTCACCAACGCTACCTTGGAGGTCCCTACCGCAACGGACGAGATGAAAGCTGGGGCTTTGCATCAAGGTTTGAGGAGGGAAGATTTGCGGAGGTCATTGGTAAAGAAAGAAGCTCGCACGTATGATGAAGTTCTCGCGAGATGCTATAAATACGTGCAAGTGGAYGAGGAGGAGGAAGAACACCGATTGCGTTTCGGTAAGGAGGTCGCGAACATGAAGGAGAGAGTGCCCGAAAGAGAACCGAGGAGAGAGCATAGAAGAGGCATGCGCGGGATCTTGGCCTCGAATGCCGGGGTCAGTGTGAGCCAAGAGCCYAATATGAAAGTCTGGAGGGAGGAYGATTTCACACCACTAGCTATAGCACAAGCTAAGGTGTTTAGTGTCATGGAACGCTCGGTACCTGATCTAATACGTTGGCCGGAGGATCGCACGCCCGTCCCAACACATCCGAAAACTGTCTCCTTTTGCCGATTCTATAATAATTATGGGCATTTCACAGAGAAATGTCGACATCTCAAGGAGGAGATAGAAAGACTTATAAGAGAAGGGCATTTAAAGGAAGTAATCTATAAGGAGAAGGAGCCGGGCGAGCAGAGGAGGATGTTGCCTCCCCCCCCCACCGGGAGGCCCACCTCCTACTCGGGTCGCGAGACAGGGGCGTCAGAGAAACCAGGAGTTCGGAGGGCCCCGAGGAAATAATGGGAGGATAAATATGATTTCAGGGGGTCCGACGGATGGTGACTCTAACAATGCGCGCAAGAAGCACTCAAAATCAGCTCGCAATAGAACCTGGGAGGTCGCAAGCGTTAGTAGACAGCCACATGTTGTGGGGCCAGTCATCTCTTTTGGCCCCAATGAGAGGCGTGGCCTACAGGAAGACCATAATGATYCGCTGGTAATTGAAGCAGAGGTAGCAGGCTATGAAGTCAGTAGGATCTTTGTAGATAATGGGAGTTCAGTAAATATTATCTATAAAGATTGCCTTGATCAGATGGAGGTGGACAAGAGGGTGCGATCCGTGAATACYCCCATRTACGRGTTTAARGGAYCACAGGTGAARACGGAYGGAGYGATGACGTTGGAAGTAGTGTTGGGAAAGGGTACAGGCCGAGTGAAGAAAAATTTGAAGTTTCTGATCATCCGCGGGAGGTCGGCCTACAATGTGATATTGGGGCGACCTGCCCTTAATGCGTTTCAGGCTGTAACATCGACCTATCATATGAGCATAAAGTACCCGGTGGGTGACAAAGTAGGGGAGGTCATCGCTGAGCAACAGGTCGCGAGGTCTTGTTACCAAATGGCGGTCAGAAGGGGATTGACGGAGAATAAACGGGAGAGAGATGATGATCGACCGGAGGGGATACTTAGCGCGAAGAAGGCGAAGGAGCAAGAGACCTCTCTCCGGCCGAATGAAGAGTTGATGGAAATCTCCTTAGAAGAGGACCGGCCAGAGTATGTTACGAGGATAGGTACCTTGCTATCCGACTCATTAAAAGAAGAGATGGTTAGCTTGCTGAGAGAATTTCGAGATGTATTCGCTTTTGGGGAAAAGGAGTTGACTGGGGTCTCACCAGAGGTCGCGCAACACCATTTGAATGCGGACCCAGAAGCTAGACCTATAAAACAGAAGAGGAGGCATTTCGGGCCCGAGCTCGATAAGATCATTGAGGAGGAAGTACAGAAGCTTTTGAAGGCTGGACATATTAGGGAGATTCAGTTCCCTGAGTACTTGTCCAATGTGGTAATGGTGCCAAAGTTGGAGCAGAAGTGGAGGATGTGCATAGATTTTCGAGATTTGAACAAAGCCTGCCCTAAACATCATTATCCTTTGCCGAGGATTGATCAATTGGTGGATTCTACCTCTGGATGCGAGCTGTTAAGCATGATGGATGCTTCGCAGGGGTACCATCAGATACCTCTTGCCAAGGAGGATCAGCCTAAAGTGAGCTTCGTCACTTCCACTGGTACTTACTGTTTTGTATCTATGCCTTTTGGATTGAAGAATGCGGGGGTGACCTACCAAAGGTTAGTGGATCGTATGTTTAAAGACCTGTTGGGGTCTACCATGGAGGTCTATGTGGATGCCATGCTGGTTAAGAGCAGGCGAGCTGAAACGCATGTGGACGACCTGAGGAAGACATTTCTCATTTTGCGGCAGTATGGGATGAAGCTCAATCCGAAGAAGTGTGCATTCGGTGTGAGATCGGGGAAGTTTTTGGGATACATGGTAACTGAGCGGGGGATCGAGGTCAATCCTGAGAAGGTGCGAGCTGTTATGGAGATGCCTCATCCCCGTACCGTGCGAGAGGTACAGATATTAACTAGTCGGATGGCAGGTCTTAGTCGATTTATTTCCAGGTCGGCGGAGCGAGGTGTCCCTTTTTTCAGGGCGCTTCGAAAGGGATCTCAGTTTGAATGGACGAAAGAAGCAGCGAATGCCTTTGAGGAGCTGAAAAGGTATTTAGCTGAAATACCGCTGCTGACTAAACCCATGCCGGGAGAAGAGCTGATTTTGTATGTATCGGTGGGTGAGGTCGCCGTGAGTTCGGTGCTGATAAGAGAGGAGGATGGCGTTCAAAAACCCATCTACTACATTATCAGGATCTTGCGGGGTGCGGAGTTGAAGTATACCGAGCTCGAGAAAGGGGGTTTCGCGCTGGTTACCACGGCGAGAAAGTTGCGACCTTATTTTCTGAGCCACAGAGTGAAGGTGCGCACTAACTTGGCTTTGAAGCAAGTCTTGGGCAATCCAAGTGTGTCTGGGCGTTTGGTGAAGTGGGAAGTAGAGCTCAGCGAGTATGACGTGGTGTATGAGCCTAGGACTGCTATCAAAGCACAGGTTTTAGCGGACTTTTTGCAAGAGATGACAAAACAGGTCGACGAAGTAATTGAACTGAAAGCGTGGACCTTGTATACTGATGGTTCGACCATGGCGTCGGGGGCAGGGCTAGGCGTAGTTTTAACTAGCCCGGAAGGAGAAAGCTTGGAGTTTGCAGTTAAGTTGGGGTTTAAAGCATCCAATAATGAGGCTGAGTATGAGGCGGTGTTACAGGGAATCAAGATGGCTAGTGAGTTGGGAGCCAGAAGATTATGGGCGTATACTGATTCCCAACTGGTAGCTCGACAATTCGATGGTTCTTTTGAAGCTCGGGAGGAGCGTATGGCGATGTATTTGGGGAAGTTGCGAGAGGAGGCAGCTCGCTTTGATGAGTTTGCGTTGGAACATTTACCGCGAGCTGAGAATACGTGGGCGGATCAGCTCGCCCGAATAGCGGGAGCATTAATAACCTGTGATACTCGGAAGGTCACATTGATGCAGTTGGATGCCAGCAGTATTGAAAGAGGAGTAGAAGTTATGGAGATTGAGGACAAGAACGATTGGCGTGGGCCCATTTGGGATGTCCTGCTAAAAGCGCAAGAAGGGGTGGAGAGGTTAAACACAAAGGATGCTAGAGTCGCAGCTCGCTTCTGTATAGTGAATGATGAATTGTATAAGAGGTCGCGATTTGGACCTCTTCTGAAATGTTTGTCAAAAGAGCGTGGGATGGAGGTATTGAAGGAGATACATGAGGGATATTGTGGGGATCATGCAAAGGGAAAGGCACTGATGAACATAACATTGCGAGCAGGTTTCTTTTGGCCTGGGATGAAGGCTATGGCTGGCGAGCTAGTCCGAACCTGCGAGAAGTGCCAAAAGCATGGTTCGATTATTCATATACCAGCCGAGGAGATGATGGTAATGAGCTCGCCTTGCCCGTTTGCGCAGTGGGGGATTGACATTGTGGGTCCCTTTCCAAGAACCCCGAGTAGTAAGGAGCATTTGGTGGTGGCCATTGATTATTTCACCAAGTGGGTAGAAGCTGAGGCCGTCACGGGAATRACCGAACAACATATAATGGATTTTCTTTTTGATAATATATTTTGCAGGTTCGGAGTACCGCGTATCTTGGTCTCGGACAATGGGACCCAATTTAATGGGCGAAAGATGCAGAAGTGGTGCAAGGACATGGGGATGAAATAACGTTTTGCTTCCGTGGCACACCCGCAGGCTAATGGGCAAGTTGAGGTCACTAATCGCATAATTGTGCAGGGACTTAAGCTGCGGTTGGAGAAAGCAGGCGGGCTCTGGGAAAACGAGCTCGAGTCTGTTCTTTGGGCCTATCGAACAACTCCCCGAACTTCCACGGGGGAGACGCCATTTAGCCTAGTGTATGGAATGGACGCGGTCATTCCTGCTGAGATTGTTGGGGAATCACAGCGATTGTTGGCGTTTGATGCGGCGGAAAATGAAAGGCTAGCTCGCGGAGCTGTCGAAACGATTGATGAGATACGAGATAGAGCCGCAGCTCGGGTGGAACGTTATAAACAGCAAGTGGAGGCTGCCTTTAACAAACACGTCAAACACCGACAGTTTCAGGTCGGGGATTTGGTTTGGAAGAGGGCTGATGCCTTGAAGGCAACCAAGAAATTGGAACCGAACTGGATGGGGCCGTTCAAAATAATTAAAGTGCTGCGAGGAGGAGCATACATCCTTGAGACCGCAAGAGGAAAGGTCGTGCCACGAAGTTGGAATGTGTGCCATTTGAAAAAATATTATGCATAGAGAGAGCGAGGGGGAGGGTAACTCTGGATCGGAGGGCACCTCTCCCGACCTCGGGATTTAGTTTATGTTTCATTCTTTTTTATTTTTGGTGGGAGAGGGTAACTCTGGTTTAGAGGGCACCTCTCTCGACCTGACGACTTTAGTAATTTGGTGTTTCTGTAAGAACATATGATGCGGGGGGAGGTAACTCTGGTTTGGAGGGCACTTCTCCCGACCATGCGAGTTGATTAATGCAATGAATAAAGTTGAGATATTTTTCATGATTGAATTTTACAAGTGCTTGTGATATTTATTTAATTCCGATACTTTTTTAAGGTCGATGGTTATTTAATTCCGACGCTTCCATTAGGTCGATGCCGACGCTCCTATTAGGTCGATGCCGACGCTTTCTTAAGGTCGATGGTTATTTAATTCCGACGCTTCCATTAGGTCGATGCCGACGCTCCTATTAGGTCGATGCCGACGCTTTCTTAAGGTCGATGGTTATTTAATTCCGACGCTTCCATTAGGTCGATGCCGACGCTCCTATTAGGTCGATGCCGACGCTTTCTTAAGGTCGATGGTTATTTAATTCCGACGCTTCCATTATAGGTCGATGCCGACGCTCCTATTAGGTCGATGCCGACGCTTTCTTAAGGTCGATGGTTATTTAATTCCGACGCTTCCATTAGGTCGATGCCGACGCTCCTATTAGGTCGATGCCGACGCTTTCTTAAGGTCGATGGTTATTTAATTCCGACGCTCCATTAGGTCGATGCCGACGCTTCATTAGGTCGATGCCGACGCTCCTATTAGGTCGATGCCGACGCTTTCTTAAGGTCGATGGTTATTTAATTCCGACGCTTCCATTAGGTCGATGCCGACGCTTCAAGGTCGATGATTATTTAATGTCGACGCTTCCATTAGGTCGATGCCGACGCTCCTATTAGGTCGATGCCGACGCTTTCTTAAGGTCGATGGTTATTTGAATCCGACGCTTCCATTAGGTCGATGCCGACGCTCCCATCAGGTCGATGATTATTTTGTGCCGACGCTTTCATTAGGTCGAAGATAATTTGATACCGACACCCTCATTAAGTTGACGATTGTCTATGATAGAGTTTTATATAATAAATCCTATCGAAATATATAATTCTTGATATGAGTTCGTACTTACATATGGTTGAGATGGAAGTATACCCTACTATTTCTTTCAATCTGATAAGGAAGGTTGTGTGATTTATGTTTGTTAATAATAATGCTTATGGTAAACCAATGCGAAGTTCTTTATGGCGAGCTGGTATGTTCATGAAACGAGCTAAACATGATCATGCCGCGTCCTAGTACGAGTATTGTTTGCTGTATATTACTATGGTTGAATCAATAATGCTAGCAATAATAACATGGTGATTTTTGAATTGAAAAGTGTTTGAATACATAAGCAACGAGCTGAAAGACATGAGTGGGCTCTAAACAATCTCCACAGGCACTGGAGCAGGGCTGGAGGTTGCAGGTTCGGAGGTTGTGGTGATGACGCCGCTGGACTCGGGCGCGGGCTCTGAAATTAGGTCCTCTAAAGGCGTTTGCAGCTCGCCATGTACTCCCGCGGTCAAGGCTGCTTGACTCTGACATCGTAACCACCATTTCGCGTGGATGGACTGTTTCCAGTCACCCTCAAAGAAGCTGAAGGGGGTCATTTTGTTGATGATGGCCTTGACATTCGGAGCATATGAGACATCCAGCTGAGCCACCTCTCCTGTAATAATCTTTGCAGCCTCAGTAAGCCATTCGGCAGCACCACGGGCCATCAGGCCGAAGTATATCGACGAATTTTGATAAGCCTTGATTAGCTCGTGACGGTATGCATCGATAAACTTGCGGCCGTCCTCGCTAAGGAGGAATGTTCTCCGACCCTCGACAATGCTCTCTGCGCGAGCTGTTTTGACTAGCTCAGATTGTTTTTGTTGTTAAAGCGCGAGCTCCTCAGTCTTCTGCGCGAGCTCTCCAGCTTGTTTGTCTAGCTTGCTGCCCAAGCGTGTCGTCTCGTCCTTCAGACTGTTGATCTGACTGACGGAAATGGCTAGATGTTCTTCATAAGCTTTCACCCTTTGGAGTGATTTATCCAGCTCCCCCTGTGTCAGGGACAGTTGCTGGGTTTGCTGTTCAGCTCGGACATTTAGCTCGTCAACGGTTTGCTGCAGATCGGCCCCTGTTGAGCGAGCTATGAATTCTTCGGAGAACTTAGCAAATACGGGCCTTAGCTGTTGAAGTGCTTGCTCGCGAAGAAGGGCTTCCACATCTGCAGCCGTATCTAACTTCGCCAGCACTTTGCTCATATCCGCAGTACTAGCAGAGGTCGTCGGTAATCCTTTTTGGAGACGACGCCTTTTTGTTTTTGGAGGGCTTGGACTGCGAGCTTTCGGAGCCTGCACTTTAGGGATGCTGGAGACGTTGGGCAGAGGTCGCTTGCCCTTATTCTTGCCTCGGAGGATCAGCTGGCCCTCCTCCTCTTCATCTTCGATTTCAACCGGTTCGGGCGTCGGTCGAGGGGCCTTTTCAATACTGCTGGAGATGGGGGCGGCGCGAGCTGTGGAAGAAGTAGCTTGCTTCTTCTTTTCCTCGGGGAGAGCAGCCGCACAGGAGTTGATGAAAGAAACTGCAAATAGAGAGATCATGTTATATTTTCATTTTGGCACATGTAGATGGATAAAATTGCAAAACCTACAATACCCACCGAATTCACTCCTAGAAATGGCAAGATCCGGCTRCACCGGYRGAGAATCGATYCCCGCGTAGCGGAACATGGCGGAGCGATCGGTGATAAGAGCCCGGTCGAAGGGGTGTCGGCTCCACTCCACAAGCTGGTTAAAATATTTTTCATACAACAGAGGGTTTGCTTTGGGGTTTGTTGGTTTGATTTGTGGAGGAGTGTGATCTTTCAGCTCAGTTATAAAAGGCCAAGCTTCGGTATTATGAATGAAGAAAAAGTTTCTCTTCCATTCAGGGACTTTATTTGGGGGACTAGTAAGGAATTTAGGTCGCCCTAAACGGTAGGAGAGGTAGAAGGAATTTTGCTGGTATTTTACCTGGAAACAATAATGAAAGAAGCTAGGGTCGGCACGGGCATTGTAATATTTACAGAGCAAAAGGTACCCGGCCAGGTACTTTATAGAGTTGGGAGTTAATTGCAGAAGTGATACATTATACATATTAGAAATTTCAACATAAAATGGATGAGCAGGGAACCTAAATCCTGCTACCAATAGGGTATCATATATGGTGATGTGATTTGGAGGAGGTCGCATGGGGTCGGCATGCGGGCTGTTTATGCAAAATCATTTTAGCAGTGGAGGGAAGGTTGAGAATGCGCTTAAAATGATCCAGTTTGTTGGGGTCAGGAAGCAGCCAATAGTTGTGCTTGATCTCTTTGGCTGTCAAAGATGTTGAGGGTAGGTCGTCGAAGGAAAGAGAATTATCCACAGTCACAGGGTTCTCTCGGAAATGTGCGGTGGATGAAGGGTCCCTTGATTCGTGAAYGGGAATACCTTCTGGAATAAGGAGTGGGAGGTTGCTGGAASGATTAATGGCTCTGGTTTGGGCTTGGAGTTCCTCCCATGAKATATCACCCTCTGGCTCGTCGCGAAGGCCAGAGGAGGGTAATGTTAAGGGCTTCGGCCTCGGTTCGATAATGAAAGGGTTTTCGGCGAGATCAGAATCGGGAGAGAGTGATTGGGTTAAAGGATTGTTGTGGGATGTGGCTGATGATTGTTCCATGACAAATATATTCAGGAGGAAATAACACAGCAAACAAGTACAACTCAGCGAATACAGTTGAAATTTAAATAATTAAATCTGAAAGGGAATCTGGGGACTTACACATATCGCCGAGCTCGTCCATTGTTGGTAGGCTGCAATTTAGTGGTGGATCTTTGGGGTGGTTGTGATTTGGCGAGTTTTTTTGCAGAGCGATAATGGCGAAAATTTTAATTGAGATGGTGTAAAGTGGAGATTTGGGGAGGCGGAACGTTTTTGTATAGGGAGACGGAAAGCTGATGCGATGGATAGGAGCGGGGCCAATTAGGGTTTGCAAAAGGAATGTTTTGGGCCTTTAATTCTTGGGCCCACTGAACTTATTATATGCCGAGATTTTGAGATTGGGCCGCGTGGCGGGCCGCATTTAATGAAGCGTCAGTGGGACGAGACAGAAAGCAAGAAGGCGTGTTTTGACTTTGTGGTTTTGTTATGATTATGGGCTTACATTTTTGAGGTCGGCTGGTACAGTAGTTTTCAGGTCGTTTTACAAAAAAAAAAGGGTTGAGCTCGTAATAATGCATCTCGTGTGCTGCTTAAGTGCTGTACTTGGGGACTCGTGATTACTTTGGGGAAAGAGCTCGATACCTTTCAGGTCGCGTGAACACGTTGCGACCTGTCGTAGCTCGGTTTGTTGAAACTGGGCGGTTTTGATGTGAGCTTTGGTACGGTACATTGCTTTTTCGTTCCTGTACTTGTTTAGTACTTTCGGAATTTTGTGTTTTACATGTTCTACCTGATTTCATACCTCAATCAACTAGAACATGGGGGACTAGCTGATACGGACCAAAATAACCATGCGTGAAACTATTTGGTGAACGTGACTATTTGTGGGAAGCGACCTCATTTCCTAGGGAGGGTGTACCCCTGGGAGGTGGGCGAGCTGTGTTTGTTCGAGTGGATGGTTTTGTGAAGAGAAGCGACCTCATTTCCTAGGGAGGGTGTACCCCTGGGAGGTGGGCGAGCTGTGTTTGTTCGAGTGGATAGTTTTGTGAAGAGTAGCGACCTGTAGTATGGGGATGGCTTTTCATACAGGGTCGCGACCTCTTGTAATTTGGGCTGGGTACTTGAGCCCGATTTGTGAATCATTATGGGCCTGATGGGCTGTATGCCCCGGCTTAATTGGGATATCTATGGAGAAGTTTGTTGTTTATGGGAACTTGCCATAAATGAGGAGTTCAAATTAAAAGATGATTGTGAGAATCCTGCCATAAATGAAATTCTTATCATGAAAGGTAACCCTAGATATTGGGACTCTTCTCCTGTCCCTATAAAAGGAGCCATTGGCTTCTCTTTTGATGTTAATGCTTGTTTACGCATTTTATTACTTTTGAGTGCACTAATATTATTGAGAGAGAAGAAGTTTGTTTTTCGCTTATTAACTTAAGCGTCGGAGGGCCTTAACGGGCTCGAAATTCGGCCCGTTCTAGGCGCTGTTTTGCAGGAAGTCGAGGTCGCTGTGAAGATTGCGGATTCTTTGGAGGTCGCTGTGTCACGTTTGGAGGTTTTCTAGGTCACCGATCTCTATGTTTGAGATTAGTACCCCCTTTATTTGGTAGTTCAACCTTTTGGACTTATCAACGTTTTAATTGACTACTATGATTAGCTACAAAAAAATTTATTAGCTATTCGGCCTTATTTTAAATGATGCTGATGGGGTTGCACTTTTACCTTGGAAAGAGATGAAAACAAACATGAACTGGATGTGCGTGTCTAATATGTTCCTCTTGTACCATTTTGTCCTCAGCCAATTCATAATGATGGGCTGCAAAATACAAAGAAAATTCGAGAATGTGCATCAAAACCCAGACCAACAAACATGTATAACTATTAGTATTATCTGTGTAAATAACCTTTATTTTAACATTAGTGTAAAAGCCACCAATCAAAGTTGAGAATTATTTAAATGACCTCCTCAATAATGTTACCCTATTGCTATTAATGAGGAAATTTCTTTGTTTAAATCGAAAAACCCCTCTTGATGCTTTGATTTACACTTTCTCCCAAATTTTATTTTTATTCCAAATTTTATTTTTATTTTTATATTTATTTATTATTTATTTTATTTTTAAAGTTGTGTCATCTTTAAAATAGAAATAGTCTATTGACCATATAAGGCTCATCATACTTCCGTAAAATTAAAATGTCTCTATAATTTCATACCTCTCTTTGATCAAATCAGCTACGGGTGAGATGAGTTGCGACACCACCAGTTGAAAAATTATTGCCCCTAATTCGACGGCTCCTCACCGCCTTACTCCCTTTTGAGAAAGTTGAACTACAAGTTATCAAACTCCTTCACAAACTGATTTACACAGCCTTGGTTCGTTTCCTACTCCAGGCATACAAGATACTTTAATTATAGAGAAACTAAAGATACTGAACACAAGTGCAAGCAAAAGCCTTCATTTTATTAAGAATTTAAAGAAAATTTTATTACACCAGTAATCTCCTTTTGGGAGGATATAACCATTTATCCTCTCAGGAAGAAGGCTTGCACTCGAAAACACATAAAATGGGACAATGGGAATGGACTTAGCATTGCCTAGGCCTATGATTACTTTCGGGACACAGGGAATACTAAGCACTGAGATGCTGATGTTTAGAATGCTTGCATTACCCCAAAACATGCTTTCACCTTGTGGCTCGGCATCAAACAAAGGCTACTTATGAGGGACCGATTGCATTACCTTGACATTGAAAAGACTTGCGCATTTTGTGGTCATGTGGACAAATCCGTGCAACACATCTTTTTCAAGTGCAGTTTCAGCGAGACAATTTGGAGGGGCATTTGAGACTGGATAGGCATCAGACGATCCATGACGGCTATTTCTAGCGCCATGAAGTGGATCAAGAAGGAAGGAAGGGGCACCACTTGGCATGGCAAGGCCAAACGCATTGCGCTTGTGAGCACTGTCTACCACATTTGGACAGCGAGGAACCGACAAATATTTGGAGGCTTGTCCCCATAAGTGACCGACATCATTTTCAAGATCAAAACACAAGTGTACAAGTCTATATTCATTTTGTATCCCGATGTTTTAATTCATTTCGAACATGTAGCTATGGGAGGTTGATATGTAGCGTATTATTGATGTAACATGTGTATGCCCAGTGCATTTTGTATTGCCTACTTTTCTGCACCCATTTCTAATCTATATAATTTATATTTCGATAAAAAAAAAAAATGAAGCATAAGTCCAGTCTACATAATCAAAATACGAGTAAAAGACAATGAACAACACTAAAAAATCATACTATTTAATAGATAAGGGTCACAAGTAAACCCAAAATCAACAAAAGACATCTAGTTTACTTTTATATATATATATAGAGAGAGAGAGAGAGAGAGAGAGGTGGGATCTCGTGGAAACCAAGCCCTGCGGGAACTGGGAACCAATCCTATCCATCCAAATAAATTGATCAAATGATCAATGTTTAATAAATTATTTAAGGTATGAAAAATCGTTTTAATTGAACGCACGCTGATTTCTTATTTGTGAAGGGTATCTTTGGGATTTTTAGCAATCCAAAAATCATCCCGTAAAATCATCCCAGAATGATTACGTGTTTTCAGACAATACAAGAATTTGATTAAACTCTTCAACTTCTTCAACCCAAAAAAATAAAAATAAAAAGAAGCAATCGGAATTCGAATCAAAAATTCCAGTATTTTCGCAAATCGAAATCAAAAATTCCAGGAATATGCAGCACGATTCTGAAAGATCCGACCTTCCTAAGATGTTGAGGGCGGCGAATGACTTTAAAATTGGGCTCGAGTAAACTGGACTTCAACATTAGGGTTTGAGTTTCGTATTCTGACTTAAGAACTAGTTTTCAAAATTCGCATGCAATTATGGGGAATGCGGCGATGGGAGGCGATTCAGTTTGCCGTGCTAGGAAACCGAGAGCCAAAGGTATGATTAATGCTCACTAATTTTCGGTGTGTAGAATGTTGTTTCTAAGTTATTGTTACGTTGATTGGAATTATCCATGATTTTTTTTTCAACGTTTTAGGGTTTAATGTCTTGGGATTTCTGAATATGATTCATTATTTGTAAATGCTTGAATAGGGTTATTTATATGCTGAAAATGATTTTGCTTATATATGTATTTGATTTGCTAAAAAATATATCATCTGTTACTTAAGTATATTTAACATTGACTTCTTCAACTATTTTGTAAATTATTTGCTAGTTATATGTATTTTGATCTGCTAAAAAATATAATTGAATAAAAGACAAAAAATCTGCTGAGTCCAGTTATCTAAATATATATGTTATATTACATTTATATTTTGGTAGCTGCTGGTATATAATTTTTAGTAAAAGGTTGTAGTTTGTTGATTGTAGAATAAAAAATGGAAAAAATACGAGCTGATTAATTTGTCGATTTCTTTTTTGTTGCATGAAAAAATGGTTTAATAATCTTGCTTATTACCTGAAAATTTATATGCTGGAATATCGTTAGTCATGTCCGAAATCGAATTTTGTAGGCTAATTATCTGAAAAATGTATGTTAATTATTAAGCACCCATATGCTATGTATTTACATATTTTTAACATTTAATTACCCTTTAGTCGTGCTTCAACTAGTTTGCTAATTATATCTATTTGATATGCTGAATTACAAATCTTTATATGCTAAATATAAAATCTGTAATTAGCACATTGTTATTTATCAAGATATAAATAATAATATTGAAGTCTCGTATTTGAATGTAAATACATGTTATAATATATCCATTGGTATAAAAAAGAATATATAAGCAAGATTATGAAATAAGAAGGTTGAAAAAATGTAAATTGACATTATGCTAAGTATTTGCCATTCATTTGCTATCAATTTAAAAATATTTAGCAGTAACCTATTATTTTTGGAATTGTTGTAAATTATTTGTATGTATCATGCTAGCTTAGCTCACGTTTAATCGTACTACATTATTAAAAAGTTACAATAAGAGAACTCCCATAAATATAATTAGAGAAAGATATAAAAATATAATATGGAGGGATTTTTTCCCGTGGGGCAATCTGATGAATATTGAAGACGACAGGCTAAACCGTAAGAATGATACACCTTTTTCAATTATAATATAAACCTTATTTGATGTGTAATGAAGGAATTTTTTTTGCTAAGTATCATAAAAAGGCGTATGTGTTCGACAAATTTCTCATTTCATTCTCAATTCTGTGTGATTTTCCTGTCTTCAATAGGTAGCATTTGTTAATAATTAGATTTTTTTCTAATTAAAGTTTGTAAATTAGATTTATTCTAATTAATTGGTACAGCGATAATTCATGTTAACGAATTGTATAGGCTCGTTCTACGTGTCGTGTAGATATTTATAGCCTTTTGAATTTCTCAATTCCATTTATTGGTGAGTGAGAAATGGTGTTTGTAAGTTGGATAGGTGCTTTTAAGCCTTATCGTTTATCCCACATTGATAGTTATCCAATGTGGAAGGGAGTTTAAAAGTGTTTAACTATTAATGATTGGACATCAAGTGGGCCCAGTGGGTTGTGTGGACTTTGTGTAAACGAAGCTCACGCGGGCTCTTCGACTTGGGTTCGCCAGTCCGCCTTCGGCGAAGCCGATGGCGGAGCTGAGCGGATCCGAGCCCGAGCCCGGACCTCGGCTCTGGGCTCTGGGCTCTGGGCTCTGGGTCTTGGGCAATTGGTCCGATTGTAATGGTCCGTGTGGGGTTCTGGTTCAACCCTGGCTAACTATTTATTATTGCATGGACGTTACTTTGACCAAACACCTGACTGCGTTTGAATAGACACGCTGAACCTGAACCTGGACCTGACTGCGTTTGAATAGACACGCTGAACCTGAACCTGAACCTGTCCAGGTTTCATGCTGTCAGGTGTCAGACGTTTTGAATGTCTTTTATGACATTCAGGCTGTTACGGTGCTGTAATACCAGAGACGAAGTCGTTTCATCTTTGGAGACGAGACGAAGTCGTTTCATCTTTGGAGACGAATAGGCAAAACCGAAGGGCACTACCGGGCTATTTCGTCTTGCGGACAGAGATTAAATCTCGACTCGACATTAATTTTGTTTTCTGTTTTCTATTTCTTTTTTCAGTTTTGTACTCGAATTATTGTAATTATTTCAACAGCATTAGTATGGATGTTATGCGAGTGGCGTGCAATAGGAAGATTGTGAATCGACGTCAGACAGATTGCCATGTTGAACGGAGTGACATGCCACGTGGTAGTGGCATGCATTGCAATGGTAATGTCAACAACAACGGTGCTAGGGTACACAGTGGAAGTGAGCAAAACCTAATTGGCGTAGGTGTTGGTTCGTCTGGTTCGGGTGATGTTATCGATCAAAATCGTGCCGAACCAGCTGCAATGAACCTCGTGCAAGAGAATGTTGATGCTGTTATCATGGACATGGGTATTGACGATGGCAGATTTGAAGATCCGGCTGATGAACATGACATAATTCCGGAGTCCGAACAAGTAGGTACTGAAGTCCTAGTAAAACGTGATAATATGGAAAATGATACTTCTGACATTGGGGCACTACAAAGCAGAACTTCTCCACAGCCGCTGGTTTCAGTTATAAAGGGGCTGAACGAGGCTCAGAGGAAAAGTGTAATAGATATGGGGTTCGGCAATATACTCAACTTGGATGTAGTTGAGCTACCACAAATGATGTGCTACTGGGTCTTGAATAATTTTGACCCAAAGAGCCGTGAAATTAGGTTGAAGAGTGGGAGGTCGTTGCGAGTAGAGGCTGAGGATGTGTTTTTAGTCTTTGGGTTTCCTAGAGGGAAGAGGGTAATCAAAAAAAAACAAAGCATCAGCAGTGTTCTCTGCTTGAAGAATGGAGGGGCTTTTTCGAAAAAGACAAGGGCAAGATTCTTCCAATTGATATTGCTGAACAAATAAAAATGCATACAAACGGTGGGTTGTGGTTCAAGCGTCATTTCATGGTACTACTCACAGCTTGTCTGATTGAAAATTCTGGTAATGGTTATGTTGCCGAAAATCATGAGTTACTTCGACGACATGAGTAAGGTACACGAGCTGGACTGGGGTGATTATGTGATTAGATGTTTGGTCGAGCAGAAGGTTTCGTGGGAGAAGAATCGTAGGAAAGACTTTGCTAGCCCAATCCTGTTCCTGACCGTAAGTAGAAAATTTATTTAGCAAATCATTTTGCTTTAAGTTAGCCATCCTTTGTTTTTTCCCTGTGTCTTAACTAACTTAGAATTATGGCACTAACAATCAATGTGGAGAAAAATTTGTTTGTGTCCATCTAAAATTCTGTGGAAAAAACAGGATAAATATTAATGAATAGCTGCTGATGTTATTAAACATTATTTGAAATATAGTTGTCCTGTTAAGTGTGTGCATTATTATTATTGAACATGTATGCCTAATTTTTTAACAATATTGCATCAGGTTTTGTACGTGGACAGAGTTGAATTGTATATGAGAGGGTCAACGAGAACATTTCCATCGATCAAGTCTTGGACTACAGGTTCACTGAAGAGAAGGCGGAAGCTGGAAATTGAAGCAAATGGGTTTGGTAGCGGATTTCCAGAGGAGCGATATAAGCCAAACGATGCGGAATTACGAAGTTCAAAAACAGTCCTAGCTAATGAAGATTTAGTCGGAGAAAATGGTTATAAAGGGACGGATGTACATATGTATGCAGATAAGTTTATTGCGAAGGCAAGTTTGATGGCAACTACAATGGTGGAAATTATGATGATGGTACAAACGACTCCGGCGCACGTGTTTGACGATCCGCACTTGAAGCGAATTATCCAAACTGCACAGGGCCTTTTAGGTTGTAATGTTGATGCTGGAAATCCTGATGGAGCACCTGACGCTGGACATCCGTGTGCCACAGACGATGATGATGAGTTCTGGGGGCATCCTGGAAGAGTAGAACTATTAGAACAAATGGAAAGAGATGCTTTGATGAGTGAGGAATTGAAGAAAAAGATTAACGATGGTCCGAGCTTCAGCATTGGTTTGACGCAAGAGGTATGAATTTATTTGCTTGTGTAATAAAAAAAAATCGTTTATACAAATTCAATATGGTATTTCTTGTTTTTTTATCTTTATTAATTTTATTTGTTTTTCCATTTTTTTTCCTTGTAAATTGAACTCTGCTGAACTAGGGTGGACAATATGAGCAACCTTCAGATGTAACGGATGGTCAAACTAGTAGGAAGTTTAATGTGAGTATATATAAGGCTTAAAATATCATTTTTTGTATGAGTATATATGAATTTATTGTTCAGTTTCTTTAGTGTGATCTGGTGTTTCGATATTTGTTAGAGCACACGCCGTGATGAAGTTTCTGTTCCTGCAAAAGTTGCACGACTAACAAATAAGCGCAAACGAGTAGTAGGTGGCCAGAAGAGAAATACGAAAAAGGCAAATCATTTCATCTGGATATTAAACATTGCACTGATTTAATTTGCAGATCATTTTTTATTACCTTAATAATATTATAAATAATGGAATATACATGTTAATACCAAATTAATTTTTGAGTTGTGATTTTTGATTTGCAGGATAGAACCTCTACTAGAAAACCTGAAACACCCGATCCCCTGGTCGTTGGCATAGAGAATAATGGAATGGCAACTGAAAAGACTACTGGCCGTATATTGGAGCGTAATTATGTATGTCGAATTCAGCACTTTGAATTTTTTTTTTTTTGTAATTGTGTTTAATGATGTTGTTTGCACTAATCTACGAATATTAATTGAACTAAAATTTGTGAAATAGGATGGCGACTTTGTTCAACAAACACATGGAACTGTTGGAGTTGGAATTCGAGAGAAGCGGAAGAGTAGAACTATTAGAACAAATGGAAAGAGATGCTTTGATGAGTGAGGAATTGAAGAAAAAGATTAACGATGGTCCGAGCTTCAGCATTGGTTTGACGCAAGAGGTATGAATTTATTTGCTTGTGTAATAAAAAAAAATCGTTTATACAAATTCAATATGGTATTTCTTGTTTTTTTATCTTTATTAATTTTATTTGTTTTTCCATTTTTTTTCCTTGTAAATTGAACTCTGCTGAACTAGGGTGGACAATATGAGCAACCTTCAGATGTAACGGATGGTCAAACTAGTAGGAAGTTTAATGTGAGTATATATAAGGCTTAAAATATCATTTTTTGTATGAGTATATATGAATTTATTGTTCAGTTTCTTTAGTGTGATCTGGTGTTTCGATATTTGTTAGAGCACACGCCGTGATGAAGTTTCTGTTCCTGCAAAAGTTGCACGACTAACAAATAAGCGCAAACGAGTAGTAGGTGGCCAGAAAGAGAAATACGAAAAAGGCAAATCATTTCATCTGGATATTAAACATTGCACTGATTTAATTTGCAGATCATTTTTTATTACCTTAATAATATTATAAATAATGGAATATACATGTTAATACCAAATTAATTTTTGAGTTGTGATTTTTGATTTGCAGGATAGAACCTCTACTAGAAAACCTGAAACACCCGATCCCCTGGTCGTTGGCATAGAGAATAATGGAATGGCAACTGAAAAGACTACTGGCCGTATATTGGAGCGTAATTATGTATGTCGAATTCAGCACTTTGAATTTTTTTTTTTTGTAATTGTGTTTAATGATGTTGTTTGCACTAA
>BMAC01000449.1:616082-636949 GCA_014905375.1 Phtheirospermum japonicum | reverse complement strand
CCTACCATAAAGGTTAACGATCATGTTGATTTAATTACCCCTTTTCTTAAGTTTCTCTTTTAATTTAGAAATGATTGGATAAGAATTGTAAGGCCAAAAATCTGCTCTTTTTCCTGTGTTTGTCACTCTCTTTAAGACTTTGTTTGGATCCACATAACCACTTACTTTTAGTTGGTTTAGCTTTCAGTTAATCTCGATGCTTTTCACACCTGTAAATATCATCATCATCATTAAAATAAAAAGATAAAATACTGCAAATGTCATAGTTTGATTTTGAAAAATGTCTGGAGATATATAAAGAACAGTGGGATGTCAACTAGCCTAGCTAATTTTTTTTTTAAGTATAAAATGAATAAAATTTATTTTGCAGCATAAATTAGTAAATTTAAGTTTAATTGCCTAATTGTAAGACTTATTATGCATGCAGAATTTGAAGAATCCCATGTGTGATTGAATCAAGAACACCTGCCGCATCCACTTTCCCGTGGGAGTTACTCCCCATAATGAACACCCGCACCCATGTCGTACCCATAAGACATGAGTACTCCTATTTTGAAGATTACGAGCATCAGAGATGACCAAGCAAGTATGACACTAAGCTATGTAAAGTTGTAAACTTGACGAAAATAAATCCTGTCAATTAGACCTAAGCCATTTTAAAGAATTTGAGCAAAGAGTACTTTGAAAATAAACTGCAAATTCTTGATAATATTTTGAAATAGCATGCTAACGAACTAGAGATACTGTACAACATCTTACTAGACTGCAGGAACGACATTGGGTTTCACATTCAGAGGTTTTAAAAATTGAAGACCAATACAAACTTAATATTTCGCCACTTGATTAATTGGTGACATTTTGTCGATTTTTGCTTGTCATAGCTAAATATGCCAAAGCAAAAGATAATACCTGACATGGCTTGATGCTCAAATGATTATTTTGTAATAACTTGGGACCATTGTTGAGTTGTTATCCCCATATTATTATAATGTAAATAGAGTTTCAAAGTTGAGTTTTTTTTTTTGTATTTCAGTCATGGGCCCATGGCAGCAACTAGGCTGCTGTTCCATATCTTTGTCAACTGTTGGATGTTAACAGCGATAATTTATTATAATTCATAATTATTTTTTTATTTATTTAAATTCAAGTTGAGTGTATTAGTAATTTATAATTCCTAATTATTTTTTTTCTAGTGTTTGGACCAATGAAAGACATCAGACACATGCGGATTTTTGTAATGAGGCATATGCTAGAGATCATCCAATTAGACATCGTTGATTCATTCGAAAAGGTAATTGTCATACTTAAATTGTATTCATATGTAAACATTTCTTCATTAATTACCTTTTATTGAGAATTGCATGCGTCATGATAAAAATGAAATGAAAGTAATAATAATAATAACAAACAAATTTCTAAGATCATATAAGCTTTTCCAGCAAATCACCTTTTTGTATTCTTGTTTATTTATTTGTTTATAAGATTTGCTGCAAAAGATTTTTTTTAAAAAAAAGCTAGCAAATAGCTTATAAGTTGTTTTTAATAACTTTATAGGCTCTACCAAAACATAGCCTATTTTCATCATTTTATTAATATTATTTATAACACTTATTATTTTTCATCATTTTTCATTAGCTACATTTGCATTTTCATATTGACATGCAGACACTCAATATGGAACAACCTTATTCGGAAGAGGAAATTGATGATGTACGTAGACGTTGGGCCGAGTGTTTCTTAGAGTTCATTGCTTGATCGTCATGTAGGTGCAATATTTTGGAGTGTAAGAAACAAACTATTTGTGGATAACTTGAATGGTAGCAAAATAGGTACTCATCAACTTTTGTGGATTTCTATTTTAAGATTTGTGATTGTGTATTTGGATATATTTGGAGATTGTGTATTTGGATACTTGTGTTGTTGACTTGGTGGTTGTGTATTAATGACATATGTTGGTGATCTTTGGATTATATAAATGAAATGTGTTTTGTGATTTAATTAGGTACTAGAATTTTGATGGCCTAGAAAAGGAAATATAAGAAATATAAATCTGGAATGAATTTCCAGAAATGTAAAAATCTAGAACGGTTATTCAAAAAACCGTTCTAGAACACAAGTAATTCTAGAACGCCAGTTTTTGCAGACGTTCTAGAAGACGTTTTGGAAAATGAACTTTCGAGAACGTCTCCCAAAACAGGCGTTCTGGAATGTATACTTTCCAGAACGTCCCTTTTTCAGACGTTCTCGAAAGTATACTTTCTAGAACGTCAGAGACGTTCTTGAAAATACATTTTCCAAAATGCCTTTTTTTTCAGTCGTTCTGGAAAATATACTTTACAGAACGTCCCTTTTTCCGGCGTTCTTGAAAGTACATTTTCCAGAACGCCTTAAAAATGGACGTTCTGGAAAGTATATTTTCCAGAACGTCTTAAAAAAGGACGTTCTGGAAAGTACTTTCCAGAGCTGCAAAACTGACTTTCTAGAACGGCTGAAATATTTTTAAGAACGTCTCTGAAAAACCGTTCTTGAAAGTCTGACAATCAAAAATGCCCTGCTGAGGCGTTCTTGATTGTCAGACTTTCAAGAACAGCTCCATACAGAACGCCTCAGCAGGGCGTTCTTAATCTGCAGAAACAGGCGTTCTTAAAAGCTGTTTCTGCACTAGTGCACAACAAACTTTGATTTTACTTAAATACTCTCTCATGGACTGGCCTCCTTTCTTCATGGTCTGCAACTGGATCTTGTATTGCATGGTCTTAGCTCCTGACTGTGCAGCAAAGTTGGTCTCTAAGGTTTTCCACATCTCATGACTTGTTGTGAGCCCAACCATAAGAATAAGGACACTCTCTGAGAGTGATGAGAGGAGCCAAGAGGCTAATAGTTGGTCCTGCCTCTGAAAGATCTGAAATTTGGGATTGAGAACCACAAGCCCTTCTGAATTTTGGATGACCTTTGGTGGGATTTCAGCTGTCCCATTTAGATAGGTTTCAAGTCCTAAACCAGTGGCCGCAGCTAGAACTTGTTGCTTCCAAATTAAATAATTGTTTTCTGTGAGTTTGACAGATACAAGTTGATGTTGTGGCTGTATAAGAGAGGGAGCGGCTAAGGTTACTGCTGGATTTTGAGGAGCAGCAACATTGGGATCGGTTTGAGGTGTATTCATTGTTTCATCCATTTATTGAGATAAGGGAAAAGCAAAAAAGGTGAAAGGGACTTTTCAGAACCAAGGCCCTAGGACCTTGGCTCTGATACCATGTCAGGAATCACACACAGACTGTGCAGGGATTTATAAATGGCAAAAGGGAACATTCCTTTCATTCTTATTGAACAACAGTTGAACAAAATACATATATATAGAGGCAAACCCTAGCACTACTAGCTACAGCCAACCAGAGCCACAACGGGCAAGAGATAGGAGTCGTAGATGTAAAAGACAGCTGCACAAGAATGAGAGGTGGAGATTGCACCAGTACACTTAATACTGATAATGCATGTGCTCATGCAAACGTCCAAAAGAGTGAGCACAGCACACCAATCCATATGCCACCTAGATATGCTGAGTAGGAGAGCTGACAAGGCAAGGGTCAAGGTCAAGATCATCTAACAGTTCTTATCGTCGGTTTTACTTAAACTAATTTAACCTAGGAAAGCGATAGTCATTGTTCGGTTTTTATAACTAAGAATTAAATTGAAACTTAAGAATTAAAAACATGAAAAGCTCTTAAAGGAAATTAAAGCTTATATTAAAAACGATCAACCTAAACTAATTAACTATTAAAACCTAATAATTTGAAATTAGAAAAATGGAGGGAAAATTAAAGTCAACTTATTTGAATAAGTCAACAAAAGTACTTAGCATTAATTAAGGGTTTAAAAAGGAAGATCTTAATAAACTTTTACAAACTTAGAATTTGATTATAACTAAATAATTTAAGAGCATAAGTTCATAAGCTAGAAAGCTATAAAATGAAATTGAAAGTTTGTTAAGCAAAAGAAACACTAAACTATGATACAAGACATAACACAATATTAAAAAGGAATAACATGAAAATAAAACTAGATTATAGAAAGATATTACCAAATGTATGTGATTACAAAAGCTTGAAGGAGAAAAGCTTGAAAGCTGAATGATTCTTCACAAAGGAAACTTAAAACAAAGCTTGAACATTAAACAACTAAGATCTAAGCTTAACTAATCTATAACTAATTACTAGAATTTATAGGAATTAAAATGAGCAAAATATGAAAAGGAAATGTTTTTCTGGTTTGGAGAGCTTCCTTGGGGAAGAAAGCCACTCTGGAGCAAGTTGTTCAAATGAAATGACGTCTGAGTGATTAAATCTTCAAAATTTCTGCTTTTCAGTCGATCGACTGAAAAAGCAGTCGATCGACCTTGTCGGCAGTCGATCGACTGCCTTGTCAAAATTGCCCAAATCTCTGGAATTCAGTCGATTTTGGGTCCAGTCCGACGAGTCGATCGGCCAATTAGGCAGTCGATCGACTGCCTCGCCAAAAATGCCAAAAGTTCCCTGGAATCCATTCGATTTTGCCGGTTCAGTCGATCGACTAAAAAGGTCACTCGATCGACTGAACATACAGTCGGCCGACTGGATTCCAACACCCGGCTCGATTTCTCGTTCCTTTCGCGTCCGCCGGCTTATCGAACCTCGTCCGCTGCGCTTCCTTGCTTTGTCCGTCCATTCCCGAGTCGAGTATCGACGATCCCAAATGAGCGTGGGCCCCGCTTGGACGTCCTACGGCCAAGAAAAACGGAAAAAAAATAAAAAACTACGAAAATTACTAATAAAACGTACAAAAACTAAGAAAATCTAAAAATACGAAAAACGGCCAACCCGACTCCTAAAGCAACAAAAAGCAAGCGAAAAACACGCAACGTGAAACAAAAATGATAAAGAAAATATGTACAAAAAGATGCAAATCAACCACCCCACACTTAGAACGGTTGCTTGTCCTCAACCAAAACTAACGTATAATTACAAAACTACCCCCGACCAACCCTAGGCTAATGCACAAAAATAATTCGAGACGTCGTACGCTATGTTGTTTGTTAGCTTTGGCTAAAAGGATGACAATGTGATTTACTAAGAAAATTTAGATCGACTTTCAAAACCTAAAAGGACTTAGACAATCCAACAAGTCGGTTTCCCCGTCCTTACCCCGGCTAAGGTCTATCCATGCTCGAACCTTTAATCGACTCCCGACTAGCCAAGATCATCAACACCTCTCTTTACAAAAGTATACTAAAAAAACGAAACAAATGGAAAAATGTGCTACACAATAACTTCAAGGATTTATAACGTATCCTTGTTTATGCATCTCTTTTCGTATTTTTTTTTCTTTTCTTTTCTTTTTCTCTCTCTCTCTTTTTTTTTTATGTACCGTAGACGTGAGATACTTGAATAAATAAATGAAAATACGAAGCTATCAACGACTCCGATCGTTCGTTGCTATTCGCAACTTACAATTTTCTTAATCGAGCACGGGGAGCAATTGATGACTCCAATTTACAAACAAAAACCTATAAAGAGTGTTTAATGACGAGGGCTAGTCGAGGCACTAGTTCTAAACGAGCACAAGGATAGCACGAAGCTAAAACCGAAAGGGAATCCCAACAAGTTAAACCACCTAAATCCACTAAATTCGATCGAAAATCTAAACATCTTAACAATTCATCAAAAACCGCGTCACTTCGCCAAGGGTCCAAACAATAATAGCACACACGTTTCTCAAACTAACACAAGCAAGCACACGACGAAATTAAAAACCTAGGACGATTCTAACCACCACACACTTAAAACCTAGCAATGTCCTCATTGCGTAATTAAGCTTAATAAAAGCGGTAAAAAGTAGTAGGGTAAAGAAAACGCCCCTATTTCCGGGCTCGTGTCGTCGTGGTTGTGCAAAGGTCGTTGCTGGGAATCGAGGTAAGCAATAAGATATCTACATAGTTAGGCAAGGTGGAAAACGTGCACAAAAACGAATTATGTACAAAAACGAAAATATTTTTGATTTTTGAATTTTTCATTTTGTTTGAATTTATTTAATATATTTATTTTTTTTTGTTTGATAATAAGAAAATATATTCAAACAAATGAAAAAGAAATTATATACAAAAACAAAGACATATAAAAGGATTTTTATTTTATATTTTATTATTATTATTATTATTATTATTATTATTATTATTATTATTATTTTTTTTTTTTTTTTAACAAAAGACGAAATTGAAATACAAAAAACAATAACTTAATACAATAAACAAGAAAAAATAAATAAAGGATAAGTAGGAGATTTAACGACGTCTCCTATGTCGGGCGCGGAGGTTCGCGTCCTCGTCCTCCTCTTCTTCTTTTTCCTCGTCGTCGTCGTCGTCCTCGTCGCCGTCGTCGTCCTCATCGTCGTCGTCGTCACCACCGCCATTATTATCATTATCCTCGTCGTCGTTGAACCGATGCATTCGGCTCTCGACTAAGAGGAGTCGGGCGTGGAGACCGCGGAGGGCTTGGTCGTTACGTACTTGCCCTCGGTCGAGACGGTCGAACCGAGTGTTCATCTGGTCGAACCGGGAGAACACGGCTTGTTGGAAATTTTCCCAACCCGTCTCGGGACCCGCACCGATGCTCGGGCCGTCGTACTGCGGGAATGCCGCATGGCTCGAGCTAGCTCCGAATTGCGCGCCCGAACCGGTGTTCGGGACGTCGCCGACCTCATTCTGCCCGTGGCCCCGGTGGCGCTGTCGTCCGCGATTTTGGCTCGCTGGGTTCGTCGGAGGCCTCGGCAATCTGAACGTCAATTCCATGAGGTCGACCCTCGTCATGTTCGCCGACTCGGCCTCAAACCCGAAATAACGGGCAAGTATGGTTATCATCGGCCCCATGCCGACTCGTGCGATGCTCCCTCCTCGCAACCTCCATATCCCTTGAATTTGGCCACGGATCAACGGAAAGAACGGGACCGGTTGTTCGTTGCACAAACACCAAAGCACGTAGACCTCGTGGTGGGTGAGGTTGGTGCTCTCGTGCTTACCCATCAAGACGTGGGCGAAGAATTTGTAGGCCCCGAGTAGAGCCAAATCCGTGATTGGCGACGCCGAGTACCGATCCCCAGTACCACAACCTCCCGTGATAGTCCCCTAAAACTCGACCGGATTAAAACCGTTCGACTAGCTTAACAAGTACTGTGAGCAGTCGAGCCCGAGAACTTGTTGTAGCACCCCTTGATCGACCCGGCGCTGCATTCCCCCAATCCGTACGTTGAACCCCCCATCCTCCGTTTCGTCATAGGAGGTGAAAAACTCGAGCATCAGCTCCCGATAAGCCGGTGCTCGGAAGGATGCGAACGTTCGGCCGGTCATTGCCTCGATAAAATGTAGTAGACGCGTGCCGAAACCGTCAAAATCCCCGTTAGCCACCCACTCCTCCAATCAATCAATGTTCATGAAACGAGGGGTGGCAAAGTCTCGCTGGGAAAGACTTTGGAAAAGTTCCCCCTCGTAGGTGGTATAAATGGGGAAGGGGGCACCGTAGTTTCCGGCGATATCGGGGTATTGGGGAAGGCCGAAAACATTATCGTCGTCAGAGTAGCCGACCATTGTATATGGTGAAAAAGGGGATGAAGATAGTCGAGTTTGTAGTAGGGAGGTCTCGAAAACAAAACGAACGAAAAACGACGGAGAAACGATGAAAATAAAAATCGAATGTTCTTTGGGGCAGTTTATCGAACACTTTGCGGGCAGGATTTTTGAAAGAATGAAATCAAAAGAGAAAGGCTCCCCAGATCCTACCCAACAATCAACCAATCAATTTCCAAACCCCAAGAGTTATTTGAACAAGCGAAGTACCTCGATTAATTTGCTCGAGAAGGAACAAAGAATTGATTTCACCCAAGGAGAATTTTGAACTTGAGAAAGGAGAAGAAATCTTGTGAATTCCCGCGTGAATTGCCTTGTCGATCGACCAAGAGTCGTTTCTCTCTTTTCTCTCTTTTTTTTTCCGGCCCTTTTTCTCTTTTTTTTTTATTTTGCTGCCTATCCTTTTTCTCGGTCGATTTTTCTGGTGAAGGGAGAAAGGGCCGATCGACTGCTCTATATATAGAACACAGGATTCTGGGCAGTCCGGGCAGTCGATCGACTTCCCTCCTCGGTCGATCGACTGCATTCGATCGGTTGCCGACAGTCGATCGACTGCTTTGTCAAACAGTACAAAAGTTTCTGGAATTCAGTCGATTCCACCATTCCAGTCGATCCGGAGCCAGTCGATCGACAGGCTGTCGATCTTCAATTAACCAGTCGATCGACTGGTGTGTCAAAAAGCTTGAAAAATATGGAATTCAGTCGATTCTATAGGTGCGGTTGATCGGGTGCCAGTCGATCGACTGGCTGTCGATATGCACATAACCAGTCGATCGACTACATTCCAGCAGTCCATCTCTATTTTTAATCCTCTTTTCACCCAAGACTTCAGGACTGGACCTACACAAACCCCAAAAACTCGATTAACACTATTTAAAGATAGAATATACACTAAATTAAAAGAAAAACAAGAAAAAGAGTTTTAGAAATGGTTAGAACGTCGTGGGTTCCCTCCCACGTAGCGCGTTTGGTTTACGTCGTTCGCTCGATGATTATACGAAAAAGATATCCAGGATCCAAAAACAGGTGACGATCATGCCACGCCTTGGTGTTCTCGAGTAGACACACCGGGTGATCAGTATCACCAAGGCGGGCGCGTAGTGCAAGCCGGAAGATCGAGAAATCAAGAACGTGGGCTTGCTTCGGTGGTCGTAAGCGTGAGTAGTCGATCACCCAGACGTTATCATCCAAATATGGGTCGGCGTGCTTCTTTGTCTCCCCAACCGTCGTCCCCTTTCTCTCGATTTTAGAAATAGTCGTAGTCGGGCACGAGAGAGTAGGACCCAGCACATCTTCCTCCTCCTCTTCCACCTTTTCTTGTTTAAGTAGTAGCAAAGTTTCGGGTGGAGGCAAAAGAGGCTCGATCAGCTCCACATCCTCCAAGGCCGGCACAACTGCATCTTCCTCGCCTATAGCAGGTAAGCTCGATAATCCAAGTGCCATCGGCGACCCCGGAGATATCACCTCCTCACTTTCCACTACAACCTCTTCGCAATATCCAAGAGGGGTTGCGTTGCTTTCCGACCCATTCTCTTCGTCTTCAAAATCCACCTCATAGCGCTCACCTTCCGAAAGATCGTCAAATCTCGAATTACCATCAACGACCATGGGCACCGCCTCATCGAAGAAGGGAAACTCATCGAGGCACGGTTTGTTAAGCTCACTCACGTCATTGGCAATTTGTTAACGTGGGTCTCCATGCGATCGAGGCTTCCAACGAGCTCGGCTAAGAGAGACTCCACGTCCGGAAGTTGGGACATAGACGAATCTTGAAAGAGTGAGGTATAAGGGTCATCGCTCGGAGTATACGAGCTCGAGGTGGGTAGATTGTAAGAATCGCAGCTCGAGGATAGGTTGTAAGAATCGTAGCTCGAAGAATCAGAATCATAAATCGATGGAGCGTACGACTCAAAATGGGGGTAAGAAGAAGGAAGGGCGAGGGGAACATATAGATCGTTCAAACCCGGATCAAACGAGCACGAGTCGGTGCATAGTGATCTATGATCGGGTTGTGGGGGTATGAGAATGGAGGTGAATGTGGAGGGTTTGGGTCATAATGATCGGAAGAGTAGATCCACTCTTTTCCGATCGAAGCATACGGGTCGTCATATTTGGGATCGGTATATGGATTTGGATATTCGGGAATTTGGATGTAAGGGTTGTCGTATGGCAAACTAACTCGGTAGTTTGCCATCCTCGGCCGAATCAATCAAGCGGCGGAGACGTCTTTCGATCGTTCAGAGTGTGGGCGGGCAGAATCGGGCTTTCGAACAGGGTTTCCATCATTCGCTTCTCGATTATTGGTGATACTAGCGGAGAGAACGGGATGTGGGACCCACCCTGCACACACAACAAGCGAAAAAAAGATTATGCGTATCGAATGTAAAATAATTAACTAACTACTATTTACAACGACAATAAGAATAAATAAGAATGCCATTGGCTCTAAGAATCGTCTCCGCAATAGTACGGAGTCGATTGTAGATGGGGCAAGTTGTCCCGAGTCGTGTCTCTCGAGGATGGATGTAATCGGCCTTCGGTTTTCTTTATCGTTCTTATCGTCGGTTTTGCTTAAACTAATTTAACCTAGGAAAGCGATAGTCATTGTTCGGTTTTTATAACTAAGAATTAAATTGAAACTTAAAAATTAGAAACATGAAAAGCTCTTAAAGAAAATTAAAGCTTATATTAAAAACGATCAACCTAAACTAATTAACTATTAAAACCTAATAATTTGAAATTAGAAAAATGGAGGGAAAATTAAAGTCAACAAAAGTACTTAGCATTAATTAAGGGTTTAAAAAGGAAGATCTTAATAAACTTTTACAAACTTAGAATTTGATTATAACTAAATAACTTAAGAGCATAAGTTCATAAGCTAGAAAGTTATAAAATGAAATTGAAAGTTTGTTAAGCAAAAGAAACACTAAACTATGATTCAAGACATAACACAATATTAAAAAGGAATAACATGAAAATAAAACTAGATTATAGAAAGATATTACCAAATGTATGTGATTAAAAGCTTGAAGGAGGAAAGCTTGAAAGCTGAATGATTCTTCACAAAGGAAACTTAAAACTAAGCTTGAACAATAAACAACTAAGAACTAAGCTGTATGTGATTAATTGCTAGAATTTATAGGAATTAAAATGAGCAAAATATGTAAAGGACAATGTTTTTCTGGTTTGGAGAGCTTCCTTGGGGAAGAAAGCCACTCTGGAGCAAGTTGTTCAAATGAAATGACGTTTGAGTGATTAAATCTTCAAAATTTCTGCTTTTCAGTCGATCGACTGAAAAAGCAGTCGATCGACTGGCAGTCGATCGGCCTTGTCGGCAATCGATCGACTGCCGTGTCAAAATTGCCCAACTCTCTGGAATTAAGTCGATTTTGGGGCTCCAGTTGATCGGCCAATTAGGCAGTCAATCGACTGCCCGCCAAAAATGCCAAAAGTTTCTGTAATCCAGTCGATTTTGGCGGTTCAGTAGATCGACTAAAAAGGTCAGTCGATCGACTGAACATCCAGTCGTCCGACTGGATTCCAGCGCCCGGCTCGATTTCTCGTTCCTTTCGCGTCCGCCGGCTTATCGAACCTCATCCGCTTCGCTTCCTTGCTTTGTTCGTCCATTCCCGAGTCGTGTATCGACGATCCCAAATGAGCGTGGGTCCCGCTTTGACGTCCTACGGCCAAGAAAAATGGAAAAAATTAAAAACTACGAAAATTACTAATAAAATGTACAAAAACTAAGAAAATCTAGAAATACGAAAAACGGCCAACCCGACTCCTAAAGCAACAAAAAGCAAGCGAAAAACACGCAACGTGAAATAAAAACGATAAAGAAAATATGTACAAAAAGATGCAAATCAACTAGATAATAATCCAAAAGATGTTTTTTTGCGCGAGTGTCCATACTAAAAATATATAAGCCTAAGAAATATAGAAGTGTAATGTGGATGATTATTAGACATAATAAACGAACCTAATTACTGGCTATTATTATTCGCGCGTGACAACGGACAATTCCTAGCATCATGATTCGTCTTCTGCTTGCATTTACTGCACAAACGAGGGGCCTTTTTGCTAGTTTCAATCGCTGTTTCTTTGTTTGACCTCAAGCGGCTAATGACAGTACTACAACTTCCTTTTGTTTTAACAGGTTCCGGAGGGAGAATATTGACATCATCTGGTGCAGATGCTCCGTAAAACTTCTCAAATAATTTTCGTTTGCTGGACACAACGGCGAGTGCGGGGTCTCCCGATTTGAATGCTTCTTTGAGGTCAATTATGTTGCGTAACATTGCATTCGTTTTGTCGTTGTCTCCATCGATCAATCCAAGACAAGAATAAAACTCTGACACAATTTGATTGAACAACAACTTAGTGTTTTCGATTTCGGTGCATTGGTGAACGACATCACCACTGATTTCGTGTAAAGGTTTTGAGTATGCAAATTTTGACCATCGACTAAGGACATATTTCTCAGGTATAGTATCCAGACCTAAGTCCTTGAAAATAACAAAAACAGGACGACACAATAACCCAAACCTCACAAAATGTTTGCAGCTGCATGTGTACGTGTCGTCTAACTTGTTGAACGCAGCGGTGAAAGAGATATTAGCGCTATCATCAAACCTGTATGTGCGACAACTATCATCAACTGAAATAGTAGTTACACGACATTCAAAACAAGCAGCGACAATCTCGGCCTGCACTTTAATAAATGTCTTGTCCGTGTAGACTGAGGCAGCATGTTTTTCAAATTGTAAAGGTGTTTTTAAATGTGGGATTGATGACTCATCCATACTGTTGATCGTTTGCATGCCGCTGTGCATCCAATGCACTTTCGTAAAGAATAAAAAATTCAATCAAATTCGCTTTTGGTTGTGCGTATTGGCCGAAAAAACTATTTTCACTCTCGGACATTGAGGTCGTCTTGAATAGCCCACTCATAGGGGAATCCCTAAAGAATGCTGGAATCCACCTTTCACGCATCGCATACATTGTCTTGAACCATTTGTGATCGTTCAACCCATACTCGGTCATCAAATCGATCCATTTTTTCTCGAAATCGAGTGGCTCTATCAATTCGGACCACACTACATCATTTAGTTTTTTGTTGAACGATGAATCCATTTTTATATGTGTAGGGAGCTTGTCCGAAACTTTAGACATTATGTGCCACATGCACAAACGATGAATAACACCTTCAAAAACACGTTCAATTGCAATCTTCATTGTCGGGTCCTGATCGGTTATTATGATTTTCAGGCTTGTGCACATGCACTCTTTGGATTTTTCAAACAACCAAGTGTATGACGCTGCATCCTCGCTCGATATTAGGCCAGCACCAAATGTGACACACTTACCATGGCTGTCTTTTCCAGTGAATGGTGCAAAAATCATATGGTACCTATGCAAAAAAATAAAATTATTTAAAATATAAATAAATAGTAATTAATATTGAATATATATAAAATAGATATGTACGATGTCGGAGACGAAAAATATTATCTTATAAGAAGGATAGATAAGCATGAGCATAAAGATAGCATTGAATTAGATAATATATGAATCAATAAAGATTGATAGACGAAAAATCATATTGTTTTATAAAATAAATAATATATAAAACAATAAATATATTATAAGAAGGATATATAAGCATGAGCATAAAGAATTAGAAGATAGCATTGTATTAGAAAATCTTATTTTTGCAGCACGACTGTAACATGAATTATTCATAATCTTTAAAAGAAAAAAAAATATTACGTTAAGGATAGCATAAATTCACAATTAGATGTGGATAGGGGTTCGTGCTCTCATGGAGTCTTGTATAACAAAACATAAGTACAATTGCTTACATGTAACAATATTTTTAAAAAACTAAATCATAATTTTATGTAATTCTTGCAAGTACGATCAATTTAATTTCATATACAACTAAGATAACTAAACCGAAAAAGCAAAATATATTTGACGACACGTAAAAAACTATGCAAATAATAAGATGAATAAAACATGTAGATACAAAAAAATTTATGTACAAAGTTGCATGCTAAATAAATAAAAAAGGGTATAGACTAATATAAAATTACGTGCCTGTTTGTAGAGTATGTAGCATCAAATGAGACGACATCTCCGAATGCAGAAAAATTCCTCCTTGCAATCGGGTCACACCAAAAAAGACGTGCCAGTCTATCTTGATCATCGACCGCATAGTCGAATACGAATGCAGAACAGACATCGCGTCTCCTAAAAAGTTTATCCAAAATCATTTGTGCATCAACACCAACTACATATGCTTTAAGATCACGTGCGAAGTTTTTGAAATCAACGCTTGTGCAACCAGTCTTAGAGTACCTGCCGACAAATTCTTTAAATAACCTATACGACTTCGTAGCTCCTATACTGGCTCTTGCACAATTTAGGATAAATGCCCGATGAACCTCATCTAAATTCCTATTCTCTGATTAAAATTCCTTGAAACATTCAGATACCATATTGTGCGTATGACGCTCCGTGAATCATAGAGTTTTCTTGCCCCCTATACGTCAACAACATATCCTTTGTTCCCACTAAATTTAAAAATAATACGAGCCATGTATTCAATACTCTTTGACAACCTGCGTCATTTTTTTGTAATAGAATTTCCATTATCGTCAAATTCGTCAGCCTTGGTATTGTTTTTCCCTTCTTGGTTGCAATATACACGTTTTTGTATGATCGTAGTATCGTCGGCAGACTTCTTATGACCTCCAAGACGGATATCGAAACAGCAAACAGTCGCATATGTCTTGTAGAACTTAATTCCGTCCTCAAGTGAAGTAAAAATTTGACCTTCGTATGGCTTAATGTTGGAGTCGCAAATCGGAACGTAGTACTTCGTCTTTCCAGGAGAAATCTCAATAGAGACGGTCGTGTCGCATGATTTTTTGGTACCTACACAAAGGAAAGAGTGTCACATTGTTAATGGGGAAGCACTGATTTTTGTGTTAGTTTACAGGGACTATAATGCTAAGAAGAAGATGTCTGCTTAAAAGAAATACTAAATTAAAAAATAAAAATTCAATATAAAAATTAAAAAAGAAAAAACTCATCTTATATTAAAAATTTAATATTTTTTTTAAAGCCATCTCTTTGCGAAATTGTATGCTAATTGTTAGATTTAAATATGCTAACTGTTACAGTGTAATAGTTATGGGTAAAAAGTGTATATGAATATGCTGATTATATTTATTGCTAATAATATTTAATTTCTAATATAAATGATTTCTAATATTCCAAGTTCAACAGATCACTAGAATTTTGGACCTCAAACGTTCTTTGGGCGACGCTGAGTAAACAGAAATGAAAGCCAACAATAAATCACATATAATTAATCATCCACACAACATCCTTAGAGAAATGGCAATTCTATGACACAATATTCATGGGTGGCTCCCTACACAAATTCACTCACACATCCATAGATATAGCATACATGAGTAAGAATGATTATCATGGGATCGTTAAACATGAAATGCGTCTTGGTAACTGAACGCCCGCTATTGAGCTCTTAGCAAAAGAGCAAAACTATATCTCGTCCAATGCAGTAACGAAAATGTACTTCCTTCAGAATTATTTAAACATGGCAATGCATAATAACACAACTAACAAAATTTCTGCCTTGGATTTATTTATAAACCGTTGCTCCAACTACTAGAAAATAAAACATGAAGTCCTATTGCATATATCCCACAGAGATGAATACTAGTGCAGGTCTAATACCAATAATTTGCATGCGAGGTACGAGCCTGTAGAAAAAAGCAAATACCACAATGCATGAGAATGACAAGAGTAGCGCCATAATTTTTTTTGTCTCTAATCTTTTTTTCTTTTTTGTTTCAAAAGTAACTAGGTAAATACTAACTGAAAAATCAGTAAACAACACCATAAAAAACAAAAACAGTGCATGCAAAAATTAAATCATCCGAGCATGCTAAAAAATTATAACATAATTAAACAAAAAAAGAACATAAATAGTAAAACACCAAAACAGAACAAACATAACATGCTAAATTAAAAAAAACTATACAGAGCATGCTAAAATAATGATTGGGCTAAAAAAATATGAACGGTTAAAATAAATAGTTGTAACGAATGAAAATAACATCACAACAAAATATAAATTTTGTTCATATATGGATGACTGTGCTGAGAAATGCTATATAACGGGTTTGCCAAAAATGATTACACATAATGAACCTAGCATCAATTGGTATAAATTAAAAAAATTAATGATCATAAAAATAAACCTTTATGTTCCATTATTGTTTTTTGGTTGATGATGAATTCTGACTTTGAAGATTATGTCAAATGAATTATAAGAGTGTTCGTACATTAACTATATAAAGGATATGAAATAGAGTTATACTTCATTGTTTTGATAGAAATTATTTGGGAAAAAAAGGAGGGAATTCTATTCAATGTTCGTATCACAACAAATTTTCATTTTTTTTAATGTCTAAATATGTAGTTGATTTATCATCACCATTAGTTTGTTAATAGAAAGATTCAGCCGTAAAAAATGCATCAATGGAATTATGAAAAAAAAATCATATTTAATTGGATGAATTTGTTAAATAGAATAATTCTCTGGAAAAAAAAATCATGCACTGCTGTTTTGTTGAAAGAATTTGTTAGTAAACTGGATGAATTTGTTAAATATAATAATTCTGTCTTATTTATTGGATGAATTATTTGCTTAAATCATCACCATATCTCTGAATTATTTGTTAGTAAACTGGATGAATTATTTGTTAAATCATCACCATATCTCTCATATTGATTTTTTGCTTTTGGTTGATGGTTGTTGATATGCTGGTTGATCTTCCCTCATTATTTTCATGTAAAAAGTTGAAGTAATTCCTACGTACTGATTTAGGGAATCAAATAGGATTATTTCTTCGGTCAAGTAGTTGTTATGATGGTTGATCTTCTATATATCATTATTTAATGCAATTAACATGCGTTTTGATTTTTTGGTCTTATAGAGATTATTTCTTCGGTCAAAAAAAACCGACTGTGTATATTTACAATTAATTGAATGCTGTTTTGTTGAACTGATTGAATGTAATTTAAGAAATATACGGATGTTAATGATTATAATTATAGAATTTTTATTGTAATTACCTATAAGACCTTGTATCAATATAAAATATATTATTTATATAATTACTTGTAATAATCTTGACCATAGAAAAAAAATGATCTTGTGGATCATGTTGGTTTCTAGTTCCCACAAAGGGATTTGGTTCCCATATGATCCAAACTCTCTCTCTCTATATATATTACTGAGTTAACACACAAAAGAAAATCTCAAAGTTCAAAATTATAATATATCAATTACTTAAACCATATTTCAATATCGTTATTGGCATATGCATAAACATTCTCAAAATGTGTCAATAGAGTGCAAAACTGGAAACAAACCATAAAGTTGTTTAATTATTTTTTATCCTTGACATATATAAAATTTCCCCGTTAGTTGTTTGAATAAAAAAAAATTAATTATTTGAATCAGATGCACACAGATCAGTGACAACATAAGAGTATCTCAATGAAAAAAAAAGTTCAAGATTATAATAAATCAATTACATGAACCATATTTCAATATCATTCTTCACATATGAAAATTTATCAAACCAAAAATAAAAATAAAAAAATCTCTAAAAGTGTCTATACTGCTAAATTTAAAATATTTTTTTAACTACTTTTTCTTATCACTGACGTATAGATAATCACCGGTTAAAATAGATTGCTTAGATTAACAAATATATTCTCAATCATGAAAATAACTCGAAAAAAAATATTTATATGGATTACTATATCACTGACTTAGGACCAAAAAAACAAATATGATTTGTAATTATTAGGAGAGGCAAAAATAAAAATTACAAGAAATAAATAAACAACAAACATTGACTTTAGGGCAGTCAAAATCTTATTCAACCCAAATTATGCCAACATATTCATGGTTATGTCCTTATCGTCTTCCACTGGTAAATCAAATTTTTAATCAATTTTGCGGCACCTATTCACTATATCCTTTTACGTGTGTAGTTTCTTCTCGATTGAGCACTCGCTGAGTTAATCTTCTTTGATGACAAATTGATGTCGGGAACAACAACATATTTTTGTTGTTGAAATTTTTTGTTTTCGTCATCGAAACTGATAATTTAAGTCGAGAGTTTGGGGGCTTATCAATTTTTGAGTGGGATAGGTTTTGAATATTTTACTCATTTGGGATGAGAGATTGTTGATGATTCTAATTCTAGTATATGATCTTTGATTTCTAGTTACAAATGACTTGTAAAAAATAATCTGAAGGAGAGAATTTTGAGAATCGTTTTGATTGGAGTTGTTTTGAGAGTAAAAATAATTTGAATAAGTGAAAAGATAGAAATCAAAACATACCCACTTGAAAAAGTGTTTTCTTTTTACTGGTATGGAAAGAAAGAAATAAAACATAATAATATCAATACCTAAAATAAACTTAATATTTCAAATTAACTCTTCACATAAATAAGGAATAAAATGGCTATGAATGACCAAAAAAAAAAAAAAAAACCCGACATTTGATTAGGGGTGTTGATGGGCTTGGACACTGGGTAACCCAGTTTCGGCAGCTCTTGGCTGGAGTGTGCGGGCGGGGCTCGGCAGAGATAGGCGGGCGTGTGCGGTCGCTGTCGGCTGGGCTCGGACATTAGGTAACCCAGTGACAGCAATGTACCCAGTGTCGGCGGTTCTGGCAGCTGCCTGGGGGCAGAAATCGTGCCCTTTCTTATGCCTAGGCTAGGCGTGGATTTAGGCGTCGTTGGTCATGGAAATGGGCTATCATCCTAGAATGTTTTCCCATTTTAGAGTATGCTCTTGGCACCGATTTAGGCACGCCTTGGCTTGAGTTTTGGCCTCCATGCCTTAGCTTGAATTCAAATCATTAAGCCACCTATTAAATGAAAATTTTGAATATAAAAACCCAAGAATTACACCAAACCTCAAATTAATTGAACCCATTTAACCAAATTAAATATAAAATCAACAAGAAACAAGAAAAATAATAAAACAAGAAAAACAATCTAGAAAACTAACTAATCGATTCAAAAACTAATAAAAACAATATAAAATCCTTATTAAAAATACGAAAAAAATACCACAATTACATATAAAATAGGTATGACATTCAAATTATTCACTTTTTATATCCCGATATCAAACGCTTACTGACTTAAGCATCGGAGAGGATTCCGGAATCGGACGCCGGCACGTGCTGATAGATAAAAAAAGCCAGAAGATGAACTCTTGGCCTGAAACAAGGAATAAAATAGTTGGGTTGTGGAAACAAGCCCAGAAAACCGTGCTGCTAAGTTAAAACCTATAATTATCTTAAAAGAATTGAGGACAAATTGATGTACCAGAATTCGGTACATCTGAGCTACCGCCAATACAAAGGGGTTGACGGGAAGGCATAACCCCGCCTGGAATTGATCGACAAAAAAGGTCAGATGATCGGTCGACGGCTGAGACGTCCTCTCCCCGGCGTCAGGATTCACAAGTTAAAACTCATCAGAGATCTGGAATTTGGTTCTTAGCCCGGCCAGAGTCCGATCACTGATCGTTGTCGGATTATGGCCGGGGACTTTGCTGACGGTACATACCCGTCAGCATGCTATTAGCATTTGCTGATGGCTAGATTAATCCCATCTGCAAAGTATTTGCTGACGCCAAAAATGCTGACGGGTATGACCCGTTAGCATATTGATGCTAACGGGTTCGCTGACGGACCACGCCCATCAGCATTCGCCTATTTTTTTTAGTGTAGTGTACCTCAATACTTTCTTTGCAGCTATCCAGTGATCATTTCCTAGATTACTTTGATATCGACCAAGCATTCCAACTACAAAACTGATATATGGCCTCGTACAATTTGTACATACATTAAGCTCCCAAAAATTGTTGCATAAGGAATACCTCTCATTTTGTTACGTTTCAATTCATTATTTGGACATTGCATAAGACCGGACATATCACCCATCTGAATTGGAACGGTACCTGATGAGAATCTTTTCATTTTAAATCTCTTTTAAACTTTATTGATATATGCTTTTTGAGACAAACATAACAATCCTTGTGATTTATTTCGGAATAAAACAGTTAGACCGCACATAATCTACTTGTAACCGTATAACATATGGAACTAAAATCTAATCAGTCCCCATGTTTAGTTAATGGAAACAAAACAACCAAGCCACATCAACTCAATAAATCCCGCCTATGTAGTTCCCCAAGTTAATGCAACCAAGTATTTCAAACATGTTAAAGTAAATGCCAAATAAACAAGCCAGTCCCCCATATGCTAACCAAATAATCAAACCAAACCAAACCAATCAAGTAATCCATATCAAATAAACTAAACCAAATAAACTCGAATCAACCAAATAAACTCGCTAACCCATATTAGCCAAATAAACTTGACTCGCACATAGGTTGCACGAATTCGTAATTAATCACAATCATACCTCATACCCTCATAAGCATAGTCAAACCATGACTTATACACAATCCAATAGAGCTAAATTCAGCTCGCATATAAAACATATTAGCTCGCGTAAGAAAAATCACTTCGGAAAACCAACAAACAAAACATCACAACAAAACAACTCACAAAATCATCATAATTACTTAACCGCAAAGAACAAAATAGCTCGCAAAACTTCATGACCACATAGTTGCACAAGATAGCTCGCAAAATAAAACAGCTCGTATAACATCACAATTACTCGACCACGAAGAACAACATAGATCACAAAAACATTATTATTTCATTCAATTCCCCGGATAACCTGTGGAAAAGATACCTGCAATTCCAAGGTTATATTTCCCAACAAAATTTACCACACATAGATCATCTGTTCATCAGCTCGCTGGACCGGGAGTAGTACTTTATGGTCCCAAAAATCTTGGCGTTACCCACTCCCGAACCACACCACATAGTCTTTCACAAGTTCGCTGCATCGGGAGTAGTACCTTTCGGTCCCAAAAATCTTGGCGTTACCCACTCCCGAACCACACCACACAGTCTTTCACAAGTTCGCTGGATCGGGAGTAGTACTCGACCTAATGAGAGGCGTTGGAATTTAACAATCATCGACCTAATGAGAGCGTCGGAATCATCATT
>BMAC01000449.1:585786-614774 GCA_014905375.1 Phtheirospermum japonicum | reverse complement strand
ATTTCGGTCCCAAAAGTCTTGGCATTACCCACTCCCGAACCACACCACACAGTCTTTCACAAGTTCGCTGGATCGGGAGTAGTACCTTTCGGTCCCAAAAATCTTGGCATTACCCACTCCCGCACCGCACAACACCACACAGTAGACCTAATGAGAGCGTCAGAATCATCATCGACCTAATGAGAGCGTCGGAATCATCATCGACTTAATGAGAGCGTCGGAATTTAACCATAGAACCCTTAAAATCTCTGGCCGTTGAGGCTTATACATTTTCATAATTATAAATCCATACATTGTTCTACATAATGAGGTTGCATGAGACCGTAAAGAGTTAATTATATGTATTCTCCGTAACTCGTATCATAAAACCACCAAACCATAAACCCTTATATAATATGACATAAACTCAACATGTGACCGAATCTTAACCATTTAAATTGAATCACACACCATAACCATTTGAATCGTCCCAAATCACTTTAAGTTAACCATATTAAATCGCATAAATCAATTATTCCCCCCATGCTCAACCACATAAAAATAAACAGGGCACAAAATGGAAAATCATCCCTTTCATGAGATTTCAAAATCATACCCGATACGTATTCATATTGGTGCTATAGGAAAATTCACCTCTCCTCGAATATCCAATTACGCGACTTTTTTGTTTTTAGGTAATATAATTCTCCGATCTCCTTTTTGTCAATGTTCGGACGTGCGACCTGGTACATGGCCTTAACCATTGGCGACCTCTTCGCATTGGGTTACCCATCTCCGAGTTACATGTCGGACAACCCACAAATCAATCCTAAGTTAATACGAATATGAGCTAAACAGGCCTGCATCTAAATCTGTTAGCATAATCATAGAAAATATCATCCAAATATCGTAATATTATTCACGCCAATAACATGTTCATCAAGCGTTTTGAAAATCAAATATTTTCCTTTCCCACAACCACAAACACCATATCACCATCAAGCCATATAGGATCAAACAGAATGGACACGAGAATATTCAGCACACATATACCAACCTTTAAGATTAAAATGCTTTAATCGGAAATAAATTAAAAATCAAAACACATACCACTGGAAGCTCTACAAATATAGTTTCCAACGCAAAAATCGGGTCTCAAAACGGATAATCCAACTGTGAGTTATGACCATTTTACAGAAGTGTGGCAGTGCAGTAATTTCATACGGGAATGTGCAAGAATAAGCAATTCTTAGTGTGTTTTCATGATCCTATCCATTGAAGTACCTTGGGAGTTGATAAACACCTAATCTTTAGTCAAAACTCATCTTGATTATCTCTAAAAACATAAGTATATCCTTGTAACCATATAAAATCAAATAAGTGCTCCCCATCCCAGTGTTAAACAACATGAATCCATTCTCCACTCTCAACAAAAACATTAATAGCACATTAACCCAAATATATCAAATATCTTAAAATCCCCAAGCATAATTATCCTACTAATTACAAATTTTAAAACTCATAATTAATTGTGTGACACCAAAAAAAAAAAAAATTGAATGTCACATGCATACGATCGGACCCATAAAATTGAGCAAACAGGCTAACATATATAAAAGATACACCCACCAAACCAAATAATAGAAAACTTATCTTTTCCTTTGAATGCCTCCAGGCCCATTCACCTCGTTAAATCAACCAACATAGAGGTTTTCCAATTATATTCCGCAGTTATAAACCTTGTACCTCCCTGTTCACCCTGACCTCATCGATAGTCATCATTTAAGCATCGCAACCCTTATTCGCATCCACAATTATGAAATTAACCTGTTACAAAAGAACTCACCAAAGAAATCAAACTCATCCAGCCTTTTTCGATCTTATAAAACCAATGAGTTCCACACATCAATTCATTAGAATTCGCATACTTACATCCGCATGCAAAATCAACCAAATAATACAAGAGTCCATTACCAAATACTAGAATCAATTTGTCAAATAATTGGTGGATTTCAAATAAACATGATAATAAAGACCCTAGCATGTAAACACATAATTCTTATGTAGACCATCCACATAATTAATTATTATCAATCATATAACCATATCAGAGCTTCAACAATCCTCAATAGAAATTTGATTTAAAAACTTGACTAATAAACAAGTCCCAACCATTTCGAATACTTACAGTAAATCAAACAAAATTCCCACAATAAGTATATACATTCAGGCGACAATTACTACACTATTCTCACAATTATATTCGTGAAACCAGGTATGTACGAAATAATAAAATGTATGGGTCGACAATGACTAACTTGCCTTCGAATTTATACATCAAACCTCAGCATCTTCTTCAAAATCCGAAGAATACAAATTAAAAACCTCAATCAAATAATTCTCAGATTCCATAACATTCGATCACATTAACCTCTACTAAAACAAAACAAATTTCACATGTAAATACAAACTATGATTACATCAACCAAACATGAATAATATATTGATATTGTTATGCATATTGATTACCAATCATCACACCATACTCAATAATTAAACCATAAGCCTATCCCCATGTAAATCAAGTCAATAAGCAAGTATTCCGTATGTCAACCAAATCAATCAACACAACCATACCGTCCTCCTTTAAACACATCACAATTGTCACCTATTATCAATGCATATGACCCCAATTTGTATATCCTCGATTTTACAAAAGAGACTAAATACTTATCTCAATTTTTGTTGCATCCGGTTGATACGCGACCTCATCGTCTTAGATTCCAAGAAACAAAGTAAATCAACCTCGAATATTTGGATACGCGACCTCATCGCGTTTGTTTGTATTGACAATTTCCGGGTTATATTCCAGGCATATAGGGTAACCCTCAAAAGTCAAGATTAAAAACAATACAAACTAAACAAAATGGTCTGAACTCAGTCCGTTAGCATATGATCATAAAAATAATAAATAAATAAATAAAACGCACATCATAACCCTTACTCGCGCTCACAAATCATCAAAACCTGATCTCCACCACTATTCATACTTAACCACTATATATTGTACATATTATATCCAAAATTCAACTCCATCCAACAATTAAATTGTATATAACTTAATTTTCAAAAGAAACTTAGACGAATAGTTTTTGGAAATAGGATCAACTTCGTTTAAAATTAGTTATAAAATTTTCCCGAACTCATATTCACATCTCCACCGTTCATATTGAACTTCAATACTTTTGGAATAACATATCAAGATTTTAGCTTGATCCAAAGGTTTGATTATGCACAATCGTATTTTAAAAAACACTGCGCAGAATTTTCCGAAGATAAAAACTACTTTGATCGAAAATTTATATATATTCTCTCGGATCTCAAATCCAATCTCCACCATTCAAAACTTAATTCAAGAGGTCCTTGAGGTTGTATAAAAATTTCAACACGATCCAATGGTTGAATCGTTAGGAAACAACTTTTAAAGTTTATTGCGCAGGCAGATTTTATACCTATTTGTATACCTCACGTCTTTCGCTCAAGGACTCGATGTCCCTCTTTCCCATAGACGGAGCCAATTTGATAAGTCCAAAAAGTTGGACCACCAAATAAAGGGGGTACTAACTTCAAAAGAGATCAGCGACCTGAAAAAGCCTCCAAGTATGCCACAACGACCTTCCAAACCCTCCGTGAATTTCCTAGCGACCTCCTGGTCCTGCAAAACAATGTCTCGAATGGGTCGAAGTCCCCACCCCCCAACCCGTTAAGACCCTCCGATACTTAAGTCAATAAACGAAATCAACACACAATACTTCTCTTCCAAACACACAGTAATGTGATAAAGCAATATTAACTCATAAAAATAATGAGAGGTATGCACCCCTTTTATAGATAAAAGAGATAAGTCCTCCCCAAGCAAAAGTTACCTTCTCCTACCACAATTTCATAAATACCAGAACTGACTTAGAATTATGATTCCTCCAATATGTTAAGTTCCCATAAACAATAAATATCTCATTAAATTAATAGAATAGGCCTCGGCCCATTATTCTTTTCATACAGTCCGCCGGGACCCCACATTACCATCCATATTAGCCCATTCGGGTCTAATATTCATAAAGCCCATAACCGAGCTCAATAAACCAGCTCGCTACTTAGTAAAACCAGCTCGCTCACTTCTCCAACTAACCACACAGCTCGCTCACCCCCTAAAAGAACACAATACAGCTCGCCCATCTTCCAGGAGGCACACCCTCTCCTAAAAATGAGGTCGTTTACCACAAATAACCTTACACAATAAATAATATCACGTATGAACATTTTGGTCCGCATCAACAGGCAAGTATCATGAACTAATGAGATACTTTTGTTAGTGGAAAGTCTTTAACAAAGTCAATGCAGCAAGAAGTAAAGTCAATTAATTACAACTCTACAATTCACAATATGACCATTGGTGCTAGTACAAACAAAGTTTCATGGGATTACCATGACAACCATTAATATAGAAAATGATACGGATAAAAATGTTCATACGTGATATTATTTGATGTGTAAGGTTATTTGTGGTAAGCGACCTCTTCTCTATGAGAGGGTGTGCCTCCTGAGAGATGAGCAAGCTGTTTTGTGATCATGGTGAGATAAGCGAACTGGTTTTTGTAAGGTCGCAACCTCTTATGGTTTGAGATGTGCTTTTGAGCTCGATTAGGGGCTTTATGAATGATGAGCCTGTGGGCTTATGATGAACGGATTATATATTTCTTGATGGGTTGTATAAAGGGCCCAGATCTGTTGTATTAAAGAGATTTGTTATATATGGGAAGAGTACTAATGTGAATCGGTTGTAGAATTGTATTATGAATAGAAGTATGGTTATAGAAGGTAACCCTAGATTGTGAGAAGATTTCTCCTATCTCTATATAAAGGGGTGTGTGCCTCTCATTATCTATCTAAGTTAATATTGTTTAACTGCACTATTATTACTGAGAGAGAAATATTGAGTGAATTCCACTTATTGACTTGAGCATCGGAGGGTCTTAATGGGTTGGACTCTGACCCATTGAGGCGCTATTTTGCAGGACCATCCAGGTCGCTGGGAGATTTCAAAAAGGGCTTATCAGGTCGCTGAGACGTTCTTGGAGGCTTTTTCAGGTCGTTGATCTCTTCTGAGGTTAGTACCCCCTTTATTTGGTAGTCCGACTTTTTGGACTTATCAAATTGGCGCCGTCTGTGGGAAAGAGGGACATCGAGTCCTTGAGTGAAAGGCGTGAGAACTTCCAAAAACACAACATGAAGGATACCAACATAATCCCGAAAACCTTGCACTACGGTTCTGGATCAAACAACAATACGAAGAAGAAGAACAGAGGAAAAGACATAAATGAGCATGAGACACCAAAGGACGGGCAAACACCTTCTCGAACGGATCCGGTGATTGTAGGCACTGCTAATACACCACCGCCTTCCCCCAGGAAACAGGACGGGAAGAGACTATTGTCTGATCTTAAAGCAGATCCGGCGGAGGCACGGAAGACAACTCATGAGGAGACAGAAGACGAAGAGGATCTACCCAACAATAAAACTACTCAAATTAAGAAGGATTTTCTGGAAGGTTTAATGGATTTTGTACCTCTGGAGAAGCAGGACGAGCTGTTTAAGTTCCTAGCAAGCGGGCTGGGTAGTGAAAGAGAGAAGGGCAACAAAAAAGATAACGGGCAGGAGGAAATATCGGCAAAATTGAATGAGAAGTCTCTTTCTAAGAGGCTAGCTCAGAAGAGAGGACGGAGTAAGAGGAGAATGAGGATACTTCTAGCTCGGCCTCATCCGTAGATTCTCATGCTCGAGGGCGAAAAGGGAAAGGAGTGAAAGTACAACGAAACCATTATAAGCGTAGAGGTCGCCGACATGACAAGCATGACAAGGGAAGAAAAACTCATAGTTCAGATACAAGATCCTCATAGAAGACCAAAAAAAGTGTTAGTAGATTCAAAGAAGGGAAGGGAGAAAGTGATATAGGGCCACAAAATAAAGCCTTTAGAGACTTGCAAGAGGCTATGTTGAAATTACAGAAATGAGTAGATGGCGAGAAATTAGGTGGAGACGAGGGACACCCATTCTCCAAAGATATGATGCATGCAACAATGCCCAAAAATTATAAGGCGTTAGAACTACAGTATAAGGGAACTACAGATCCAATCGAGCACTTACAAATTTTTGAGAATGCGAGGATGTTACATAGATATACGGATGTCGTAGCATGCCGAGCTTTTGTTTCCACCCTGAGAGGAATCTCGCAAAATTGGTTCTATCAGCTCCCACATGGAAAGATTACTAGTTATTCGGTGTTGTGAGCTGCCTTTTTAAAACAGTTTTCCAGTGTGATGCAGAGTATGAAGACAGCGCAGTTACTCTTTACCATGGTGCAACGATCTAATGAGACGCTAAAGCAATATATTAACAGGTTCACTAGTTCCACTTTAGAGGTACCCACAGCCACTGATGAGATGAAGGCTGGGGCTCTACACCAGGGGTTGAGAAGAGAAGATTTACGTAAATCTCGGGTCAAGAAAGAGGCGCGGACCTATGATGAGGTTCTCGCGAGATGTCATAAATATGTGCAGGTAGAGGAAGCTGAAGAGGAACATCGAGCACGTTTTGGCAGGGAGGTCGTAGAAGCTGGGGACGGTGGGTCTAGACGAGAACCGCAGAGAGAATCGAGACGAGTAGCACGTGGGCTCATAAATTCGAGCTCGACGATTAATAAAAGTCCGGAGCGAGCTTGGAGGGAAGACGATTTTACACCACTAATGTACCCGCGAGCTAAAGTATTTGCTATTATGGAGCAGTCGGTACCCGATGCTATAAGATGGCCGGAAGATCGTACGCCGATCCCCACGAAACCCAGGAGTAATGTTTTTTGTCATTTTCATAATAATTATGGACATTATATTAAACGTTGCAGGCATCTCAAAGCAGAAATAGAGAGGCTTATAAAAGCAGGGCACTTAAAAGAAGTGATTTACAAGGAGAGAGAAGCAAAGGAGCAGGGACAACCACTGCCTCCCCCACCGCCGGAGGTTCCACCCCACCAGCAGGTCACAAAACTGCGACAGCAGGGGAACCAGAGACGCGAGGGCCCACGAAAAATTAGCAGGAGAATAAATATGATTTCAGGAGGACCGACGGATGGTGATTCAAATAGAGCTCGCAGAAGACATGTTAAGTCAGCTCGCTCAGGCACATGGGAGGTCGCTAGCGTAAGTCGGCAGTCACAACCGATCATCTCTTTTGGCCCCAATGATCGGCGCAGGCTGCAAGAAGATCATAACGACGCATTGGTAATTGAGGCTGAGATTGCGGGATATGATGTAGGCAGGATTTTTTGTGGATAATGGAAGTTCCGTAAATATTATATATAAGGACTGTCTTGAACAAATGGAGATTGAAAAAAGAGTGCGACTAGTAAATACTCCTATATATGCTTTTAATGGTGCGCAGGTCAATACCGAGGGTGAGCTGATGCTTCAGGTTGTACTGGGGAAGGATGAAGTGCGAGTGGAGAAGAATCTGAGATTTTTGATTATCCGAGGAGGATCAGCCTATAACGCTATATTAGGGCGACCTGATCTCAATGCATTTCAGGCAATAACATCTACTTATCACATGAGCATCAAATACCCAGTGGGTGACAGAGTAGGGGAGATCGTTGTACAACAGCAGGTCGCACGATCATGTTATCACTTGGCAGTGAAGAAGGGGCTGGTGGAGAACAAACGAGAAAGGGACAACGAACAGCCTGAAGGAGTACTTAATGCGAAGAAAATAAAAGAGCAAGAGAACTCAGTTCAACCAAATGAAGAGCTGATGAAGATTTCGTTGGAAATAGATCACCTCGAATACACTACACGGGTGAGGACCCTAATGCCTGAGGCATTGAAGGACGAATTGATTAAGATGTTGAGGGAATTTCGAGATGTATTTGCATTTGGTGATGGAGAGTTAACTGGAGTATCTCCAGAAGTCGCACAACATGATTTGAATGCGGATCCGGAGGCGAGGTCGGTAAAACAGAAAAGAAGACACTTTGGTCCAGAACTGGACAAGGTAATTAAAGAAGAAGTGCAGAAATTGTTGAAAGCTGGCCATATAAGAGAGATCCAGTTTCTGGAGTATCTATCTAATGTGGTGATGGTGCCGAAACCCGCAAAGAAGTGGAGGATGTGTATGGATTTCCGCGACCTAAATAAAGCTTGTCCGAAAGATCATTATCCCTTACTGCGAATTGATCAACTGGTGGACTCTACCTCGGGGTGCGAGCTATTGAGTATGATGGACGCTTCACAGGGGTATCACCAAATACCTCTTGTAAAGGAAGACCAACCTAAAGTGAGTTTTGTCACTTCTATAGGTACGTATTGTTTTGTGTCTATGCCCTTTGGCTTGAAGAATGCAGGGGCGACGTACCAAAGGTTGGTGGATCGTATGTTCAAAGACCTACTGGGGTCTATCATGGAGGTGTACGTTGATGATATGCTGGTTAAAAGTAAAAAAGCGGAGTCCCATGTGGGAGATTTGAGAAAGACGATCGATATATTAAGGCAATACGGGATGAAGATCAATCCGAAGAAGTGTGCGTTTGGTGTACGGTCGGGTAAGTTTTTAGGGTACATGGTGACGGAATGAGGAATTGAGGTTAATCCAGAGAAAGTGCGAGCTGTTTTGGAGATGTCACATCCTCAAACGGTACGAGATATTCAGGTACTTACAGGTCGGATGGCAGGTCTTAGACACTTTATTTCCAGGTCGGCAGAAAGAGGCATCCCATTTTTCAAGGCGCTTCGGAAGGGGTCCAAGTTCGAGTGGACAAAAGAAGCTGCTGATGCATTTGAGGAGCTGAAGAAGTATTTGGCGGGAAATACCATTGTTAACCAAGCCCATGCCAGGAGAGGATCTGATTTTATACATATCCGTAGGGGAGGTCGCTGCGAGCTCGGTGCTGATAAGGGAAGAAGCGGGCATACAAAAACCCATCTATTATATTAGTAGGATGCTTCATGGAGCCGAGTTAAAATACACTGAGTTGGATAAAGGAGGTTTTGCGTTGGTGTGTACAGCGAGGAAGTTAAGACCCTACTTCTTGAGCCACAAGGTGAAGGTACGTACTAATCTAGCTCTCAAGCAGGTTCTAGGCATTCCCAATGTGTCTGGGAGACTGGTGAAGTGGGCCGTGGAGCTGAGTGAGTATGATGTGTTTTATGAGCCGAGGGTGGCTATCAAAGCCCAGGTGTTAGCAGATTTCTTGCAGAAGATGGCAGGATCAACTGAGGTAGCTGAGGAAGTGAAAGCATGGACGTTATACACAGATGGCTCGACTATGGCATCAGGAGCTGGGCTGGGTATTGTGTTAACCAGCCCAGAGGGAGAAAATCTAGAGTTTGCGATCAAGTAGGGATTTAAAGCATCTAATAATGAAATAAAGTATGAAGCTATGTTGCAGGGTGTCAAGATGGCGAGCGACCTTGTAGCACGAAGGGTGTGTGCATATACCGACTCTCAGTTGGTAGCTTGTCAGTGTAATGGGTCTTTTGAAGCTAAGGAGGAGCGGATGGCAGGATATTTGAGTAAATTGCGCGAAGAGGTAGCCCGTTTTGATGAGTTTAAACTGGAACATTTACCGCGAACTGAGAATATTCTGTCAGACCAGCTCGCTCGAATAGCAGGAGCTCTGGGGACTTGTGGTACTCGGACAATTACGCTAATGGAATCAGAGCATAGTAGCTTGGAAAAGGGTAAAGAGGTTATGGAAGGTGAATTTAAAGACGATTGGCATACTCCCATTTGGGAGGTTTTGTTGAAAGCGAAGGAAGGTGCAGAGAGAATGACAACAAGAGATGCCCGAGTAGTAGCTCGCTTTTGTGTGATACATGAAGAGTTATACAAAAGGTCACGCTTTGGCCCTTTCTTGAAGTGTCTAGCCGTAGAACATGGAGCGGAAGTGTTGAGAGAGATACATGAGGGCTATTGCGGTGATCACGCGAAGGGAAAGGCTTTGGTGAATATAACGCTGCGGGCTGGATTCTTTTGGCCGGGGATGAAAAACATGGCCAACGAGCTGGTTCGAAAGTGCAAAAAGTGTCAAATGCATGCTCCGGTTATTCACATACCGGCTGAGGAGATGATGGTTATGAGTTCGCCATGCCCATTTGCGCAATGGGGAATTGATATTGTGGGTCCTTTTCCAAGAACATCGAGTAGTAAGGAGCACTTAGTAGTGGCGATTGATTACTTTACAAAGTGGGTGGAGGCCGAAGCAGTCACGGGGATCAGCAAGCAGCATATAATGGATTTTATTTTTGATAACATATTTTGCAGGTACGAAGTACCCCGTGTGTTGGTGTCGGACAATGGGACTCAGTTTAATGGCAAGAAGATTCAAAAATGGTGCAAGGAGATGGGAATGAAGCAGTGATTTGCCTCTGTAGCCCACCCGCAAACTAATGGGCAGGTAGAGGTCACTAACCGGATAATCGTGCAAAGACTTAAACTGCGGTTGGAAAAGGCTGGCGGGCTTTGGGAGGAAGATCTCGCATCTGTATTATGGGCTTATCGAACGACTCCCCAAACTACTACGGGGGAATCACCTTTCAGCTTGGTTTATGGGATGGATGCGGTAATCCCAACAGAAAGAGTGGGGAGTTCGCAACGATTGGTAGCTTTTAATGTAGAAGAGAATGAGAGGCTGGCTCGAGCGGCGGTTGAAACAATTGATGAAATAAGGGAGCGAGCTGCAGCTTGGGTCGAACATAATAAACAGAGAGTACAAGCTGCTTTTAATAAGTAGGTTAAGCATCGTTGTTTTCAGGTTGGCGATCTAGTATGGAAGAGAGCTGGCGCTTTGAACATGGTTAAGAAGTTGGAGCCAAATTGGATTGGGCCGTTCAAAATATGAAAGGTGTTGCGAGGAGGAGCGTACATACTTGAAAACGCAGCTGGACAGGTTCTGCCTCGAATTTGGAATGTGTGTCATTTAAAAAGATATTATGCGTAAAGGTGTTTTTCCGACGCTTTTGTTAGATATGATATTTTATGGTTAAAGACTAATGTTTTGATGGAGACTTTATGATAATGGATAACCCTCGACGTTTTTATCAGAGATTGTGAATTACTGTGTGGTGTTGTGCAGTTCGGGAGTGGGTAACGCCAAGATCTTTTGGGACCGAAAGGTACTACTCCCGATCCAGCGAGCTTGTGAATTACTGTGTGGTGTTGTGGGGTTCGGGAGGTGGGTAACGCCAAGATCTTTTGGGACCGAAAGGTACTACTCCCGATCCAGCGAGCTTGTGAATTACTGTGTGGTTTTGTGCGGTTCGGGAGTGGGTAACGCCAAGATCTTTTGGGACCGAAAGGTACTACTCCCGATCCAGCGAGCTTGTGAATTACTGTGTGGTGTTGTGGGGTTCGGGAGTGGGTAACGCCAAGATCTTTTGGGACCGAAAGGTACTACTCCCGATCCAGTGAGCTTGTGAATTACTGTGTGGTGTTGTGCGGTTTGGGAGTGGGTAACGCCAAGATCTTTTGGGACTGAAAGGTACTACTCCCGATCCAGCGAGATTGTGAATTACGGTGTGGTGTTGTGCGGTTCGGGAGCGGGTAACACCAAGATCTTTTGGGACCGAAAGTTACGACTCCCGATCCAGCGAGATTGTGAATTACTGTGTGGTGTTGTGCAGTTCAGGAGTGGGTAACGCCAAGATCTTTTGGGACCGAAAGGTACCACTCCCGATCCAGCGAGCTTGTGAAATCATGTGTGGTACGTTGTGCTGTCCGGGAGTGGGTAACGCCAAGTTTTTGGGACCATAAGGTACTACTCCCGGTCCAGCGAGCTTGTGAAATCCAGTGTGGTATGTTGTGCGGTCCGGGAGTGGGTAACGCCAAGATTTTTGGGACCATATGGTACTACTCCCGGTCCATCGAGCTGATGAACAGTTGAACTATATGTGTCAAATGTTGTTGGAAAATATAACCTTGGATCAGAGGGTATTTCTTCTACAGGTTATCCGAGGAATTGAATGAGATGATAATGTTTTTATCTGTGTTGTTTTTCGCAAATTAATTTTGCAGGAAGGATGATTGTAACTTGTTTAATTCTTTGAGAAGAGATTGCGTGAGCTAGTGTGTGATTAGTTTTATTCTGGTGTTAACTTGTGGTTTTGTTGTTCTCAAGAGTTATTTTGTGCTTATGATTATTTTGTTGTTCTCAAGAGTTATTTTGTGCTTATGATTATATAATTATGATGCTCAACTTACCTGTTTTAGTTCATTATGATCGGTAATTTTGTGGGTTCCGAACTATAGGTTTGCAGTAATTCAGAAATTGAGTCATACGCAGATATCAAAAGTATAATAAAATAGTTACACGGGTAATTAAGCTGTTTTTTTAGAAACAGGGGGCAAGGGGTTTGTCGCGCTTGGTTCAGTGACAGAGGGTTCAGCGTTGGGTATCCTCAGGAGGGACGTCTAGCTCGGTTGACAAGTTAACAACTTGGATGGCTCGACTTTGGCATGCTAACCACCACTTGGCAGTTATGGGTTGCTTGAAATCTCCCTTCCAGGTACTAAAAGGGGTCATCTTGTCTATGATGGCCTTCACATCAGGATTATGCAATTTTCAAGGTTGCGAGCTCCTCTTTGACAATCCCTATGGCATTGCGAACCCACTCTCTGCTCCCCACTGTCATCTTGCCGAGATACAAGGTCGACTGCCTGAAGACCTTGATCAACTCCTCCTGGTATGAGTTTTTGAACTTCTGACCCACTTCACTCGTTAGGAAGGTTCGATGACCTTCGATTATCCCTTGATTGCGACCTTCCGCGACACCCTGTTCTCGAGCTGCTTGGACTTTCTTTTCTGAGGTTCGCACGACCTCGACAGTTTTATTGACCTGTTCTCGGATCTCATTGACGAGGCGGACTGCCTCATCCTTCATGCTGGCCACTTCCTTTTTAAAAGGCTGTTCTCCTCCTCGCTGGCATTCAGACGCTTGCGAGCTTTGTCTAATTCGCCTTGCGTCAGAGAAAGCTGTTTTGTTTGTTGCTCAGCTTGGGCGGTTAGCTCTTCGCAGGTTTTTTGCAGCTCGTCATCTGTAGAGTGAGCATGAAGCTGGTCGGCTATCGAGGATAATAGTGAGTGTAGCTGTTACAGTAGATGATTAAGGTAAGATTGCTATTTATTGAATGATTTAAACGATAGATAGTGTTAGGTATACCTGGTTACGGGCATGTTCCTGAAGGAGGAGTCTTATAGCTGTCGCATCCTCGCAATGGGCTATCTCCTTCTCTAAATTGGTCGAGCTGGAGGCTACAGCGCCATGGGTTTGGCGGAGTCGTCTGCTCTTGGTGGCGGGCGAGCTGGATTTCTTGGGTGGAGGATGAAGGGTTCGTTTACCCTTGTAGGTCGTCTTTGAAGGACCTTCAGGCTCGACCTCTGGGGTTGTCTCTGTTCCGAAGGCTTCATTCAGGATTTCATCCACACTGGGGACTGAAGTTGGGGGTGCCGAGGTGATTTCAGGTTGTTGCTCGGTTTGCGTCACAACTTCTACCGAGCTCGAAGAGACGCAGGCTTCGCAAAAGGTTTTGTGGATAAAGAAAAAGTTCTTCCTCCACTCAGCGAACAAAGAGGTAGAAGGAATTGCTTTGGTACTTTATTTGAAAACAAAAATGGAAAAAGCTAGGGTGGGGCTGTGTATTATAATATTTACACATAATGACATAGCCCGCCATATATCTCATGGAGTTAGGAGTTAATTGTAAAATGGGGACTTTGTACAACCTGGAGGTTTCAACATAGAATGAATGGGCGGGGAACCTAAATCCAGCTCTAAGTAGCTCGTCGAATAGGGTTATATGGCTGAGTGGAGGCCGCAAGGGGTCTAAGTGGAGTATGTTTGGAAGGACCATTTGGGCTGTCTCGGGGAGATTAATTATTTCTTGGTGTGCTTTCAATACAGCTGGTTCAGGGAGCAACCAGTAATTGTCTTTAACTGGTTTAGTTGAAAGGGATGATGAAGGTAGGTCGGTTATCTCTGCAGAGCGAGCTAGGGTCACTGGGTTTTCTAATAAGTGTTCGGAAAAGGTTGAAGTACTAGGGTTTTCTAGTGGAATCCCTTCAGGGATGTTCGTAAGGTTTAGAGGAAGGGGAGAAGAAGTTTTGGGGGTCGTGTCATTTTCAGTTTCATTACGAGAGCTAGAGGAAGGAGAGGGGGGCTGATTACGTCTCCTTTGAATTATAAAGGGGTTTTCACTGGGGTTAGAGTCAGAGGTTGGAGTTAGATTTTGGGGGTTAGGATCGGAAGATGCTATATTCATCGTAAATCCACACATACCATGACAGAAAATATGAAGCACAATGATTCAGTACAATAACATAGATGATATACAGACTTATGTGCAAATAAAAGCTGTTGATGAAAAGGGAGTTCGGGGACTTACCCATTCTTAGTGCTTTTGAGGTCGTCGGTGGATGTTGAATATCGGTGGTGTTTGGAGAATTTTTTGGAGTGCGAATTTTGTTGCAGAGTGATAATGGTGATTTTTTTATTGGAGTAGTGTAATATGTAAAATGAGGAAGGTGAAGAGTTTTTGTTGGGTGGCGAGAAAGGTTGGATGGGACAGATAGGAGCGGGAATGACAATAGGGTTTTAGGGGAATGTTTTGGGCCTTTAATATTTGGGCCCACTAAGTTTATTATAATACGAGAATTTGGTTTAAGGACGCATGTCCAGCAGGGTGTCATACTACATTTAATGAGGTTTAAATAGGAATGGACGTAAAGAAGAAGGCGTGTTTTGACTTTCTGCACTACCAATGATGACAATTTTGAAATTATTAGAGAACCTTACTACAGGTCGTGGAAGGGGTTTTATAATCTCAGGTCGTCGGATGTGAAATTGGGAACTTACTTAGAGGTTTGCAGGTCGTTTCTTGTGAGATGGTCATCCTGTTTCTGCCTAAGTGATCTATGCCTAGTACTTGAAAGGTCGCAGGTACGCTTGCTGGTGAATGGATATGTATAGTTGGTCACCCGAGCTATATGATTTTGATGTATGGTGAGGTATGATTGTTTATGTGATTTATTGTTGTTTTTAATGTTTGTACTTGTTTGATTTTACATGTTCTACCTGATCTCGTGCCTTAATCAACTAGAACATGGGGGACTAGCTGATACGGATAAAAATGTTCATACGTGATATTATTTGTTGTGTAAGGTTATTTGTGGTACGCGACCTCTTCTCTAGGAGAGGGTGTGCCTCCTGAGAGATGAGCAAGCTTTCTTGTGATCATGGTGAGATAGGCGAACTAGTTTTTGTATGGTCGCAACCTCTTATGGTTTGAGCTGTACTTTTGAGCTCGGTTAGGGGCTTTATGAATGATGAGCCTGTGGGCTTATGATGAACGGATTATATATTTCTTGATGGGTTGTATAAAGGGCCCAAATCTGTTGTATTAAAGAGATTTGTTATATATGGGAACTTAATACATGGGAAGAGTCCTAATGTGAATCGGTTGTAGAATTGTATTATAAATAGAAGTATGGTTATAGAAGGTAACCCCAGATTGTGAGAAGATTTCTCCTATCTCTATATAAAGGGGCGTGTGCCTCTCATTATCTATCTAAGTTAGTATTGTTTAATTGCACTATTATTACTGAGAGAGAAATATTGAGTGAATTCCACTTATTGACTTGAGCGTCGGAGGGTCTTAACGGGTGGGACTCCGACCCGTTGAGGCGCTATTTTGCAGGACCATCCAGGTCGCTGGGAGATTTCAAGAAGGGCTTATCAGGTCGCTGAGACGTTCTTGGCGGCTTTTTCAGGTCACTGATATCTTCTGAGGTTAGTACCCCCTTTATTTGGTAGTCCGACTTTTTGGACTTATCAGAAAACATAAAACCATCACTTTGCCATGAATTAGCATAGGATAACCGCAATTTTTTGGTCAATTGATTCCAACAGAAAGTTTGAGCAATTATTATTGAGTATATTAATATATAAAAATAGAATAACAAGTCTTCATATTGTTGCAGAAAACATTTGACGAGTTCATGATTTGATATTTTCAGCAATTGTAATTGGAAAATATAAGTTCATAAATTAGAGCTGATACCACATGTAAATATAATGATAATACATTACACAAAATCATAAATGAAGTCCAGCCTCTTTTAACTTCATGACTTTTACAAATAAATAAATAAAACAATCAATTATTTACGATTAATCGTGAGCAATCAACCTGTTATTATTTAGTATGATTATTAAAAGGGAAAATTCTCATATAGATCAATAGTGAAATGTTTTTTTCCCAAATAGGCCATTGAAACCTCAACTTCCCATTTAATTCAAAAATTATATAAGAGTACTAAATTACCCTTTATAAATATTTTATTTTGTTCTTCGAAAATTCAGAACTACTCGTGTAAAATTCAGAACTACTTATGTACATTCAGAAATACTCGTGTAAATTCAGAACTACTCGTGTAGAATTCAAAACTACTCGTGTAAATTGACGAACTACTCATGTAAATTTAGAACTACTAGTGTAGAATTCAGAATTACTCATGTAAATTCAGAACTACTCGTGTAAATTTCAGAAATACTCATATAAATTCAGAACTACTCATGTAAATTTCAAAACTATTCTTCAAAAATTCAAAACTATTCGTGTAAATCTCAAACCTACTCGAAAAATTCAGAACTACTCGATTAAATTTCAAAACTATATCATGTAATTGATCGGTCACGTTCCAAACTACATAGAAAATAATCATACTACATTGAGAAATTTTATACTACATTAAGGAATTTCATAAGATACACTTTCATCAACTCCAACTTCAACATTAACGGTCTACCTAACCCAAACTACATAGAATGCATTTTCAAATCTAAACTACATATTCCAAACTACTAGTTCCAATCTAGAATACATAACACAGAATTCCAAACTACTTAACAGTTTGTAATTATAAAACGACAGAGTAGTTTGTAATGATCCAAACTACTTATACAAAACTACTTATCTAAACTATTTATACAAAACAATTATATCACGAGTTGGGCGAATCTAGCATCCCGCCGTGGAGCCGAAGAAGCCGTCGCCTCCGCCACTGCCAAATGTGAAACCTTCCCAAACGCCGGCCGTCGAGTCAAGTTGGCCTGAAGCCCATCGCCGATTTGCCTATTGTCCGTCACGATGAACCAGTCCGTATAGCCACCACCTCACCGAGGTCGTACTTCAGCGCAACCGAGTCGCCTCCCCTGCCGAATGTCGCTGCAAAAACATCCATCAATACTCTCCTGCATCATCTCACTCAAAAGGCAAAAAAAGTAAATAAATGTAAAATAAAATTTCTAAAACTTGTATTTCCACCAGCAGAAGTACGCACTAGTGCCATATTGTTCCTTCAACAGTCGAATTTGTTATCTAAAACCTAGCCAAATAAGAATAAAATCTTGCTATTGGAGATAAATCGATGGAAACAAATCAATTTCATATTTGATTTCTAACTCTAAAAATCAGTTTATATAACTTTTACATATTTCATAGAGTGAGACTAATCTTCTTTTTCTCTGAGACTCCAATACCAACAAAGTTGAACACCATAATAAACCTTCAAAAAGTTAAAAATATCAACACGAACCAGCATTATCTCAATAACAATTCAAATACAAATGTGAATCACAAAAAGGCGAAAATATTTGAGGATTTTCTAAAACATACCCCCAAAATTCTTCTACATATTCGAAAGAGTAGAAGACTTTGCAAAGAAGAAACGTGAACCGCACAACGTTTCTTCGAATGGCTGTCGAATCAGAACGTCCACTTCATTTTTCACTTGCCAATTCAAATCGAGTTGAATCTCGAGCGTCGCCTGAACGCCGCCGCCAACTGCCGACGCCATCGCCGCGCGTCACTGCCAAAAAAAAGGGTGCTGCCCGATTCTGATTACGAAAGGAGAAGAAACGACGGGAAATTAAATTAGGGTTGGAAAATCCAATTATAATTTAATATTTTTGAGTGGTGGGGTATTTTTGACATTTTATATTATAATTTTGATTTAATGGGAAGAGTTTGACTTAATGGGAAGAAATAATGTTAAAGGATCATTTGGGAATTGAGTATGATCTAAGTATATTATATGGGAATTTTTCCTTATTAAAAATGGAATATATTTGATTTTTCTTTCAAGAAAGTTCTTAAACTCGCAACAGGTAATTATTTTGATGTGATAGGTAGTAATAAATTTGATGGGTTTTATCGGCGAGAGAGAAACATATATTATATATGCAAAAAGCAATTATATAAATGAAAACACCAACAAAGCTGAACCTGAAAAAGCGGGGGATTGAATTATCAACAGAGGAGACTTTATGTACTTTTTGCCGGGAAGAGGAGAAATCTGGGGAGCATTTTTTCTTTGCTTGTAAAAGATCCTATAATATTTGGATGATGATATTTGATTGGTTGAATTACTCCGGTGGCGATTCACTTGAAGGCACCCCAAAATATTCTCTTTCAAAGTAAAATTTTGAAAGTAAAAGAGGTAAATCGGTGTCGATGTGTATTTGGTTGGGGTAGTGTGGTCTTGTGTAAGTGAAGGAATGATATGGTACATAATAATATGGAGATGGTGGAGGACAAATTGGTGGAGGAGATTAAAGGCTAGAACATGGAGTTGAATAGTGTTAAGGTCTAGTTTCTCTTTTAAAAATTGACTTGCAAATTCTAAATTGTTGTGTTAGTTTTCTTTAGCTCTATTTGGTACTTCATTTTTTTTTTTTTTTTGATATTTCTTATACCCTTTATTTTAATAATATTCTCTTTTCCGGAAAAAAAAAATCATGCGTTTAATTATTTTGAAAATTAACATTCAACTGATCAATGAAACTTATCTATTTAATTTATAAATTTTTAAAATTATTAATTAAATATTAAAATAATTTATTAATATCTAATTTAGATGCCTAACACAATTCACAATAAATGTCATTTTGGTTGATCAATAATTATCCATGAGGATTAAGATGTGACATATTCAATACCAAGGAGTAAAGATTTTTCCTAAATAACCTTTATACCTATTATTTGTCGACTTAAAGAGTTCCAGCATATTAAAAAACTTAATAATAAAATAGATTGATTTACTCGCGTAATAATATACTCCCTACAAACCATCCGTTCTAGCTTCGTGCCTTTAATTACTCGTCGTCCGCAGCCCGTCGCCGACCGCCCAAAGCCGCCCGTCGCAGCATGAAGCCGCCCGTCGCAGCCCGGAGACCGCCCGTCCACAGCCCCTTCTACAAAGTAATTTTTTTTCAGTTTTTTTTTTATTTTTTTATATTATTTCAGTTTAATTTGTAATTACAGATAAATTTGTGGTTTTAATATATGTTTTATATTTAATTTTTGAATTAGGGTTTAATTTATGGTTAGTTTTAGAGTTAACTTTAGGGTTAATTTATAATTAGGGTTAGTTTATAATTAGGGCCTATTTAGTAATAATCAATTAATTAGGGTTCAATTTAAGAATAATCAATTACTTAGGGGTCAATTTAGTAATTATTACATAATTAGAGTTCAATTTAGGATTAATCAATTAATTAGGGGTCAATTTAGTATTATTACATAATTAGGGTTCCAATTAGGTTTAATCAATTAATTAGGGTCCAATTTAGTAATTATTATATAATTAGGGTTCAAATTAGGAATAATCAATTAATTGGGTGTCAATTTAGTAATTATTACATAATTAGGGGTCAAATTAGTAATTATTATATAATTAGGGTTCAATTTAGTAATTATTCCATAATTAGGGTTCAATTTAGTAATTATTATTTAATTAGGGTTCCAATTAGGATTAATCAATTAATTAGGGGCCAATTTAGTAATTATTATATAATTAGGGTTCAAATTAGTAATTATTACATAATTAGGGGTCAATTTTAGTAATTATTACATAATTAGGGGTCAAATTAGTAATTATTATATAATTAGGGTTCCATTTAGTAATTATTCCATAATTAGGGTTCAATTTAGTAATTATTACATAATTAGGGTTCAAATTATGAATACTCAATTAATTAGGGTTCAATTTAGTAATTATTACATAATTAGGGTTCAAATTAGGAATAATCAATTAATTAGGGGCCAATTTAGTAATTATTAGATTCTGGAGTACACTTGTCTATACAGAGAGCACACAGCACAGGTACAGAGATTGTCCTCCTCAAACGCCCTCGCCATGTCGGCTCCAAAAATCTATAATAAAGACAAGGTATTTGGAGCAGACATGGTGAGGGTGGTCGAGTAAAGCGATGACCTGTATTCGAGTGCTGTGTGGCTCTGTATAGACAACGTGTCTACTTCAAAATCTACCTAGCACGAAGCAATCTTGTATTAGGGTTTGCTTTCAAATTTAGGGTTTATTCACCCATTATATTGTGTATATATTGTTCATGCATGGGAGGCCGTGGTGATCGGCCGGGGTTTAAAAAAAATTTGTATATATATTGTTCATGCATGGGATGCATGGGAGGCCGTGGTGATCGGCCGGGGTTTTAAAAAAATTTCTATATATTTTGTTCATGCATGGGAGGCCGTGGTGATCGGCCGGGGTTTAATTTTATTTATATATATTATTGTCATTGGTGTTGTTGGTTGTATACCGTCGGATGTTGACGTGGGTTACGGCGCCGGCCGGGAGGTTTTGTCCCTCCAATAGCGGGTTTTTAAATCTTATTTTTTAAAATGTGATAGGGTGTCACGGGATTTTATTTAAGTTTTCAAAATATTTTTAAAAAAATGTGACGGTGGTAATTGCTTATTTGGAACCTTGGCGAAGTGACGCGATGCATATAAATCACTTGTTTTAGAATTAATATCATATAGAAAAATTTGAAACGAAGTTTCGAATTATTCCAATATTACTTAGACCCGTTTGAGATTTAGTATCAAATATAGAGTTTGATACTAAATTTTGAATTGTCCCATTTTTGGGCAGTTTGGGAATGTGACTTGTAGTATGTTTACCTTATGTGTATGTTTTTTTTCTTTAGTTTTGAAATTTTGGTTTCTGCATCTCTCGAATTGTTCTCGGGTGCACTGAAATATACGTGCACTACGAGAACTGGGGGGAGATGCTGCCGAAATTTTGAATCTAAGAAAAATACATATGTTAAGATAATACATACTACTAAAATGTCACGTTCTTGAATGGGATAGAAGCCTTACAAATTATAACTCGAATTCCTCATTTTTCTCGTAATGCTGCCGAAATTTTGCCACCTTCTTTAAATCTATACACGCTTGACACTCAAAAATCTTAGGARGGTAAATGATCGTAGTTGGATATAGAACATGCTTAAGACTCAAAAGTCTGACAATCGTGCAATGTTAGGATGATTTCCAATCGTAGTTGGATGTACGAGCGAATCGAATACGGCTATTTATACTCAAAATTCACGAATGGACTTGAGAGTTTTATTAAGTTTGCGCAAGTGAATTCCGTTCACAAGGACGGACAGAGACTGAAATGTCCTTGTAATCGTAGCAGATGTAGGAATAGAATCTACCTGGATGTCGATGAGATTAAGTACCACCTAGCGAAAAATGAGTTCGTGCCGAATTACTATAGATGGATTTACCACGGAGAAACCCGGCTCGCCACCTCTGGACATCTTCAGGATTTTCATGCTGGAGGACCCTCTCACATCCCTTCTGAAGAATCATCAAATCCGTACATTAACATGGTTCAAGATGCAGCTGGTCCTGATTTCGACGTGGTGGCCGATGTGGAAGAGTCTCCGAACGCTAAGGCTCAAAAATTTTACGACATGTTGAAAGCCGGAAATCAACCATTGTGTCCGGGGTGCGAAGCACATACTCAGTTGTCATTAGTTTCCTGTCTCATGACTTTAAATTCAGAGAATCACATGTCTCAAAAGTGTTATGATCAATTGAGTGAATTAATCAAGGAGATTGTATGGAAAGACAATCTCGTACCCGATAACTTCTACAACAGTAAGAAGTTGTTAATGGGTATGGGCTTACCGGTCGAGAAGATAGACTGCTGCAAGAATAATTGTATGATCTACTGGGGAGACGATTTTGATTTTACAGGTTGCAAATTCTGCCATGAACCTCAGTTTAAACCTGTCCCTCATGGAAAGACAAAACGATTGAAGGCTCATGTCGCGTACAAGAAGATATACTATTTTCCATTAACTCCTCGTCTACAGAGGTTGTACGCATCTAATGCTACAGCGAAAGATATGAGATGGCATGCTGAATATGTGGTTGAAGACAATGTTATGCGCCATCCATCCGACTCAGAAGTTTGGAAACATTTCAACGACACTAATCCAAGCTTTGCGGCTGAAAGTCGAAACATGAGATTGGGTCTTTGTACAGATGGCTTTCAACCATTTGGGAGATTTGGAGCACAATATTCATCGTGGCCCGTCATAATCACACCCTACAACTTGCCTCCTTGGATGTGCATGAAAGAACAATTCATGTTCCTGAGCGTTCTCATACCAGGGCCAAAGAATCCAAAAGACAAACTTGATGTGTTTCTACAACCCCTAATCCATGAATTGAATCAGTTGTGGACTGTTGGGGCTCCCTCGTACGATATATCTAAGAAATAAAATTTTCAATTGCGAGCAGCCCTTATGTGGACAATCAGCGATTTCCCTGCGTATTCTATGTTGTCCGGATGGAGTACGGCCGGTCAAAAAGCTTGTCCTTACTGTACGGAACGGTCGAACGCCTTCACCCTTAAGTGCAGTGGGAAGCAATCGTGGTTCGATAATCACCAAAAATTCCTTGAGCATGATCACCGTTCTCGAAAAGATAAGCGACGATTTCGAAAAAGAAGATCTGTCGAGACTCCACCGCCGGAAGTGCACTCAAGGATAGAAGTTTTGGCAGAGATAGAAAGATTGGGGCTTCTGAAAGTCACTGAACTCGATGCAGCACAAGTTAACGCCCAAATATCCCGAACGTCTGGTTGGAGAAAACGAAGCATTTTCTGGGATCTCTCATATTAGAGGACAAATCGAATTCGTCACAATTTAGATGTTATGCACATCGAAAAGAATGTGTTTGACAATATTTTCAATACGGTGATAAATATCAAAGGGAAGACCAAGCACACGCGTAAATCTAGGGAAGAGTTGAATGAGTACTGTAATCGCCCAGAGTTGGCGCCAGATAGGTCAGGAAAGTGTCTTAAAGCGTGTTACACACTTGACAAGCCATCGAAAGCTACTGTTTGCGATTGGGTCAAATCTCTCCGATTTCCAGATGGGTACGCATCGAATTTGGGGCGTTGCGTCGACAAGAAGGAATCTCGTATGATCGGGATGAAGAGTCATGATTGTCATGTGTTCATGCAGAGGTTGATACCAATAGCCTTTCGTGAACTGCTTCCTCCGAACGTGTGGAAGGCTCTAACCGAATTGAGTTTATTTTTCAAAGATCTCACATCAACAGTCATCCGCACCAAAGATATGAGTCGACTTGAGCGTGAAATTCCGTTAATATTGTGCCAAATGGAATTGATCTTCCCTCCAAGTTTTTTTGACTCGATGGAGCATCTGCCTATTCATCTTGCGTATGAAGCGAGAATTGCTGGCCCGGTACAGTATATGTAGATGTACCCCTTTGAGAGATATCTTCGCAAACTAAAGAACAGTGTGAAAAATAAGGCGAGTGTCGAAGGGTCGATAGCAAACGCATATCTTGTCGACAAGGATCTATGTGTTGCTAAATTGTGTGGAGGTCGAACAATATGTTAGGTATGAATACTCATTCCAATTTATAATGTCAATCTAAACATATATATAAATGTCCTAATATTTTTTTCCTGAATTGTGTAACGTTATATGTAGTATTTACACGAAGAGCATTCAGGCTGTCCACCCAAACATTAACGAAGATCGGATCAACGAACAATTGGAAAATGAATTTGCCAATTGGTTCAAACATTACGTAAGACGTTCAATACCGAGATGAATATCATATAATTATGGTATCTACTTATATAATATATTTCCAAAATTAAAAATAATTTGTCAATGTTATAGGCTAGGGATCGTTCGAACAATGTGATCGACGAGAACATTAGGAATTTAGCCGAGGGTCCATCAAGATGTGTGAAAATGTATACCGGATGTAAGATAAATGGTTATAGATTTCACACATTGGAGCATGGATATAATAAAGCAACATCGAGCAGTGGAGTATGTATTAAAAGGTCAACTATTGGGGCCACCGAATATGATTATTATGATCGTCTCATAGAAATTGTGCAGCTCGAATACCCCAGCCGAATGAAGAAAAACACACTATTGTTCAATTGCGAATGGTTCGATCAAACAAGTGCGGGCACAAAATTGCATTCAAATTATAAGCTTGTCGATATCAACCATAAGCGTAGGTTCAACCGATATGAACCTTTTGTACTTGCTTCCCAAGCTGCACAAGTATACTACTGTGCATACCCAAGTTTGAGACGAGACAAATTGGACTGGTGGGCAACGTGAAAAATCAAGTCGAGATCAAATGTTGAGTTTATCGAACCTCTACCAGAAGAATCATTTCAAGAGGAAGCTATAGATACACGAAGTCCGATTCGATTGGACGATGTGGATTTTCAGTTGCACGACCTCAATGATAATTGCATGGAGGAACTTGGTAATAACGAGACAAATGATGATACAGAAGAAGAGTTACTTACCGATCAAGATACAGATCAAGATACAGACGGAGACGAGTTTGATGATACATTTAATAGCGAAAGTGATTAGTTTTGTTGAAATATATGTAATTTACGTGAATTGTAAAACACACTTTTTTTTATAAATACTTTTCTTAATTTGGATTTATTAATGCTTTTGGTGTCTAATATATACTGGTATTTTGTGAAATACTTGTATTATTATCAAATAAATTTTATCAGATGCCGTTGCGTCGAGGATCCAGTAGCGTAGGTCGATCAGATATGGGGTCGGCCCATCATTTATCTGATTTTGACACCGACTACATGGGTCTCGGTAGCGATCATCCAGCGACGCAGACCCCGACACATACGCCGACGTCGCATACACCATCGCAGACCCCGTCCGARGCGGGTACGTRYCGGACCCCACSACAGTTGGACGCACKGCGGCWGGGTATGACTCAGGTTTATATTGAGGGGACGAGGTAAGTAAATCAATGATTTTAAAATTATAATTATCATTATGATTAAATTTTATTTGGAAAACAAATAAAAACACAATTGAATACAGGCTGCACAGCACACGGGTAAGGTGTCCACTATACTCCGTTTGATATTTGAGAGGGATCTCCATCCCGCCGGCTGGTGCTATAAGGCGGTCCCTGAGGAGACTAGGATGTTCTGGTGGGAGATGTTTAAGGTAATTACTAACTTGTGTCAAAATTTGTTAGTATGTACAGAGTAATTAGTCGAATTGAGTTTCAATTGAATTGTAATTATTGTTTTATTTTGCAGGAGGTTTGTTATTGGGACCCGGCGATGCATTGTGAGAAGACCATACGGAAGGTATTTTTCTCGATGATCGGGGACCTTTACGGGAAGAAGCTGAACGAGTATAGGCAGCATATTACCTCCCATGGTGGTGGTCTTCCGGAGTGCCTGTCAGCGGAGGTCTATAGGTAATGATTCTGTTATGTGTTTTCTTAATAAATTACATTTTTTTATAACATATAACTTATATCGTATCTTATATATCATCCATTTCAACTAGGGCTTGGAAGGTTGAGTGGGATAAGCCCGAGAACAAGAAGAAATCCGATCAGTGCAGCAAGAATAGGAGGAGCGAGCCTGCTGGACCGGGGACTGGGATGTCCAAGCACATGGGGGGTGCTAGATCTACCATCGACTATGCGTTGGATATAGTAAGTAACGACTATTTATAATATAATAATATAATATTTATTTATTTAATTTTAATGTTAATTATTTGAAAATTCTATTTGAATACAGGAGTGGGAGACGGGTTCGCTGGCTACGTGCTACGATCTTTTTAAACGTACGCACATGAAGAAAGACGGCGAGTGGATCGATACGAGATCTGCTAATATTAACGTGAGTCTATTTTTTATTTTTAACTTATTCTTTGATTTTAACGTAAAATTTTAATAATGAGTTGTATTTCAGGAGGAGCACGAGCGACATATGACACAGGAGCAGGAGCGTGCGTCTTCCCAGGAGGAGAGTAATGAGGTTGACCAGGACCAGGTTTTCATCGGCGTGGCCGGTTTGAAGAAGGGACGGCTTTACGGCACCTGCGCGTATGGGAAGCTCGTGGCTGCTACGAAGGGCTTACTGAAGGGCGACTTTTCCACCTCCTCCTCATCCCAGGCTGATAGGAGACAGATCAGAGAGCTCGAGGCATAGATCGAGGCTCAGAGGGTGCAGCTTGAGGCGTTGCAGCAGCAGGCAGCCGAGGAAAGGAGGCAGCCGAGGAGAGGCGACAGCGTATGGAGGAGCGCCGGCAGCAGGAGTATTTTCAGGCGCGGATGAACGCCCAGATGGCTGAGATGTACGCTCGTTTCCAGCAGCAGTACCCCGATCCCTATCAGCAGCAGCAGCAGTTTCCCCCTCCCCATCCATAGAACACTTTTATTTATCTAATAAACTTTGTTACTGTTTCGATCGAACGCATGTTCATAAATTTTCAAATATTATTTTTATTATAATTTATTTATTTATTTATTTGACTTTTCTTTAATTGCTTTTTTTTAATTTTTTGGGAATTTTAATAATTGAATAAGAATTAAAATTAAAACAAAAAAAATTAAAAATTAATAAAAAAATAAAAATTAAAAAAAATTAAAAATAGCGAGGGAAAGTTCCCTCGGAATTTTTAAATTTCTGAAGGAATATAATCTCTCGGATTTCCGAGGGAATGGAATTCCGAGGGATTTTATTCATTCGGAATATTTCGATTTCCGAAGGAATATGATCCCTCGGAATTCTGAGGGATTATATTCCTTCAAAAATTTAAAAATTCCGAGGGAATTATTCCCTCGGATTTCCCTCGGAATTTCGAGGGATTGTCCGGACATGTTTCCGAGGGAAAAAGTCCCTCGGAATTCCCTCGATTTTTCAATTTCGAGAAATTTATTTCCCCCGGAACTGATTTCCGAGGAAGGTTTTTTCGATGGAATTTTTCCCTCGTAATGACCAAAATCGAGGGATTTTCACTTAATTCTGAGGGAAAAATCCCTCGAAAATTTTGAGCTTTTTTGCAGTGCTTATTGGTAATGATTGCTTAGACTTATGATTGCTATTCTAAATTTCAGTTGTCGCTTATCCGTCCAATGTTGATTATGTAGTATGGGCATTATGTGCTTTATATTTGGTTTCCATAATGGCAAGTCAATGAGAAATTCTCTACTGGTTTCAATAATCTTGCAACTTATGTCCTTTACCCCCTATACATGTAGTAATATATTATTAATAAGAAGAATGTTGCCTCTACGCACCAATTTTAGAGAGAGTATACCATCGACCCAAGTGTACTTTGTAAAGTGCACCCTATAATTTAATTTATCATCGCATATAACAGACATATATCATCACATATAACTCATACATATCATCACAAGTAATTGAAATTCTAAATCTAAAATTTAAAATCCTATAATAAAAAAAATAAACCTAAAAGAAAAAAATAAACTCTATAAATGGAAAAATAATCCCTAAAATAAAAAACTAAACCTTGAAATTGAATATTAAACTCTAAATCCTAAGTTTCTATCACATATCATCACATATAACTACCACATATCATCACATATAACTGGCAGAATGACAGATTTTTGTCGGACCATAAAATGAAAAATCAAATAAAAAAAATAAAAAAATTAAACTTTAAAATGATATATTAAACCCTAAATATTGAATACTAAACCCTACAAAGTAAAACCAAACTCTAAAATGGAAAAGTAAACCCTAAACTCTAAAATTTTGACACATATCATCACGTATAACTATCACATATCATTACATAAAATAGGTGCACCTAATAAATTGCCCCAATTTTAATATATATATATATATATATATATATATATATATATATATATATATATATATATATATATATATATATATATATATATGATAGGGCCATATTGGCCAGACTTGGGTTGAGGTAGACCTGAATTTGGTAGCAGACAAGAGCTGATGGATTGACGTGAAGGAAGAACGGTTGAAGCTCTTTCGGAAGGAAGTGGGTCCGGGCAGACCTGTTTGAGGTTTGAACTAAAAAGGGGCCAGTGGAGCCCACTTGTCAGAATCCATTAACTGAATGGTCCTTGATTCGCGGATTCTGTTCCCGAGATCCCGGAAAAGGGGTCCCCGTTGGGAAGAATCCATATATTCCCGACAGACCTGGAATAAGAGAAGAACCGACACCGATAACAATCAGAGGTGGGATGCTAAGACTGATCTGCCCACTTAAGAAGTATTCTTGGCAGGGTGATCCTGAAAATGATAAAGCCAGAGTAGGTCTAGTCAGAGTCATCCTCAACCTCTTAGCCGATCGACTTCCCACAGACGGCGCCAATTGTTTCGACCTGAAATACAATGTCCAGGATAACGACTTGAAGATTGGAACGCCTTGTCTGACCTACACACAAAACCAGGTTAGAAAGGACCACCTGTGATTTTCCGGTGGAAACCTCTCCGATGCTTAAGCCAGTAAGTGCTTGAGGTGTATTTCCAGAAAAAATAAGAAGGAATGCCTATGTGAACATACCTCTCCCTGCCTCAAGGCTGGGATATTTATAGCTTATCCTAGTGGGGACCCCAGCCGGGATCCCGGGGACACATGCCGCAAATCATGGGCCGTTTTGGGAAACATATTTCTGAGCAAGTGGTCCCACTTATTCCCTCTTGGGTAAGCTGGAGGCCAGGT
>BMAC01000449.1:573383-585554 GCA_014905375.1 Phtheirospermum japonicum | reverse complement strand
GTCGAGAAAAAATTTGTGGAAATGGCATCGCCGCCGGCCAATACACTGCCGGCGCGGGCAGCCCCGGCGGCAGAAACAGAGCCACTGCACGCTCGGCGTGCGGAGCGAGTCCACCAGCCAGACAGAGAAGAGCATCTTGCCACATCTGACGGCGAAACGGCCAGCCAGGTTAACCCTGGCCTGGCTGAGCAGATGCAAAGCCTGCAGAAAGAGGTGCGCGAATTTAGGAAGAAGATGGTGGGTGCAGTTGCACCGCCGGCACGGCGAGGCACCCCGTTTATGGAGGAAGTCATGTGCGATGACGTCCTGGCGTCCTATCGATCCTTTGGTTTTGAATACAACGGGACGACGGATCCAGCAGACCACCTCAACCATTTTGAGATAGCAGCGGAGCTACACAAATTTTCCGATTCGGTTATGTGCCGGGTCTTTCAATGACCTTTACCAAATCGACACAGCTCTGGTTCAGCCAATTGCCGCCGAGATCTATCAGCAACTTTGATGAATTCAGCTCGGCCTTCCTACATCAGTTCACGAGTTTTAGGAAGTATCAAAAAATGCCGCTCGAGCTCTTTAGTTTAAAGCAGAAAGAGAAATGAGAGCCTACGTACCTACGTCAATAGGTTCACAACAACAAAGATGGAAGTGACCTCGGCGTCAGAAGAGCTGCTTGTAAATGCTCTGGCGCAAGGTTAGAGGAAGGGAGAGTTCTTCCAGTCCCTGGTGGTAAGACCAGCATTGAAGTTTGGAGAACTCTTTGAGAGAGCCGAGAAGTACATCCACTTAGAGGAATCTCTGAAGCTCAAGGATGAAGGGGAGAGGAAGAGAGAGAGATATGACAGGGATGACAGGGTAGCGACAAAAAAGCCCAGACCAGAGCTGTCAATGGGTAGATCTCGATTTGATAAATATACTCCTCTGGCAACACCTCCGGGGGAAATTTTCCAGGCAATAAAGCGTCACCCAGAGCTCAAGTGGCCCAAAACTTACTTGCAGAAGCCAAGATAAGAAAGGTCAGATCGCTTTTGTCGCTTATATAATGAATACGGACATAACACAGATGAATGCACGCATTTGAAGGACGAATTGGAGAGAATGGTCCAGGCTGGACATCTAAAAGAATATGCTGGTACAAGGAGGGGTGAAACCAGGCCTGGACATCACAGTTCGGACCGCTTCCCACAAGGCAAGGGTGGTCGGGCGGATATCCAGGACAGAGTAAGAACTGGGTTGAGAAGACCTGACCAGGCCCAGGTCGTTCACGGTGAAATCCAAATGATAACGGGAGGAGAGCTAGATGAGCACTCTAAGAGAGCTCAACACAGTTATATTAGGACTGATAAAGACCTAATCAGAACATCCCGAGAAGTGGGACAAGTAGCGGCCACACCTAACATTTGCTTCGGATCGGAGGATAGCGATGGCATCCTCGCTCCGCACATGGATGCTTTGGTGATAACAGCTACTATTGCCAACTATAACGTTCGTCGAATTTTCGTGGACACAGGATCTTCTGCAGATATTCTATTCTTAGACTGTTTTACAAAATTAAAGTTTAATGTTGAACTTGAAGAGGTAACCACTTCCCTGGTGGGGTTCGTGGGAGGTGCTTTAAAACCTATGGGAGCGGTGAGACTCCTTGTAACTCTGGGGGAAGAGCCATATAGGGTGACGCGAATGGTGCGTTTCCTGGTGGTGGATGCACCATCCTCATATAATGTTATGTTGGGTCGGCCCTCTTTGAGCCAATTCCAGGCCCTCATCTCGTTTTTCCACATGAAAATGAAGTTTCCCACGGAAGATGGAACTGGTGAAGTAAGGGGAGACCAGTATGCTGCACGGCAAACATACGTGGATTGCATACGGCGGAGTGAAGAGGAGAGGAGGAGCAAGAGGGCTCGGACGGAGAAGCCACATCTAGAACTAGCAAGACAAGGGGAAGGGCTGATGATAATAGAAGTCGTTCAAGGCGATGCATGTAGAACTCTTCGGGTGGGCACGACGCTTAGCCCTGAGGTATTAACAGACCTGGTGGCTCTATTAAGAGAGAGCGCAGATGTCTTCGCGTGGTCCCCTCAAGATTTAGTGGGAATAGACCCTGAAATTACCGAGCACCGCCTCAATATCCGCTCAGACATAAAACCGGTTAAACAGAAGAAACGCAATTTCGGGCCAGAAAAGGAGGCCATCATAGAGGCAGAAGTAGAGAAGCTCTTGAAAGCCCGGCACATTCAGGAGATACAATTCCCAGAATGGCTCTCCAATGCAGTGTTGGTCCCGAAAACAGAGGACTGGCGAATGTGCATCGATTTTCGAGATCTGAATCGCGCCTGTCCAAAAGACCATTACCCATTTCCAAGAATTGACCAGCTCGTGGACTCCACTTTTGGCTGTGAGCTCTTGAGCATGATGGACGCCTCGCAAGGATACCATCAGATTAGATTAGCTAAAGAGGATTGGAAGTGTGTTAGCTTTATAATCCCAAAGGGAACGTACTGCTACGTGGTCATGCCTTTTGGCCTCAAAAATGCAGGTGCTACCTATCAGCGGCTGGTAGATAAAATGTTCAAAAATCAGCTCGGTCAGAATATGGAGGTATATGTGGACGATATGTTAGTCAAGAGCATAAAAGCAACGTCACATGTGCAGGATCTACGGGAAACCTTTAACACTTTGCGAAGGTACAAAATGAGGCTTAARCCAAAGAAATGCACGTTCGGAGTCAGGGCTGGAAAATTTTTGGGCTATATGGTCACGGAAAATGGTATCGAGGCTAACCCTGAAAAGGTGAAGGCTATCATGGAAATGAGCGCCCCTTGGAATGTAAAGGAGATGCAATGTCTGGCAGGACGAATCAATGCCTTGAGCAAGTTTGTGTCCAGATCTGCCGAGAAAAGCTTACCATTTTTTCAGGCCTTAAGAAAGAAGGCCAGGTTCCAATGGAATGATGAGTGTGAGGAAGCCTTCCGATTACTAAAAGAGTATTTGGCCAGCATGACCTTACTCACTAAACCCGTCCAAGGAGAACCCTTGGTACTGTATCTATCTGTGGGACAGAAAGCGGTCAGCTCTGTCCTAATRAGGGAAGATGGTAAGATACAGAGACCAGTATATTTTTGGAGCAAGGTCTTGCACGTGGCAGAAGTGAGGTATGTGGAGGTGGAAAGGGCGATGCTAGCCCTAGTAGGAGCTGCAAGGAAATTACGACCATATTTCCTTTCTCATACAATTGTTGTACGAACCAATCTACCATTAATAAATATAACGAATAAACCAGAAGCATCAGGGAGGCTGGTCAAGTGGATCATAGAGCTGAGCGAATTTGATACTGTTTTTGAGTCCAGAACAGAAATTAAAGCTCAAGCTCTGGCTGATTTTATGCAAAGAAATGGCCGGTCCCCTGGATGAACTGAAAGAGTGGATAGTTTTCACTGACGGTTCTATATGCAATCAGGGCTGTGGGGCTGGAATTGTCCTGATAGACCCAATGGGCGTATCTGTTGAATTTGCTGTCCGATTAGATCCCACGTTTTCTAACAATGTCATCGAGTATGAGGCCCTTTTGAGAGGGATTCAAATGGCAAAAGATCTAGGAGCGGAGCGATTAAGCGCCAAGGTAGACTCGCAGCACGTCTGCAAACAAATTAGTGGGGAATTTGAGACAAGAGAAGAAAGCATGCAGAAGTACCTAGCACGATTCAGAGAGCTAGCTAAGGGGATGAAAGAATTAACTGTTACTCAGATTCCCAGAGAGGAAAACGGCCGTGCGGACTTCTTAGCAAAAGTAGCAAGTTCAGCCACAGATTGTTATAAATGAACGATCACCTTGTTGAAGGCAGAAGGGGAGTTTGGGGTCGAGCAGATCTGTACGGTTGCCGAGGAGGAAGATTGGCGCTCCTCCATAAAAAAATACCTTGAACAGAAGGTCTTGCCAGAAGAGAAGATGGAAGCGGTGAAAAGTGCGGAGCAGGTCTGCTCGATTTTGCTTAGTCAAGGGGGAATTGTTCAAAAGAGGATTTGGTCAACCTCTTTTAAGGTGCTTAACACAAACAAAAGGGGCTTTGGTGCTGAGGGAGATACACGAAGGATGTTGTGGCAACCATATGGGGGCCAGAGCTCTAGCCAGCAAAGTATTGAGAGCTGGTTATTTATGGCCTTCTCTGAGGAAGGAAGCTGAAGACTTTGTTAGAAAATGTGAAAAATGCCAGAAAATGGACCCGCTAATCCACCAACCGGCGGAAGAGCTCATGATGATGAGTTCCCCCTGTCCCTTCGCAAAATGGGGTATCGATTTGGTTGGCCCGTTCCCGATGGCCCCAGCCCAGAAAAGGTTTTTGATTGTGGCTATTGACTATTTCAGCAAGTGGGTTGAAGCAGAGGCTCTCGCTAGAATAACAGAGGAAGCAGTGATGGGTTTCATTTGGAAGAATGTGGTTTGTCGCTTCGGTATACCAAGAATATTGGTGTCAGACAATGGGACCCAATTTGCGGGAGCCAAGATAAAGGCTTGGTGCGCCAAGATGAACATTCAGCAACACTTTACGGCTGTATACCACCCACAAGCGAATGGTCAGGTCGAAATAACTAACCGCATTTTAGTCCAAGGAATTAAGTCACGGCTGGACAGATCTGGAGGAAAGTGGGTGGAAGAACTGAGCTTCGTGCTGTGGGCGTACCGTACGAATCCGAAAGAGAGTACAGGTGAAACCCCTTTTAGTTTAGTGTACGGTATGGATGTTGTAGTGCCCGCAGAGGTCAGCCTTAAGACCCATCGGATCCAGAATTTTAGTGAAGAACAGAATGAGCTATTAAGGCAGGACGCTTTAGACCTGATCGAGGAGAAAAGAGAACAGGTCGCGTTACCAATGGAACATATTAAAGGAAGGGTGAAAGCGGCATATGACAAAACCGTGGTCAAGCGACAATTTTGAGTAGGAGACTGGTCTTATGACGGTCTGACCTAGGACGAGCAAAGGGGAAGTTGGAAGAGTCTTGGCAAGGGCCGTTAAGAGTCACCCAAACCTTGCCTGGTGTTGAATAAAATCGCAACCCATGGAAGAAGTAATCAATGAGAGACATTCGAGATATTGATAAACATACCTATTGATAGTTAAAAAGAAGCTTACAACACAAGCAGAAAAATACAAGAAGACACTTCTGCAGAACATCAAAAAAAAAAAAGAGAGAAAAAAGAAAAGGAGGAAAAATAGCCTCAAGATGGAGGTACAGAAGCGAGAAGTTGACGGAGCCGCTGGATTTCGTCCTCATGTTCCAAAAGACGGACACGAAACCGGTCTGACACCTCCACCGCGATGTCCCAGTCAACGTGCAGCTCCGCATTCTCCCTCTTCAGGTCAACAATGATTTGCTGAAGGCGTTGTCGTTCACTACGGAATTGCGATTTCTTCTCAGCCAGCTTCTCCGTACATTCTCGCAACTGATCCTGCAGTTGGGAGATTTCTTCCTTAAGACGACCCTTCTTATGAAGCAGTCGAATATGCTCCTCAGTGGAAAAGACGTTGGGAGACGATGAAGACGCCATTATGCAAGGGAAATAAGCCGAGGAGGGACACCATTATATAGGGAAGGAAAATGAGGGAAATCGCTTTAATTTGGCGCACAAAGGGCTTAGAAAAGGTGGGAAACTAAATTTGAGTTTTGGCGCGCAAAAAGGCCCAGATAAGCCAGGATTGGCTATGGACGGATGTCCTAAAATTTGCCTGACCTGATTGTCAGTATTAAGCTAGGATTGGCTAAGGAACGGATGTCCTGAAATTTGCCTGACCTGATTGTCAGTATAAGCCAGGATTGGCTAAGGACGGATGTCCTGAAATTTGCCTGACCTGATTGTCAGTATAAGCCAGGATTGGCTAAGGACGGATGTCCTGAAATTTGCCTGACCTGATTGTCAGTATAAGCCAGGATTCGCTAAGGACGAATGTCCTGAACTTTCCAGAACCTGTTTGCCGTTTAAGCCAGGATTGGCTAAGAACGGAGACCCTGAAAGCTGTGCCCGACCTGATTGTCACGTTCAAGCCAGGATTGGCTGAAGGGCAGATGCCCATGATATGACCTGACTTGATTGTCAGTTATGAGCCAGAGATGGCTGAAATAGGGATGCCCTCGATTATCCCGATCTGGAAAATGGTTTAAGTCGAGAGCGGACTAAGGATGAATATCCTTAGCATCTCTAAAAGCTTGATTACTGGCTTACGCCAGGATGGGCCAATCTCGAATATTCTTTTGTCGGGCCTACCTGACAATATAAGTCAGGTCTGGCCCAAAGCAGATCTCCTCGATCTTTTTAACCTACATTTCCCTTGGCAGGAATAGATACTCTCAGAAACAGTTTAAACACAAATGTGACCTGAGGTCGCATCTATGGAGGCTAGGAGGAATTCAGAATCGCTCGAAACATGGAGAACAAATGTTGCAAGAATTCTTGAAGTGCAGGAACAAGCAGATAAAAACACACAAGGAAATTATAATCTCTTCCATTTCATTGAACATACGAGGATACAAACAAAATTCTGGGCACCCAAAGAGGGCCAACATTCTCAGTACAGAAATTAAAGAAGCAATAAAAACATAGGGTTTGTCATGGAGAAGATCTCCGATCTGCGGCTAGGGCTCGGCGGACGCGCCAGAGCTCACGCTCTGTCTCATGAAAGCGGCGGCGGTACCTGTCGGAACGATCAGAGAGTGCTTGCGCTTCGCCGGCAGCGAGGGTCAAACGATTCACTGATTCAATCAGATCCGCTTTCTCCTCTTGAAGCTGGCGATTAACCTGCCGGAGCTCAGCCCATTCCCTCTTATAAAAGCGTTTCTTCTGTCGCTTCCTCTCCAGAAAATGGTACAGAGAGCCAATCTTTTCTTTCAAAGAAACAATTTGATCAGAGAGTTTGAACTTTTCGACCACAAAGGCAATATTATTGTGCCTCACGGTACTGAGTTCATCAATAAGAGGGGAAGAGGCCATGACAGATAATTGAGGGAATCACAAGGAAGGGGGCAGAAGTTAAGAAATTATGGAAATGCAAGCAGGAATTTAAAGAAAGACAGGCACGTGACAAGAGAATCAACAAGTACTAGGGTTTCCGGATATTAGGGAAACCCTAGGTAACGCAAGAGTCATTACAAGACAAGAAAATAAAAAAGAAACATCCATTAATAAAAAGTCAAAAATTATTCAAGGTTACAATTTTTCAGAAACACAGTCAGACCAGCCATGCAGGCATCCTACAGGTCTGCTGTAAAACAAAGGGTTTACCCAGTTCAAGGCTCAACATCCATCTCTACCCCAAGTACTATTGGCAATTGCTCTACGACATCCCCTGATAAACCTCCAGGGGAAGCGCCTTCGGGTAGCTCACCCAAACCGACAAAGGTTGGGGAGGGAGATGAAGCCAGGGGAACCATGGAAAGGGCCAGGTCTGGCTGAGATTGATCAGAAACAGAAGGGTGCAGAATGGCATGAACATGCTCGGCAAACTCCACGGGCCCCGTCATATGAAGGTGATCCTTGGCAGGGTCGTATGAAAAGGAGGTCGGTTCAGGGGGGGTTTCAATGGGGCCTTTCGGTCGAAGGGAGCTTCAGGGTTGTCCTTGACCCACTTGGCCTGCTCATCCAAGCCGTAGTTATAGTACACCACGGATTCGGGAAAGAGCAGAGAAAAAAGGGCTTTTGATCCCAAGAAGGCCTTCTTGGCCTCCTCCCTGGCTACCTGAACCAGACTCAACCCCTCTTCGGAATTGAGAAACTCCGCCTTCCATTCAACCTTAGCCTTGGCCAGAGCTTCGTCGGCTAGGCTCCTCGCCTTAGCAATGCATTCATTTTTGGCCTCCTCTCGAGCTGTCTCTATCATCTTCGTCTGGGCTTTCTTCAACCCGGCCACCTCCTCCTGTAGCTTATTCACCTCTTTCACCTTGTCCTTGGATAGGGCCCGCAGACGTTGCATTTTCTCTTTGTGGTCGGCGTTCTCCTTAGCCAAATCGGCTTGGCTTAGAGACCGAGTCGCCCTAATGGCCAAAAGAGCCCTCTTCGCCTCAGCCTAAGAAAAAATTAGAAAGGTGTTAAAATTTTGAAAGGATGCAATAAAAGGAAAAAGGAGAAAGAAAATAAAGGGTAGCATACCCGAGCCTCGTCCTGGCACCAGGATTCCAATAGCTCCCGATCACTCAGCTGCTCCAAAGCTCGCAGGTCTTCGGGGGAACATTGGCCGCTCACGTGGCGAACCGCCACGTCTCCAGAATAGTTCAAAACTGAGGTCCGTCGAGGAGGACCAGAACTGCGCACGGTGGGGGATGCCGGAGCTGTGGCCGAGGCTGGAGCGGGGTTACTTGAAATAACCACGCCTCGGCCTCGACCAGATCGAGGCCTTTTAATGAGAGGCATGTCCTCCTCCTCTGAGTCCGAGATGACCTGCCTGACTGATCGCGGGCGCACTGGTGGGGCGGCCGCAGGGGAACTCTGAACCTGGGGCGCACTAGTTCCACCTACCTCCCGGGCTGGCACAGTCGAGTCGGCTGCGACGCCTTCTCTGTTCGTAGCCTCGAACAACAGACGTATCATCCCTTCTGAAATAGGAAGACAAAAGTTAGATACATGGAATGGCAAAATATGATGCAGCGGTGTCAAAATAAGGAAGCCTCTTTTACCAATCCCGGAGGGCAATGGACCTATCTCACAGGTCTCATTAAAGGTCTGCAAGACTGAGGGAGTGAGGAATTCTGTCACATTAATTGGATTTGCATTCAGAGTCACCACTATTCTCTGAATACGGGAAGGCCTGGCCGCTGCGGTCGAAGGCGGATAAGAGGGTAAGCTATCGATAGGGTTAGGGTCAAAACCCCAGTCCCCCTCGCAATGAACGAAAAAGAATTTTTTGCGCCAGGACTTATGGGAAGTTGGAAGTTTGTGGATGAAATGGACCCCGGGCCGAGCAGCAAGGTAGAAACAGTCGGGGGGAAGGCTCTTCGCTAAGAAAAGCTGATAAAAAACCAGGGCTGTTGGGTCCTGGCCGGCGTAGCGCATGGCCAGATTATAACATGCCATGATACGAAAAGAATTAGGGGAAAATTGAAAGATAGGGATTTTGTATATCTGAGCAATTTCCAACATCATGGGATGAACAGGCAAACGCAGGCCTGCGTGGAATTGATCGGCATAGAAGGCTACCCGACCCGCCGGGGCTTGGCAGGCCAAGGTGCCAGCTCGAGGGGCGTAGGGATCATAGGGATCTTTAATTCTATACTTATACTTAAGCTCATCTACTGAGCTTTGGCTGAGAATGGAGGTGATCTTAGGATAATCAGGAAGCGGCGGAGGATACACTACACCCCCTGACGAAGAGGTGGCCACAGTCGCCAAAATATTAGGTTGAGGGGAGAGAGCCGCCGCCACCTCCGGAGGATCCGGTGAGGAAGAGCGTGAGGCCTCGGCCTCCTCTAGAATAGCGGGAGCCTCCTCCGCCTCTAAAATTGCGAGCGGCGGAGGAGAGAGAGTTACCACCACTTCAGGGAGGGCAGATGAGAGAGAAGGAGTAACCCTAATTTCCGAAAAAGATGACATTATGAAAATTAAAATGAAAGAGTGAAGAAGGTTACCTGACTCAAAAAAGATCATCGGAATAATTGAGAAATAGTAAGGAGGAGTTCGCCGGAGTATTGAGAGAGACGGAGTTGCGAAAGCTGGGGAAAAAGGGGAGAAGGAAAAATTGGAAGTAAAAAAGTGAAAATAAAGCCAACGGGAATAAAAGGCAAAATGAATGATTTCAAAATGTGGAAATCGAGAAAGGTGGGATTTGAACATTTAATGCGGGCAGACGAACAGGACCCTAGAAGATAAGTTGAAGCGTTTGAGACCCTAAACTAGGGCTGACTAGGCATGTACTTGGAGGGGCGTGGCAGTAGAATAGCCTGTTTGGGGAGCGTGTGACGCCACTAAACGCCAATAATTAGCCCTGGCAATTTTAGCGTATCCCTTGGGATTCTTACCAGTACGAGAAGCACTAAAGGGCGTGAGGCCCCGCTTGTTAGCTCTACCTCAACCCTTTTTGGGGTGGAGGAGTTGATAGGGCCATATTGGCCAGACCTGGGTTGAGGTAGACCTGAATTTGGTAGCAGACAAGAGCTGGTGGATTGGCGTGAAAGAAGAACGGTCCAAGCTCTTTCGGAAGGAAGTGGGTCCGGGCAGACCTGTTTGAGGTTTGAACTAAAAAGGGGCCAGTGGAGCCCACTTGTCAGAATCCATTAACTGAATGGTCCTTGATTCGCGGATTCTGTTCCCGAGATCCCGGAAAAGGGGTCCCCGCTGGGAAGAATCCATATATTCCCGACAGACCTGGAATAAGAGAAGAACCGACACCGATAACAATCAGAGGTGGGATGCTAAGACTGATCCGCCCACTTAAGAAGTATTCTTGGCAGGGTGATCCTGAAAATGATAAAGCCAGAGTAGGTCTAGTCAGACCTGGCCTCCAGCTTACCCAAGAGGGAACAAGTGGGACCACTTGCTCAGAATATGTTTCCTAAAACGGCCCATGATTTGCGGCTGGGGTCCCCACTAGGATAAGCTATAAATATCCCAGCCTTGAGGCAGGGAGAGGTATGTTCACACAGACATTCCTTCTTATTTTTTCTGGAAATACACCTCAAGCACTTACTGACTTAAGCATCGGAGAGGTTTCCACCGGAAAATCACAGGTGGTCCTTTCTAACCTGTTTTTGTGTGTAGGTCATACAAGGCGTTCCAATCTTCAAGGCGTTATCCTGGACGTTATATTTCAGGTCAAAACAATATATACACACACACACACACACACACACACACACGTAGAAAAAGCAAATTCAAAATCCTAAATTTGAGACTGGACAAATCTCGTTCCACTAAACTGATTAATTATACTACTCAGAGCGTCATTAATATGTAACATAAATTATAAAAATGAAAAAGAAAAAAAATCATATATATATACTAATAATTTTCACTAGTGCAGAAACTGCATTCTAGAACAGAACATTCTGGTGCATCTAGAAGGGTATTTAAAATACTATTCTGGACTAGAGTTTCCAGAACGGTTTTTGAAATTACCGTTCTGGATAGACGATTTCCCAGAACGGTATGCAATTACCGTTCTTGACTGCGGACATTCCAGAACGGTTATTGAAAAACCCTTCTGGATTATGCCTTCATCCAGAACGGTAATTAAATACCGTTCTGGATTGTACAATCCAGAACGGTATTTAATTACCGTTCTGGATGTTGTGCAAGTACAGAACGTTATTACAAATACCGTTCTGGATTGAGAATCAATCAAGAACGGTATTTATAAAACCGTTCTCAATTGGCTTGATCAATTTAATGCCGCGAAAATAATTTTTTTGGCCGCCCATTATTTTTAATTTCCAGAACGAAGTATGGAAAACCCTTCTGGATATGATCAATGATACAGAACGGTAAAAACTACCCTTCTCGATATGTCCCGATACAGAACGGTATATGAAATACCGTTCTCTAAATATCCCGAAACAGAACGGTAATAATATATCGTTCTCAATATGAATTTAATTAAACTTAAAATCTTAATACGTTTCGGCCCCTTTTACCTAAAGTGGTTTCTTTAAACTATTGATGTATATATTTTAGAGGGGAGCCTTATCTTCTTATGCTCAGATTAGTGAAGAAAATAGCTGAAACTGTCTTGTTAACTGAATGTTTTTAACCCTTTATTCCTCATCTGCTAAATGTTGCTACTATGAGTTTTTAAATCACTACAGATATCAACAATATGGAAACACTCTTATAAAGGTGGTGAATGGAGACCATGCATCAACATGTCTGCTGAAGGTATGAAGCTTCCTCATAGTTTGGCTTCTAGTTTCGATTCTAGGTTTTCTTCTCTTCAAAATTCAGGCTCTTAATTTTTCTTTCTATAAACACAACTATCTAATAATGTTGGAAGAGATATGTAGAAGCATATTGCTTATAAGTAGACAATTGGAACTCTATATTTATAGGATGCAAAGAAAGATATCTTCGAAAGTAGTGAAGCTTTAACATTTTGTCCACCACAATTTCTCACGGGTTTGCCCTATAATTTAACTGAGTTCACAATTTATCAAAAAAAAAGAATCAAATGATTGTGAAGGTCGCGATGAATCTTTGTGGTC
>BMAC01000449.1:538608-566020 GCA_014905375.1 Phtheirospermum japonicum | reverse complement strand
TCAGCCCCAATTTTATAATTCAGTCACTTAAAATTTTCTTAATTATAATTCAGCCCCAATTCTAAAGTTTTCTTAAAGTTTATAATTCAGCCCCAATTCAGCCACAATTTTATAATTTAGCCCCAATTTTATAATTCAGTCACTTAAAATTTGATTAATTATAATTCAGGCCCAATTTCTACAATATTTGCTAATCAAACCCAAAACTAGTAATATTTAAAAAATAGTAGTTATTAACAAAAGTAATAATTATATTTCTTATTATTAACAATAGTAATAATTATAATTCTTCTTATTAGCAAATATAGTTATTATAATTCTACTAATTGTTTAGAACTAACATATTATAATTATTTTTGTAGGAAATTTCTCAGAGGGAACTATTTCCAAACCCCCAGTCTGCATCCAAGACTCAAAGTGATGTGCTGAAAACTTTGTGGTTTGCGACAGCCGATATTATTCCACTGAAGTATGTATGTATTGAAGCCGGGGTTGTGAGTTTGAAGACAGTCGAAGTGTACATAAATCAAGAGGACATCATGGGYATGTTAGTAACTRSGAAGATTTCGATTTTGGTCATGCAATTTTACAACAAGTATTCTTTTGCCTCTAATAATTACAATTAATTATTTGGAACCTAAAAGCAATATCAAACTCCATACAAACTTTTTAAACATTTACAATGTTGTAGGTATCTGTATAACGAATTAAGATCATCACAGAGAAACGATAGATTTGGATTGATAAGTCCATTGAATCATCAGCATGGCAATATCGAAGAAACGATAAAAGAAAGAATTTGAGAAAGGGATTTTGAGTGCTTCCTCGCACCTATCTATGAGTAAGAAGTTTCTTTAGTTAATAATTGTTTATTTCTTGATCTAATAAATTATGTCTTGTTTCACATTTTGTAGGACTCATTGGCAATTGATGGTTCTTTGCCCCAAGTACAATTACGTGGCCTGGTTCTGCTGTTTTCAAAGAAAACCAAAAAAAAATATTTCATCTAAGATTGAGACGTATGTTTTCTTTAGAATTTTCTTTGCATTAATTTTATTTATTTATCATTATTTGATGCTTTTGTAATTTATTTTGATATAGAGCATTCAATGCATACCAATTAATGAAAGGAACGCACTCACGACATTTCAAYAAGCTTGATTGGGTTTATCCAAAGGTAATTTATGTTGATGTATAGCAYATTTTAAGATTCGAAAAAATGTTTGAAATACAGCCGAAAGCGTTTCAGATTAATTGATTTATTTACTTATTTCCAGTGTTGCAAACAAGGTGATGCTGATGAATGCGGGRTCTTTGTTATGCGACATATGCTTGAGATCGTCAAACTAGATATTGTTGACTCATTCGAAAAGGTAATTTTAATAAATCAAAATTATTATCATTTTTGGTGTAGAAGTCAAATTGTATCCCGATCAATTTACATTAATTCAAAACTTGTCAACTGKTATCTTGTGATTAGTTGTGCATATTGCGTGAGTTGTACATATTTCCTGAATTATGTGTATTGCGTGTAGGTATTCAATATAGAGGGACCTTATTCGGAAGATGACATTGACGTAGTTCGTAGACGTTGGGCCGAGTGTTTTCTAGAGGTCATTACTTGAGGGTGCGATTACATTTTTATTTTGGTTTGAAGAACAAATCTCTGATGAAACCTTTTTTTGTATGTAAATTGTGCTGATTGTTGTCTTGGACACTTGATGAATAGTGTGGTTTTTTTTTTGTTGTTTTGGGGTGCTTTGAAAGGATTGACATATTGTAGTTGGTGTTTCCTTTGACTGGATTGATGAATATTGTAGTTGGTGTTTCCTTTGACTGGATTGATGAATATTGTAGTTGGTGTTTTGGGGTGCTTTAAATGGAATGATGAATAGTTTAGTATATTTTCGATTGAGATTTGATGTTTTTAATATTCTATTATAATTTTTTACATTTTGGAAAGACCAATCGTAAAACAGGGCTGATTAAAAAAAAACCATTCCAGATCGGTTTTTTAAAATTATCGTTCTGGTAAGTTGTACATTCCAGAAAGGTATTTGCAAAAAACCGATCTGAAAGTTGTACAATTCAGAACGGTAATTTAAATTACCGTTCTGGAATGCCCAACTTTCCAGAACGGTTATTTAAAAAACCGTTCTGAAATGTTCAACTTTCAGATCGGTTTTATGCAAATTACCGTTCTGGAAAGTTGGGCATTCCAGAACGGTTTTGAAAAATACCGTTCTGGACAGTTGTAAAAATCCAGATCGGTATTTTAAAATACCGTTCTGGAATGTCCAACTGTCCAGAACGGTATTTTGCAAAAAACCGATCTGAAAGTTGAACAGTCCAGAACGGTTTTTTACAATACCGTTCTGGAAAGTTGGACATTCCAGATCGGTTTTTACAATTACCGTTCTGGAAAGTTGAACAGTCCAGAACAGTATTTTAAAATACCGATCTGGASAGATGTACATTCCAGATCGYTTTTTACAAATACCGTTCTGGAAAGTTGAACAGTCCAGAACGGTATTTTAAAATACCGATCTGGAATGTACACCTGTCCAGATCGGTATTTTAAAATACCGTTATGGACTGTTCAACTTTCCAGAACGGTAATTGTAAAAACCAATCTGGAAAATGGCTGATAAAGTATAGGAATGTACCAATCTAGAACAGATTTTTTTTTTAATCTAGAACAATTTTTTTTTTACCCTTCTAGAAAGTCTGTCAATCCAGAAGGGTAAAAAAAGGCGTTCTGGACTGTCTGCCAATCCAAAACTATGTCACTACAGAAGGTACAGAAAGGCGTTTTGGATAGGCAGAATTACCCTTTTGGATATGCAGTTTCTGCACTAGTGTGTTATGAATCATACACAAAATAAACTAAATATTATTTGAACTATTAGATGGGGAGAGAAATGAACTCATGTAGTATATATATATATATATATATATATATATATATTGAGCTGCAAAATGAACACAAAACCCTTGACTTTTATAGTGTAGGTAATTAATGTGTGCACTTAAATATTATTTATTAACACTATTTGCATACTGTAGGTTTGACCATAAAATGATGTGTTATGGTTCATATTTTATAACACCCCTTGGACGTATCACTATCGCAAGTTGGATAAGTATGCTTCGTTAAAAAACTTTAAGTCGAAAAAACTCAATTGAAAAAAATCGAACAGAAGGGAAAAAAGAGTACATAGCTTAAATCAAACATATGTGCTAAGGTTGCCTCATTAAAAATCTTATCAGAAATATCTCATGGGACGAAACCTTGATAAAGGAAAAAGAGTACAACCATGTAAACTTCCCCTCAAGTTAACAAGTGTAGTTATTTGCAAAAGTCTCGTAGGTGTCGCATCTCAATATTACAAACATGTATTCAGAAAATTATAGTGGGGAGCGCATTTGTAAATAGGTCTGCCACATTATCGTTTGATCGCACATATTGCATATTGATCTTCTTGAATTTTTGAGTTCCTAAGTAGGGAGGATAAGTTTCGTTCTATCGCTTTTAATATATTATTCCTTGACTTGAACAATACATGGGATATTGCCTTCAAATATTATTGTCAGTCCTTCATTAACAGGCAGTTCACTAGTTCCTTGGATGTGTTGAGTCATAGATCTAAGCCATACACATTCTCTACTTGCTTCATAGAGTATAATGATCTCAGCATGATTTGAAGGTGTGACAACTATTATTTGCGTTTGGAACACCAGGATATTGCAGTACCACCGACCGTGAATACATATCCGGTCTGTGATTTGGCCTTATGAGGATCTGATAAATAACCTGCATCTGTGAAGCCAGTTCATTAATGTTTCGAATTTATTGGATAAAATGTACCTAAGTTAATTGTTTCTTGGAGATAACAAAATATGTGTCTAATCCCATTCCAGTTTTTTCGTGTTGGAGCTTGTTTCGCCCAGAAAATTGACCATGCCTGGGAGCACACCTTCACCTGAAATGATTCTAACCTGACACCCAAAAAACACGTTAGAAAGGGACCACTGGAGGTTTTCCGGTGGAAACCTCTCCGATGCTTAAGTCAGACAAGGTGGAAATTCTTAAAACGGGCAATAGTGAGAAAGACTTAAGATTGCATACCTTTCAGCCTTGAGGTTTGAGATATTTATAGTTTCTTAATGTGGGGCCCTTCCGAGATCCCGAAAATAGGATTTTGCGAATCTCGGGTCGTTAGTTACAATCAGCCTGAGCTGCTAACTCTCACGCCTGGGCTGGCCCTTCTCCCTTCAAGGGAGGCCAGAATAGGAAATTAATGATCTTCCTTCCACTCTAGAAGGGAACAGGTTGAGTCAATATCGAGGGGACATCAGACCAGACCTGGTGAGGTGAGGTGAGGTGAGGTCCTTAGTAACTTCTACCCCCAAGTCAGGGTAAAGTTAGATCAGGTTTTCTCCAACAAGGTTTGGTACTCTCAGGCATATGTTTCATGACGTACCAAACGTACCAACCAATCCCCCACCCCCCACCACCAATGTGGTTGGAGCAGACCTATATGTTTTCAGGGTTTGCTTCAGAAATCGTTAGGATTCTGACTTAATTTTTCGGTTCCCTTATCTGCTCAAATACCGAAAAATCCGCCTTTTGATCCAGCCCAATAATTGGACTTATCTGTGACGCTTCCCATCCCATAAGCGGTTACCATGAACACATCTCTTCTGGCACTGTGCAATTAACAGGTCAGAGGCGGTTATGATTCCTACCACGTCTCTTGGGGCACTATTCCTCTGACATGAATTAAATGCGGGAATCTCATCAAGATCCCGCTTTTTCCTCAATTTTTATTTTTTGAAAATCTCATTTTCCTTTTATTCCAGCTATCCTCTCTTTCTTCCTCACTTTTTCATATTTTTACTTTCACAATCATTTTTGCGTTCCGCCTCTCCTCTTTTATAATTCAGCGTCATCTTCAAGCTTACTATCTTCCGACCACCTCTATCACCAGGTATTTTTTTTGATCCTTATTACTTTCTTCATAATGTCAATGCCATCATCTTACTCGTCCGCCGATTTACCTTCCACCCCTTCTCCTCCCATCAATTCTTCTTCTGCTCCCTCTCCGGCGACATCAATTCCTTCATCATCGCCGTCCTTTAAGTATCCCCCTTATATTCCCGGCCGGCCATGCATTTGCTCCATCCTGAATGGCCGGACGATAGAGAATCTAAGGCATAAATACCAGATTCCGAGGGAATTAGAATTGGTCGACCCCAGTGGCGGTATAATGGCGTATCAGGCGCCGACCGGCCATTTGACCTTCTTTGTGTACCAGTTCCAGGCGGGTTTACGACTCCCCGTGAACCCCCTAATATTAGAAATATCCCGTTTGTATAGAATCCCAGTTCACCAATTTATTCCCAATTCCTTTACAATTATTATAAGTTATAACCTGGCCATGCGATATGTTGGCCTGGATCCAATAGCCCATACCTTCTTCAAGCTCTTCCAAGTTAAGAGCTCTGCCTCAGGCTACTTTTACCTATGTGCCAGGACTGGTGTTCGGTTTCTTACCGGCATCCCTTCCTCCAATAAGTCCTGGCATAAAAAGTTTTTCTTTGTACATTGATTAGAGGATTGGGGCTTCCCTTCTCAGTCTATTGAGGAATTTCCAGCCCAGCAGCATTTGTCCGTAAAAGACAGGCCTCCTCGCCTTAAGCGGATAATTTCTATTTTGAACAAAAACGTCTTTCACCTTTCCCAACTTCTCGTCCCTTCTGCCATAAATCTCTTCAATGATTAGGAAGAGAACAGTCCTTTAACCCCTGAGATTGGTAAAGAAAATTGACAGTCCTGCATCTTTCATATTTTGCTAACTTATATTTTACGATAGCTTCTAACTAATCTCTGTTTCCATTTCTTTAGAAGACATGATGCACATGATCATGGCCGCTCGCCAAAGAGGTGCAGGCACGGGCTCAGAACCACGAGCTCTGGCGACTAAGCCTTCCCGAGCGGAGGCCAGTGGATTAAGACTCCTCAGGCCCCTCCTGAGCCAAAGTTAGAAGTTATCGTCCCCTCAGATTCGGGGGAAAGAATGGAGCGGCCAGCGAAGAGGCCGTGCTCTGGCATGGGGGTGGGGGGGGCTCTGGAGCCAAGATTGCGACTCCTAATGACACTTGGTTCAACAAGTCGGTCTTGAAATGTTCGGGTCACTTGGCTGTCCAGTTCATCCAGGGTTAGTGCTCGACTGCAGATAGGACCAGCCTGTAGAAGTGGTCCGATTCTGATCTCATTGAGTCCTTGTTCCAGGAGAGGCGAGGGTAAGTCATTCTTCACCTGTTTTTTTTTTCTTTTCATTTTTCCTTTTATCCTGCTAAGCCTCCTTTCTCTTTTAGGCGGTGTCCAAGAGGTCCATTCTGGTTTCCAGGGCTAAGGGGGCCCTAGTGAATGCTAACCTGGCCAAGGTACACAGGATGTTGCAAGAGAAGGAGAAAAGGCTACGCGAACTGTGCAAAGAAAGAGGCTTCAAGCAGAAGAAGGTGGAGCAAGAACTGGAGGAAGTAAAGAAGGCAGAGAAAAAGATGCTGGAGATGGCCAGGGCCGAGGCACGAGATGAATCTTTGGCCGAGGCTCGGAGCTTGGCGGACGAAACGGTGACTCAAGCACACCAAGAATGAAAGACAGAGTTCTTTAACTCCGAAGAAGGGTTGAGGCTAATCCAAATCAGCCGAGAAATTGCCCAGCGTGCTTTCCTGGGCTCAGAGCAGATTTACCATCTACTGGCTCCAGAGGCGGAAGTGTATTACCACCTTACCTTAGATGCCCAGGCGAAATGAGCCCAAGAGAAGCCCACTCTTCCTTTTGACCATGCAGAGCCATTGAAATAGCCCCCTGAGCCCACATCCTTCTGCTACTCTCCCGAGCAAGACCGTCTACACAGACTCGACACCCACGAGTTTGCTGGGCATGTCCTCGAAGCCTTTAATGCTCCCCCGGTTTCTCCAGAGGTGGCTCAGCCAGATCCAGGCGTGGCTCTTGCCCTGACCACGTCTACTCCCTCCCCCACCTTCGCCGATCTGGGTGAGTGATTCGAACTTTTGTGTTCCTATTTTATAAATATTTGTCAATTATTCAAAAGCTCGCTCGCAAGAGTACGAGTTCGTGTTGGGAATCGAGGGTACCGTCGCGCAGCGGAAAACAAAAATTTTTAGAATTTAAATAAATTGAATCGAATTCAATTGACGACGGTCCAATTTTATAATCAATTAATTCAAACAATGTTTTAATTGCTTTTAATAAATAGAAACAATTTAATTTTCGTAAAATCAAATAAGCATGATCGGTTCCTATAAATTATATATATATAATAATTATATATATACTATATCTATATATATATTAATATATTAACATATAAATAACAATTATATATAAACTAATATATTAATCATATATTTAATCATATATTATATATACATATCAAAAATACATATATATATATATAATATTTTAAATACAGCATGCATTAACATAAACTGCATGCAATTATATATATGCAATACATTACCCACCACAACATGCATGCATGCAATTCATAAACACACATCACATATATGTCATATGCACACGCAGCATACATTTCATATGCACACTACACACACATATTTTAAAAACACGACAGCAGCATATTTCATATATGTACATATATCAACTGACACCACATATATATATATATATACAAAACTGCCATTAAAGCTTACAAGGAGCAGCTTGTGACTTTCGGCTTGACGACCGACGACAAGTCCCGACGGAACGGCAGCCTACAGCGGCGGGAAGGAGCACCGGCGGCCGTTCGGGACGGCGGAACAGCTCGGCTTGCTGCGGCGACTCCGACGTCAGCGACGGCAGGTTCAACCTCGGAAGCAGGCGCTCGTCTCCGACGACTGGCAACAACAGCAGGCGCTCTTCTCCGGCGACTGGCAGCAGCGGTTCCCGGCTTCACGACGGCAGAACGCAGCGGGTACAGCGAACTACGGCGGAAAATCCGGTTGACGTGCGAAGGATCGTGGCGTCCGGTGTGGTTCGGCTGTTGCGACTGTACAGCACGGAGACAGTCCGGCGTGGCAGCAGGGTCAGGCGGCCGTCGGCTATGGCTTCCGGAGCAGCAGTGACGATGACCGGAACGGGTTTCCGACTTGACGACGACGAGCCGGCGGCTGCGAACGGGAAATTCCGTCAATCTCCGACTATCGGTATCACACACCGAATTTTCCGATCTTCTCGCGACGAAGCACCAGATGCGTGGAGAGCTCGAAAAACGACGGAGAAAAAATTACGAGCGGCTGGACGAGGGTGGCTAGGGTTTTTTTTCTTTTTCCGAAAGAGTTTTCTACTTCTGTGTCTTTTTTTTGAAAACCAGTCTCCATCTTATCTTATATTGTTGTTGGAGACAAGAGTTTTAAAACCCGTGGCCTCTTCTTTCTTTTTACATTCTGTTTTTTTTTGTTTTTTTTTAATGAAACAAGCCCAAGCCCAATGGGCTCAATTAAAAAATTAAAATAAAAACAAAACTTAATGGGCTTCAATAAAGGAATGGCCCAAAAGGAAATAAACCCAATCCTTTAGTTTAATAAATAAACCGGCCCATTAATTTTAAATGGTTTATTGGGTCGATCCAATTTAAATTAAAAATCCCATCGAAATTAAATCATTTCTCACAAACGATAATTTCGAAAAATATAACAATTATATTTTCGCGTCCAGAATAATTTTCTCGTATTTTTTCTCAATTCACAATCACAATTATGAATCTTAGATTCAATCATATTGACATCTAACTATGCTAAAATTAACAATTAATTTCTAGCTGTCGTTTTCAATAATCAGGAAACACGTGGTGTGACCCTCAATGGTTCAGGTGTAAGCTAGCCGTGGGTTCACAACACATTGTGATTCGAACAACACATTGTTCTTATATGAACTCGTCCCTTAGAGTCCCTGATTAAATAAAACTCATTTTACTTAATCACTGGTCAAACCAGAACCCAACGAATTATGAGAGGCGCCTAGCAACTACGCATCATAATTCCCTAGATACAAATGAAGTGCCTGCAAGAACCTTGTGATATAGCTTATATGTACAGTACGATCCCTTCGCGATCTATGTCCCGATTGAACAAGAGGTATTGGTTCATCGAGACCTCTTTCTAGTTCAATAACTGTGTGTACGTTCTAGGTTCAAGATAATCCGTTCGTGTGTGACTTAGAGAAACACATTTCTCTAAACACCCCACTATCAGCTCTGGCCAGAGACTCCGAGGATTTATCAACCATCAGAACACACAGGACATCCATGACTTATCATGCGTCCGAATCCCCTACTACCATGCACAGACTTCCCACTAGATTCCCGACTATGCGAACGTTGCCCCTTTTGATTGGCCTCCAAGGAGACACAGAGACAGGTCACAACATAGCCTGTCCTCTAGTGAAGTCACGATGAGGTCTGGGTCTTAAGGATTAATGTTGTACGCTATACCATAGAAATCATCTACTCGATGAGTGGGAACCACTTAGAGATTTCTAGGTGAGGGAGTTCAGTGAACTCATCATATGAGCACCTACTTATGTATGTCGATGTCCAGACACCGTGACCGATGAGACGCGATCCACATACACTAAGTACTAGTCTTAACGGGAAAGGCCTGTATCCTCATTATGGCGTAACCCTATGACTAGGAACAAGTTCGACGAGTTACATTACGTGCTGGATTATCTCACGGTTCTGCTAGACCAATCCACCGTAATAGAGTAACTTCATCAGGACCATACCTATGCAACTAGCAAGGGATAAAAGATATGGAATGCCAATATGTATAAAAGATATTATTACGAATAAAAACTGATTGTATTACAAGAGAATGGTCAGACCACAGCCACAAGTTGGCTTGTTGGTCACCCTATTCTAACAGTTCGCATGTAGGTTGGTAAGTTAAACCGAGTCGATCTCTCGATGAAGACTAGATTCAAAAGTTCATTTTGTGTTTGATTTAACGAATAAGAAAATAAAAATAAACTAATCTAAACACGCGGACAGGGGGGGTTTTGTTTGAGAATTTTAAGAACTAGTGATTAGTTAAACTAAGAGCAATAAATTAAATCTCGAAAGTATTTAAACTATGAACTAATTAATTAAATATATAATTATTTAAACTAAGAACTAATTATCTAAAACCTAAGTTTAATTTAAATATGAATTAATTAAAAGACTCTAAAAATGATTTTAAGAAAACTAGGGTTCTAGAGCTTCGATTCGTCTCCACGATCTCTTGAAAAAACCCAATTGATGGTTCACAACGAATCTAGGCTCTAGACCCATTAGATCCAGCCTACCATCATAAACACAATCTACATCTCAATCTCAAAGCAGTCAAAAGAACAATTCGTCATGGAAGCAATAACTATCAATTAAAATAATGAAAAGCATGCAATTAAATTAAAGAGCGTAGAAAATAAATACTTACTAATTAAACCAGACGAATTGACAACGTGTGGGCACGAAATCCAAGAACTAATAGTAATCTAAACTATCTAAGAACTAATCTAGCTACTTTAAAATCTAAGAATTTATAACTAAGGAATTTAAATAGTAATTGAAGAAATCGAAGGGCTCTCGTTGGGGTTGTCAGCCCCTAAGAGGCCTTAAAACCCTAGGAATATGGTAATGTATCTAAAAATCCAAAATACATAGGGTATTTATAGTTTCTCCATGTCTTGGGGCCCAAGAAATCACAAAAACGAGTTTCCAACACGTTGGCGTCGACGGGCGTCGACCGACGCATGTTGGATCGATGCTCACAGAGACTTTCTATGCTGACACTGGGTAACCCAGTTTCAATCAGCATACACAGTGTCGGCAGGGCGTTGGTCGACGCAAGCAGCTCTTGGCATCGACATGGGCATCTCTCGGAAAGTTATCATTTTCTAGTCCCAAACGTCCGTCGAGTGAATATAATCCTTTTATCCACCTACAAAACAAGAATTCAGACTCAAAAACTCAAAAATAGCACAAACATCTTCACACTTTGTACATTTTAAGACTAGAAGCAAATAAACAAGAAAATAACCTAAGAACTAGAATAAACGACTCAAAACAACTAAAAACAACACTAAACTCTAACTAAAAATATGAGGAAAAACACAACAATTACATGCAAAACAACTACCCCACACTTATGGGTTTGTTCGTTCTCGAACAACGAAAAGAATCGAGAGTGTACATGCAATGAACATTATATAAAAAGAGAAGTCTTTGTGCCTATACTTATTAATATGATGAAAGTATCAACATAGACTCGCTATCATCAAGCATTGCTCGTATTAATCTTTCTCAAATGCAAGCCAAATAGATGACTTCCTCACAAATGGAATATTGAGGGTGTTCGCTCAATTCGCTCAAGTGTTTGATATGGGACGTGTATACGCTCGAGTCGGTCAATACATGCACATTGTCCAGATTTCACAAATCAGACGCTCAAGATTGCTCATAGTACATAACCAAATAAGGATCGAAAGAGGTCTTTATTATGGGTAGTAATGTTGGCACTTTGGTAAGGTATGGAACATTTGGATATAGTGGCTAACACACGATCAAACGTGATCAATAACACACAAAAATCCTAACTTTTAAAACTCGAAACTTAAGATCGCTTCACCCTTCCCAATTCACCAAACTCTCGTTCGAAACCCTTTCGTATACTCACACGCTTTTCCAGCTTTTATTTCACAACACTTAGAAGCTTTTTGAATTTTCTTCTTTTTACTAAACTTGGCCTTTAAATTAGGCTTTTCACTTGAACGCACGCTTTATCACTTTTCGCGATTTGTGTTGGAATTTTATTCTTCTCTCTATTTTTTTTTTTGTGTATAAGCAACTAAAAACCCAAAACCCGCAATTTATTTCCCACACATTTTTCATCAACTAACAACATACCCTCTCACCTCACAATTTATGGAGATATAAGAGCTAAAATCGAGCTCGGCTAACAAGAAATGAGATATAGTCTCAAGGGGTCTCGTTTAGGATTTTTAAAGTAGCTTAAATATATGGATATGGCCGGAACAAGGGTGATATATGTGCCTCAAGGTCATTTTCGAATTCAATCATGTACGAGCAAAATCAAACATCCTCAATGCAATTTCCATAAAAATACAAGCAAGCCGATAAATCACACAAGGCTACTCACTAGTTCGCACCGAATTTGGGAGCGAAATCAAAAGAGCTTTTTAGAGCTTTGCAATCTTTTCACGAGAAAATGTTGATTATATATATATAGGTGGATTTTGGACGAAGCACAAAATTCAACTCCTTACACAAGAGGATATATACATGCAAAAACCCGACAAGTAAACTATTCAAACTTCCAAGCACGTGGAGTTGTTCAACAATGTAATAAAGACTCAAACGACACAAAAAATTACTCAACCATATAAATGCGTAAATAGTAAGCGTCACTTCGCCAAGAATGCGTCACTTCGCCAAGGCTTGAGTTAAGAACAAAAAATCATGCTTGACAAAAACCGGCACCCTAACCACCTACCCACCCCACACTTAAACCATGCATTACCCGCATTTTAATGAAAATCAAGTAAAAGGAGGAGGAATAGAAAGTTCCTTAACCGAGCGAGTTTCGGTCGAGCTCGGAGAGGTCCACCTAGGCATCCAAGAAATCCAAGCAACAATTGAGAATGGCTAGTATCTCCCGGCTTCATGAACGCTACTCACTTATCCAATCGCCTAAGGTTGAAGTCGGAAAACAACACACTATACAAGAAAGTCACAAGAAATTAAAACCTCAAGAAAATATGTACACGAATCTCAATAAAATATATATATATATATTTGTTTTTTCAAATCTTCAAATGTTTTTGGATTTTTATTTTAAGAAGAAAGAAAGAAAATAAAAGAAATAAACGAGAAGAACTTGGGTTGCCTCCCAAGAAGCGCTTGTTTTACGTCATTAGCTTGACGTACTACTTTTTTGACCAAAGTGGAAAGATAACGGGAGGGTCCACCAAAACAATCTCCTCCTTGTCGGGAGGATCCACTCTTTGGAATTTCCTTGGCGCATTGCATAGCTCAAATAAGATTCGCCAAAAGGCAAACGTTCCAAATGGGCATTTGAAGCTCGTGTCGGCTAGGTCCTCGGGTGGAATGGTGGTTTTGAAGTGCCCCGATGACTCTTCAAGTAAACAAAAGGAATATTGGCTGGCTAAATCTTCCACCCTTCGATCGATAAATGGGGGAGGGAAATGATCTCTCTCGGTAGCAACTTTCAACTTCTTAAAATCGATCAACGTCCTCCAACCCATTGTAGCCCTAGTGGCTAACAACCCTCCTTTTTCATCCTCAAGAACTAACAAGCCGCTCGTCTTGGGCACCAAGTCAATGGGCATCACCCACTCACTTTTGGACATCACGAACATCAAGCCCTCCACTAACAACCTCCACATCCCGGCTCTCACCATATCTTCAAGACTCGAATTCAAAGAACTAACTCCTTCAACCACTCCGGGTCTCCAATCAATCGCATTCTTAAGAACATCAAAAACTTTACCCGTCCTCTCTTCTTCACCTCGGTTCAAATTTTCCAAGATGGTAATCGGTTTGCTCTCCTCTTCCTCCAAATAAGTATGCGTACTCAAACAAATCATCGATCCCCTGAAGGTACTCTTCAAGCTCTTCAATCTTAGCATCACTAACCTCCACCTCCCCCTCTAAAAAGTTATCGTTGCCCTCAACGACACATCGAGAATCGTCTACACACAAACATGGGGCACATAGAGGTTCAACGGGCTCATCATTAAGAACAAGGGGCTCATCCTCACAACATCCCTCAATATCGACATCCCGAACAATTTCTTCCTCAATGCTCTTATCTTCCAAACAAACTCGTTCGACCGTGGCCTTGATGAAGTCCATATACACCCACTCTTTGCAAGATTGTTTTGAAGTAAAAGGTAAGGGGTAAAGAGGAGTAAAATTACTCGGTGAGACAACCGAATCAACTACCCCACACTTATCAAGGAACGTGACCGGAAGAGTAGGTGAAGGTAGACTTGGCAATTGTCGACTCAAGATCAAGAAGTTCGGGTCGGAGGGTGGAGTGGGATAATTCACTGGGACAAGTGGGTCCACATGATAAGTAACAAGAGGATCATGAGGCGGCGGTGGAGTAGGACAATCGGGTCCCACACAAGGAGGAGTCAGACTAGACATTTGAGCGATTTAAGCCTTCAATGTCGCTATTTTCATAATCAACTCGAACTCCTTAGATGATAAGGGTGGAAACACCTCATGAGCATGTGTTGGTGGAGGAGATTTTGGCTCTTCAAGAAAGAACCCCTCCACAAAGGGTCTATTAAAGTCTCCCATAGTGCGGACGGGGGGTGCATCGGAGATCAAACCTCCAAAGTAATCATAAACATCGAGAACTTGGGCATTAGTAGTGCACCACTCGGGGCTTGATTGAAACTGAGAGGATGAGAATTGCCATACGGGCTGGGACTTGGATATCCACCACTCACATTTCCACTTGGAGTCATATTCGGCATAAGATTGAAATTATAACCGGGTGGGGCTCCATACGGGCCGGATTTCGGGCTCGGCGTATTCGGATAATATTATGGAGCATTATAGCCATACGGGCCGGAAGTCGGGGCTTGCAAGTTCGGTTAGGAATTTGGAGCTCCATAACCACCCATGGAAACACTCACGCTTGAGAAACTATCAAACCCGACATGGTTTGCACCATGCCCTCCCATGTCGCGTTGCCCATAACCAAAACCACCAATGGCAACGTGGTCTGCACCATGCCCTCCCACGTTACCAAAGCCATTATACAATATCTCATTCCCGACATGGTTTGCACCATGCCCTCCCATGCTGGGAATGTATATACCATAGCTATAAGCACCTTGCATACTAAACAAAAAAACGTCAAATAACAAAGAAAGCTAAAAACACAATGAAACTACAACTAAATCGAATGCCTTAACCAAGCTGAGTCACAACGGCGCCATTTTGTTAGAAGAGTTTTCGTGGTGTTGAAAGTATCAACGGGTTATTGGCTTGGTATTATCGGAGATCGATTCAAGTATGAGTTTCAATGTGTTTCGAGCTTTGAAAATGAAAAGGAAAATAAAAATAAAGAAATTAAACTAACTAAACTAAACTAGGAATTGAAATTCCATGTTGGTCGGATACCTCGGTCGTATGCCTCAAATAGAAAATGCAAAGCAATAATGAAAATAAGTAAAAACAAGCATGTTTCACCAAGTACAAGCATGCATGCACAAGGTACCACTATGCTTGCATGAACATAAAAACTTGAATAATGAAAATTGACAAAAACCAAAAGCACCAAAAGCACAAGCAATGAAAATAGACATCATAGTTGAAAATTTTACGTAAAATAACAAACTACAAAGCATAGATCTAAGAATAAGCATGAAACAAAGCATGAAAAATAAATTGCAAATAAAGCATGTGAAAAACTCAAAATCAAGATGATCCAAGAGTCGATCTATGATCTAGATGTGTCACTCATATAGATTCCATAGCCAATTCTTAAGATCTAACTTGAATTCAAGGTGCTAGGACAAAAGGCATGAAATGAAGGAAAATGCATGAAACATATGAAATTATGTGAAATTAAACGATCTAGGCCTCAATCTATGATGTAGTTGTGTCACTCAACTAGAATCCATGGATGATTCACAAGATCAAGCACAAATTCTAATACCTAAGGCAAAAAGCATAAGATAAAGAACAAGCATGGAAATGAAGAACAAAGCATGGAATTAAAGCATAAAACATGAAATTGAAAGGAAACTTACTTGAATTAAGAATGGAAACAAAGCTTGGATTAAACTGCATCAAAGTAAAAATCCATTCATCTTGAGCTTACAAACCCAAGGCAAGGCTTGAAATTAAATCTAAGTCTAGAAAGAGAAATTACAACAAAGCTTGAAATTAAATCTAAAACCTAAGGAGAGAGCAAATTATCAAGAGCTTGTGAGTAATTTGGTCCCAAACCTTAGCTTGGGCTACAAGATGTAGGCCTTTTATAGTTATTTGTAGGGGAAAACCGTCAAAAATGCTCAAAATTCCCGAAGTCTCAGCGCCGTAGTCAATCGACTGGAAGTGTGTCGATCGACTGCCCTGCTTTCATGAGGTTGGCTACTGACCGACAGTCGATTTGGAGCTCTTTCAGTCGATCTGTGACCAGTCAATCGGGCAGTCGATTTGGAGCTTTTCAGTCGATCCTAGATGCTTTTGGTTCGAATTTCTCATTTTCCAGTCCAAAACGTCCGCCGAGTGAATATAATGCTTTTCTCCACCTAAAAAATAAGAATTCGACTCAAAAACCCAAAAATAGCACAAACATCTTCACACTTTGTACATTTTAAGACTAGAAGCAAATAAATAAGAAAATGACCTAAGAGAATAAACAACTCAAAATGACTAAAAACAATAGTAAAATCTAACTAAAAATACTAGGAAAAACACAACAATTACATGCAAAACAATGATCCCTCTGTTGACGGCCCTGTCGCCGTTGCGCCTGTTGGTGTGGCCGAGCTTGGCGTACCACCAAGCTCCACCACTAAATTTCACCGAAGTCCAGCCGAATCCATGTGTTATTCTCATATCTTAACCTTGAAAGATTCCCACAGTCAGCGCCAATTGTTTCGCCCAGAAAATTGACCACGCCTGGGAGCTGATTAGCATGAGTTTGTCTTGATTTAAGTTAGTATTTTATTTATTTTTTTATTATTGTTTTAGGTATAAGTTGGATAAAATGAGCTTATTTTTGTATTTTCTTATCTCCAACTTATTTTATTATATTTTTTATTATAATTATTTAATTTTATGTTTATTTTAAGTGTTTTGAGGTATTTAGGTTTGGACATAGTCAAGGTTGGGCCAACGATTGGAGTTTCGGCGAAAACGGGGCACGATTTGAAGAATTTAGAACTTCAAGCTTTCTAGAACGTATTTGAGCTGTAACCGTTCTAATAGCCCTGGCAGGCCAAAGCCCTCTGACGCGTCGATTTTGCCGGGCGTCGACCGACGCCCTGCCGACGCGCCCTGCCGAGACCTGCCGAGTCACTCCGGGCGCCCTGCCGAGACCGACATTCTAGAACTTCTTTAGCCAAAACCGTTCTAGTATCACTGGCCAACCAGTCCTGCCAAACGCTGCGCACACCTGCCGACCGTTGCCTGCGAGCGCTGCCGAGTCATGCCCACGCTGATATTTTATAACGGTTTTCTTCTGCAACCGATAAGAAACCCTGATCGACAGCAATGRCCCCAAACTCTCTGTCGCGTCGATCCAAACCGCGTCAGTCGACGCGGCGTCGACGCGACTGCCCAGAAAATGCATTTTCCACGCGATTTTAGGTTTTCTTGGGCCTTAAGACTTCCCAAAACTATAAATACCTATTTATTTCGGATTTTCAACACACAACACGACCCCTAGGGTATTTTAGCTTACAAATAGCAATAATTCCACATCTCATAACGAGATTTGAAGACGMWGATCAAGGATCGAAGAACAACGCGTCCAAAACATCGAATTCGCGTTGGAAATTCCATCTTCGCCCAAGATCAACYTTCAAACTCCGGAATAGCTGGAGATTCTACTGCTTTTATTAGTTAAAATAGGTACTCCAAACTCTTAGTTAATMCCGTAGTTAATTGTTTAGTTAATTTCTTAGTTAATTCWAGTTTTATTAATTAGTTTAATCGTTTCATGCTTGAATATTGGATATCGAATTACTTTAGTTTATTTATGCGATTGATTTATGCTTAGTTATTCGTTATTTTTAGATTAATATGATACATTGCTTAGTGGTAATTTCTTATGCTTATGCTCWTAGATTCGTTAATTAGGATTAATTCATGGTTGCGTTATATTGATAGTTTAATTATAGCTCGTAATTGATAATCTAGTTTAAATAATTAGTTTAAATTATCGCTTAGTCTATAATGATCAACTCAATCTATTTAAAACCCCAATTGTATATGTATGTTATTCGTAATTGAGAAAAACATCTGAAAGACCGAACKGTTGTTTRCTCGAGAGATACGACTTGAGTCAAACTCATCACCCTACAGTTACCTCGTACTCTTGCGAGCAAACTGAGTGCTTTTAAATTAATTTATTAAACGGGGTGCACAAAGTTTGGGATCAGGAGCACACCTTCACTTGAAATGATTATAACCTAACACCCAAAAAACACGTTAGAAAGGGACCACCGGAGGTTTTCCGGTGGAAACCTCTCCGATGCTTAAGTCAGACAAGGCGGAAACTCTTAACACGGGTAATAGTGAGAAAGGCTTAAGATTTCATACCTTTCAGCCTTGAGGTTTGAGATACTTATAGTTTCTTAATGTGGGGCCCTTTCGAGATCCCAGGATTCCGCGAATCTCGGGTCGTTAGTTATAATCAGCCAGAGCTGCTTACTCTCACGCCTGGGCTGGCCCTTCTCCCTTCAAGGGAGGCCAGACCAGGAAAACACTGATCTTCTTTCCACTGTAGGAGGAAACAGGTCGAGTCAATATCGAGGGGACATCAGACCAAACTTGGTGAGGTTAGGTCAGGTCCGATCCTTAATAGCTTCTACCCCCAAGTCATGGTAAAGTTAGATCAGGTTTTCTCCAACCAGGTCTGGTATTCTCACGCATATGTTTCATGACGTATCAGAGCTGAACTGTATCTTCCCAATAAATTAGTTGCAAATGCTATATTTTGTCGGGTATAATTAATAAGCTGCACAAGAGCTCCAATCGCACTCAAATTTGGTACTTCAGGACCAAGTATTCTTTCGTTATTTTTACAAGGATGAAATGGGTCTCTTTCAATATTCAACGTTCTGTTAACCATTGGAGAACTGAGAGGATTCACCTTATCCATATTAAATCGCTTCAAGACCCTTTTTGTAATACTCTATTTGTAAGCCAATACAATATTTTGTCCGACTAAGGTCTTTCATCTCAAAATTTCTCTTGAAGTAGTTAGTTGCATCTTGAATTTATTTAGGAGTTCTAATGGTGTTTAAATCATCAACACAGACAACGATAATGGCAAATCAAGTCATCATTTTCTTAATGAAAATGCATGGGCATAAATGATTTTATATATATATATATATATATCCATCTTTTAACAAGAGCTTACTTAGACAATTACACCACATACCCAAATTGCTTTAGTCCATAAAATGATCGTTGTAGTTTAATTTTGCAAAATTCATCGAGCTTTGATTTTAGCATTTAAGGTATTTCAATTCTTTCTGGGATTTTCATATAAATATCATTATCCAGTGATCCGTATAAATATGATGTTACAACATCCATAAGACGCATCTCCAGATTCTTTTGAAATAGATAGGCCTATCAAGTACCTGAATGTGATATCATCCATAACAGGTGAGTAAGTTTTTTCATAATCAACTCCAGGTCTCTGGAAAAGACCTTGTGCAACAAGACAATCTTTATACCTTGCAATCGAACAAAAATCCATTTATACCCGATAGATTTTACAGTTTTAAATGTATAACAATTGGACCAAAAACTTTTCGTTTATTTAGTGATTCTGATTCAATTTGTATGGTTTCTTTTCATCTTATCCAATCTTTCCTCCTTCGACACTCGGATACGGATCTAGGTTCTAGATCTTCACTTTCTTTTTTTTTAATATCTTTTCCTGTTGAATAGAAGAATATATCATCAATATACTTTATCTCATCTTGGTTCCACATTTTTCTACTATATATGTAATTAATGAAAATCTTGTGAATTTCTTTATGTTCATGACATTCATTGATTTCATGTGATTCTTGGTTTACTTGCTCTTTTGTTTCTTATAGAATACATTCATTTTGTTTGGGTTCATTACATTTTCCAACTTCTCTTTTAGTTCGAGGGTTCTTATCTTTGGAATCGATTGGTCGTCCACACTTTAGGCGTGCCCTAGAGTCATTTGGTACACTTCCTTTGATTGCCCTTTTAGAATCTCTACCCGGGCTGGTTCATTTACAATAGTTATGTGTGATTTTGTTACTCTATGTGTATATGTGCATCTCATAACTGATTTGCTATATTTTTTAATTGTACAATCTCTTGAACTTCTTATTCATGTTGCTTAGTGGGAGGATCAAGGTAAAATATTGATGATGTACATCAGTTATATCATTTGCCACATGACCTATAAATTGGAATTCATCTTCGTTGAAATGACAATCACTAGTGCAGAAACTGCATATCCATAAGGGTAATTCTGCCTATCCAGAATGCCTTTCTGTGCCTTCTGTAGTGACATATTTCTAGAAAGTCTGTACTTTCCAGAATGCCTTTTTTTACCCTTCTGGATTGGCAGACTTTCTAGAAGGGGAAAAAAGGCGTTCTAAAAAATAAATTTTCTGTTCTAGAATGGTACCATCCTATGTTGATCCGCCACTATCCAGAATGGTTTTTCGAAAATACCATTCTATATGTGACACTTTCCAGATCGATTTTTCAAAAAGACGTTCTGGAAAGTGATACTTTCCAGAACAGTATTTTATAAAATAACGATCTGGAATGTACTTTCCAGAACGGTTTTTAGAAAAGACGTTCTAGAAAGTATCACTTTCCAAATCGTTATTTTATATAATACTGTTCTGAAAAGTCTATTTCCTAGAACGGTTATAAAAAATTTACCTTCTAAAAAGTTGAAAAAACTTCAAAATGAAATGAAAGCATGAATACACCAAAATCACTAATAATAAAAATTGTGATTATATTAATTATATCACCAAAAAATACACTAGGTTCAAATCCCACATACAAAATAAAACCAAATCTAAGAATTTCAGTGCAATTAAAACACCAACTCATGTGGTTTCATGCAAGCCTTGAGTGAAAACCTAGCACCCAAATACGTCTTCAAATTTGGAACCGCCTTAACAGCTTTCACCAAAGGCTCATCAACAGCTTTTTGATCATCTTTCCTCTCTAATGGGATCTCAGCCACGAGAAAATTAAAATGTTCATATCCTCATAGAATTTTAAATAAAAGGTTCATAAATCGAAAGAATCAAGGAACTGAGAAAACAATACATGAAGAGGAGTAGTTTCCTTTATTGCACCAAAAAACCCTAAACTGTATTCAAAGTATCGTCACAACCGCACAACGTCATCAGAGCATCAGCATTGGACGTAAGTTCATCTGATACAATCAATCAATCAAAAACATTAGCAGTAACAAGGGGATGGTAATTTAATAAATAATTCGAGAAACTTAATAATCTTCAGTCCACAAATCTCTATTTACACCACGTTGCTTAGTATTAGAAAACAATTGCGTTTATACATTATTTAGAACTACTGACTACCAAGAGAAGTCTGTCCAGTATTAGAAAACAATCTCTATTCTCAGAGAATGATTGAAGATCTGATGGTCCAGCTCTATCCTGACTACCAGGAGAAGTCTGTCCAGGTGACCTCCTTTAAAAAAAAACGTTCAATATCTATTCAGTAGAATCACTTATCGAAATGATTGGGATAGTTGCAAATACTAGCCTTGAAGATCAAATGCTTAATTACCAAAAAAATTCAGTAATCTTTTAAAATTACAAACCCCCTAGAGGTGTGTATTTATTTAAGAAATTACCCCCTTATAGCAATTTGTTAAATATTAACATATGTCAAGGAGGTATTTGAAATTCTGAAAGATAAATGTTATTTTTTTTTCCAAACATTTGTAATTATGCTAAACCTCCAGGGTTGTATTTGTAATTATCTCAAAATGATACAATTTAAGGGAAATTACAAGAACTGCCAGAGGTTTGGCCCTACTAAAACAACAAAAAAATAAGTTAATAAAATTTTACAAAAACCACAAATGAGATTTACACCCGCCTTCCAGTTTGTTTGTACATGCCGTTATTGGAGCTAACGGAAATTGCTAGCGTCATCAAATATTTTAGAGTTGCATCTATCTAATTTTTTGAACATTAATAGCCCCAACTTTCCTTTGAATGGTTTAGAATTAGATCCCTCGACGTTTCTAAAATATTACATACAGCCAAACAATAAGGTGAATCTATTTGTAATATTTAGAAAAAGTTGAGAGGTGCGGCAATAAAATTTTTTTTTTGAGAAATTACCCCTTAGAGAATACACTTTTGTTAAATATAAACATATATAAAAAAATGTAAGCTAAACCTCGATGGTAGTATGTGTAATTATCTCAAAATGGTTTAATAAATTAATTAAGCTAAATACCTATTGCTCGAGGATGTTTCGTGTTGATTTTCAGTTCCACTAGGCCCTGAAGAAGAAGGTTGTGCCATAAGCTGTGAAGCATCTTCGGTGACGGTAACAAAAGGAGAATCCGGACCGGCTACCATCACGGCAGGGGCCGGAAAACCACCGTCAGAAGGAGTAGCCGAAGCAGCAGAGGCCTTATTTGGAAGAGTGGAGAAAACCAAGAAATGTTGGCGGCCTTGAGTAGAAGAGGACCTGTTCCGTGGGCCTTCCCGACGAGCGACCTGACGAGCCCTTCCCATAGCAGCAGCCGCAGTTAAGTGCTAAATTATTTGCTCTTCAAGTTCCGATTCGGTTGCGTTAACCGAAAACTACACGGGTGGGTTTAAATATGGATATTATGTAAAAAGACTAGCAGTAGTAGGGTAAAAAACAAACAAACAAAAAAAATTAACTTTAAAAATTACAAAAATACCTCAGAGGTTTGTTACAGTGTTAAAGTTAAGGGGCAAACAGTAATATTTTTATAAATGTGAAGTGGGGTTCTAAATGTTTTTTTTTTTTACGTGTGAATGGGGGTAGATATAAGACTATAAAATCTCAGGGGTAGTTTTTATAATATTGAGAGTTAACTGGGTTTTTAATTAGTTGGACATACCTCAAAGGTACTTTTGTAATTAGCCCTAAAAAATATCTTTCAATATCACAAATAACCCCTTAGTGTATGTTTCTATTTTGCAAATTGAACATACTGGGGGTAATTTGTGAAAAAGCACTACCCCAGAGGAGTATTTTGTAATTTTGAAAGATACTGGGTTTTATTTTGGTGTTGTTGCAATTAAGCTAAACCTTAGGTAGGGGTAATTTTTCAGTTATCACTTAAAGATAGAATTGTTATGAAACTAATGCAATCATGGAGGGGGGAAAATCAACTAACATGTTGTAACTCAAAGTCTCCTAGAGTTGGATGGTGAAATATAGTGGTATTTCTAGGTGGATTCATACACACATTTCTCTCGTGCTCAACAGCATCGAGTAATTCCTGGCTGTCAAATGAAAAAAACAATTAGAGTCATAATGTAATAAAATCTCTAAAAAGGGTTTAAAAAAACAATAGGAACAGGACTCGAAATTATATATACCTGCTCAGGTCCTTCAAGCTGATGGTCTGCCAACACATTGTGCATTGTGAGCTTCTCTGGCACCTACAGATTTGCTTTTAACTTAATGATTAACCTTTTCATATACCATTTGCATATCTTTAAAAAAAGAAAGGTAGAATTAGAAAATTACTCCTGAAGTTTTGCCCCACAAAATTTTTTTTTAATTACCAGTCAAAATTACAAATACCTCCTTGGGCTATTAGAAACAGTACCATTTGCATGTTATCATTCAAAAAGATAAGGAATGATAATAAAAAACACCTCTGAGGTTTTTCTTAATTACAAGAAAATCTAATTATCTTTCAAAATTATAAATACCACCCTTACATTATTATAAATAGTCAAACCCTCCTTGATGTTTATTTGTTTAACAAATAGCCCTCTTGAGGGTACAATTTGTAAAGTAGAAACATATATCATGGGAGTATTTGTAATTTCGAAAGATAACTAGCTTTTTATTACGTAATTTGACTGAACCTCAAGGGCACGTCTTGTGATCATCCCGGAAAATAAAATAATGGCAAAGGTAGCAACTTTCTCATCCATGAGAAAGTTAAGTTGTTCATCTCTTCTAGAATCTCAATAAAAGGTTCTTAAATCAAAAGAATCAAAGAACTGAGAAAACAATACCTGAAATTGCTAGCCCCTACATCCATAGGTTCCTAAGAGCTTGCGAACCTTTGAAGCCCTCTTCAGACCTCTCATCCTTGGTTTCTCGGTATCAGTCAATCTAGAAAGTTCATGTTCACCCTTTTTCACAATAACCAAGTTCAAAACAGAGAGATCTTGGCTGATAATGCAACCACGAACGGAAGCATGGAGTGCCTCGGTACACCAAGAGACTCACATGGCCTGGGGTGAGGACACCCTGCTCCATAGCGACAAAGGACCTAAATTGCCAATTGGAAAGAAGTTATTAACAGATGTAATCCACAAATAAGTTAGAACTTGGACTAAAAGCCTAACTAAGCCAGCTTAAACGACTAATGCAGTTTCTGTACTAGTGAATCAACAATACGAGCCATGAATATGTCGTTTGTTCTTGGTTCAAGGTACTTAATTACCGAAGGTGATTCATATCCAATGTAAATTCTCACCCTCCTTTGTGGTCCAATTTCGATACGATGTGGTGGAGATATAGACATATATGACACAACCAAATACTTTAAGATGAGAAATATTTGGTTCTCTACTAGATATCAACTGTAATGGAGAGTATTATGACATGCACTGGGTCGTATTAGTGTTGCAACATGTAATCTAACGTGACTCCACGTAGAAGTAGGAAGCTTTGTTCTCATTATTAATGGTCTAGCAATAAGTTGGAGATGTTTAATTAATGACTCATCCAAACCATTCCGTGTATGAACATGTGTCACTAGGTGTTCAATATCAATTCCAACTGCCATATAATAATCATTAAGAGTTTTGGATATAAATTCTCCAACATTGTCTAGTCTAACTTTATTTATCATGTAATCAGGAAATTGTGCTCTCAATTTAATGAGTTGAACAAGAAATCTAGTCAATTTGGTAGAAGCATCAATATACTGTAAAATATCAAAATGGTCCACATGGTGGATGAAAAGGTCCGCATATATCACCATATGATTTCGTTCTAAAAGTAGTGGTGATTCATTCTCAACTTTAGTTGGTGAATGTCTAGTTTTTAATTCCCTTGAGAACAAGAAACACAAGATAATTCTTTATATTGAGAAATTTTCTAATTTCTCAATGGATGACCATTGAAGTTTTCAATAATTTTCATATTTTTCTTCATTCATAGTTTCAACATGATACCTATTTTTACGAATATCCTTGAAATTTAATAAGTTTCTTTGGGATTTAGTGCATCTCTTATTGTGAACATTGTTCCTCCAGGCATCAGAAAACTTGACTCACTTTTTCCTTCAATAATTCTTGCACTACCAAAGATTGTATTGACGTTTAACTCATCAATCTTCAGGTAGGAAAAATAATTCTTATCCTTAAGTATGGTATGTTTTGTAGTACTATCCGCAAGACACAAATCACTGTCTTGATTTTTAGATCGAGGTATATTCATGATCTATTTTAAATAAGAGAAAACAAGTATAAATAAATAATCTTTAAGCATTATAAAAATATTTAAAAAGAAATACTCATAATATTATCACATCAAACTATGAAAAGCATACATCACTCATAATAAGAAATCATTACAACTCAACCATAAATCATTCGTGCATAAGGGAATTACATATCACACTAATAAGATCATAAATCACACATACTTTAGGAAATGACATATCACACACTCAAATGATAAAATAACATACCACACACATGAAATCGCACTCGCATGCCACACTCATAGAATCATATAACATCAATACTCATAAAAACCATGATAGTTGAACAATTACTCCTCCATAACATTATTTTCTTCTTCAGATTTATCATCGGCCATATCCAAGTGGGTCTTGTCATTGATCAGGCCATAAGAAAGGTACTTAGAATAACTTGTAGCAAAGTTTATTTAAATATTCTTTCCTTTTCCTTTCTGCGCGATTTTTGATAGATATTAATAAAGTATTTTGGTGTGAGGCATGTACGCAACCAATGACCCGACATACCACACCTATAACAAGTACCTTCCTTTTGACCTTTGTTTATGCCATTATTATATTTTTCTCGTTCCTCCCATTTATCTTCCTTGTTATAGTTACGATAATTTGGTTGAAAATATTTTCCTCTTTCTCGCCCATAACCATGGCCACGCCCACGCCCACAATTCATGTCGTGACCTCGATCACGCCCGTTGTTTCTACTAGATAATATAACATTTTCTTCAGCTACGGGGCCGAGCCAGTGTGACGAGACTCGTGATTTTTCATTAATAGCTCATTATTTTGTTCAACCAACAAAAGACGTGAAATCAGTTCAGAATATTTTTTGAATCCTTGCTTATAGTATTGTTGTTGTAGGGTTATATTAGAAGGATGAAATCTGGAGAATGTTTATTCAAGCATATCAGAATCAGTGATCTCCACATAATTTTAACTTTGAGCTAATTTGAAATATAATTGAATTATATTCATTGACGGATTAAATTCCTGAAATCACAGTGTTATCCACTCATACGAGCTTTCGGGAGGATGACCATTTTTTGTTGGTCATATCGTTCTTTTAATGACTTTCAAAGATCTGCAGGATCTTTGATCGTGAGGTATTCAGATTTAAGACGTGGTGGTGAAGGAAAATCGTCGTTCACCTTATCTTGAGTTGATGTTTATTTTGTTTCATTTATTGTATCGCCAAGACCTTTGGCATTCAGGTGGATATCAACATCAAGTATCCATGATAACTAATTTTTCCCACTGATGTCAAGTGCCTCAAATTCAAGATTGACAATGTTTGACATTGTAATAACTATATCAAAAGAATGTACATATTATTAATAGGGGAAATTCCCGGATACTACTAAAACATAAACCACATATACTGTTTAATCCATTGTTTTTTTTTATTACCATATAAACCAAATACTTACCATTTAATTAAAAATTACATCTAAACTTACAAAACTACCCTTACACCTTAAAAAACTAATTAATATATATATATAATTAATTAATATATCTCAACCCACACCATCAGTTGCCCTCCCCAGATTTCCGATATCATGAAACCTGCCCCTTCCCATCCTCTCGCCGCCGTCCTACGCAGGAAAACGATGGCCACTAATGGAGGCACCTCCTCCAATAACTCGCTATTCCTTCATTTTTCTTTCAATTCCAGACTCAATAGGCTGAGACCGAAGACTCCGCCAGCTGCAGCGCCGAGAAGGGCTGACGCGGCCGTTGACCGAACTCGTTGTGCGGAAGGCCACCAATCGGCGGGACGCCTTCCACGGCACGAGGGAAGAGGCGGGGTTTTGGAGGAACTGCATGTAGGCGGAGATCGGGG
>BMAC01000449.1:491855-528109 GCA_014905375.1 Phtheirospermum japonicum | reverse complement strand
TTATGTATATGTTTAGTATATTAAATAGAAACCGATCATGCTTATTCGATTTACGCAAATCAAATTGTTTCATTTGTAAAGCAATTTAAAATATTGTTTGAATTAATTGAAACAAAAAATGGGCCGTCGTCAATTGAATTCGATTCAAATTCCTCTTATTTAAAAATTTTTTGTTTTCCGCTGCTCGGGCGTCGTACTGGGGGCGGGGGAGGATTTGGGTTATTTGATTTGGGTGGAGGATTTGGGTTGATTTGTTAGGGTTCTTGTTGAGAATGGATTGTGGGATTATGAATTTTCAAGGGAGTGTTTTGGGGGTGGGAGGGAAATTGTAAAGGAAGAGTTGGGTGCCGAGGAAATTGGAAAGGAAGAGTTCAATGGCGAAAGCGGAATTAAGTATAAGATTTGGAAAAGGAATATGCCGCAAATCAGAGGCCTTGGATTTGGCGTGCGAACATGTCATCATAGTGAAAGATGGAGGCAAATATTACATATAGAGGGAAAATTATGCACAGTCAAGAAGAAGTCTTAAGGTATCTGTCGGAAAACGATGGGGCTCTGGATGATATTGTTAGAACCTTAAGGTGTAATTTTTCGAGAGATAAATGGGCAAAGGAATGTCATCTCCTGAAATGTGCAAATATTCCATAGCTGGGTCCAGTATAAGGCCTTTGTAAATCACTGTTTTTTCTTTTTTCTTATAATTTGATGAAATTGTTATTGTCTGGTCATTTTAGTTTAAAGTGGGATTTTATAATGCAAAAGAAAATTGTGTTGTATTAGTGACTTAAGTATGATTTTTTTCTTTAAAGAAAAAAAGCTTTGCTTTGATTCTCTCTCTTTCTCACTTTTAATAGAGATTATATATATTTGTAAAGGGAGAAAGAGAGACAGAATTCTATACGTATATTTTGTGTATAAAATAACATTGCACACCGAACTTATTAGGTTTTGGTAAAATGGTATGTAATTTTTCAAAAATTGTGGAAAGTAGTTTGTAATTTTTCAAAAAATTTGTGAATTAGTATGCAATTTATGCAAGGTAATTTGTAAATTTTAAAAAAATTTGTGAAGTACTATGCAATTTATGCAAAGTAGTATCTAATTTCTTAAAAAATTATGCGAAATAGTATGTAAATTCCCAAAAACTGTGCGAAGTGGTGTGTAATTTTTTAAAATTTACAAGAGTAGTTCTGAATTTACACGAGTAGTCCTGAAATTTATATGAGTAGTTCTGAATTTACACGATTAGTTCTGAATTTTTGAAAAATAGTTCTGAATTTTTGAAGAATAGTTCTGAATTTTACACTAGTAGTTCTGAATTTACACGAGTAGTTCTAAATTTACATGAGTGGTTCGTCAATTTACACGAGTAGTTTTGAGTTGTACACGAGTATTTTTGAATTTACACGAATAGTTCTGAATTCACATGAGTAGTTCTGAAATTTACACGAGTAGTTTTGAATTTACACGAGTAGTTCTGAATTTACACGAGTATTTTTAAATGTACATGAGTAGTTCTGAATTTTACACAGGTAGTTCTGAATTTTCGAAAAACAAAATAAAATAGTTATAAAGGGTAATTTAGTACTCTTATATAATTTTTGGATTAAATAGAAAGTTGAGATTTCAATAGCCTATTTGGGAAAAAAGATTTAACTAATGGTTTATATGGGAATTGACCCTTAATAATAATCTGATATTAAGGAGATTCTTATTTAAAGCATAAAGATGTGTAAACATATATAACAACTAATACATGTTGATAACTATAAGAAATGCTAACATAAAATAAACAAGACAAAGTATAAGAATACAGAACCGAAAATCTCTTGTGCCATAATACATGGTTAATATGGAGAGTGTGGTAATCAGAATAATGGTGATTACCATTACCATTCGTTCATACATTTTGAAAAAAAAAAAAAACAGTGTTGATAATTTATTAGGGAGATGAGAGAATATGAGGTAATTATTGAATGAAATTTGAGTGTATTTATAAAATAAAAATCACTATTACTAGCCGTTGGAAGAGTAGAATGTGGTGTGAGATTTTTATATCATGTAGTAAAAACTTATTTATTTTCAAGCCACGTTACTCGGTAAACCTTTCGAGTGGATGTTTGAAAATATATGGTAAGTCTATAAAATATATTCACTCCACAATACTCAGTAAACCTTTCAAGTGGATGTTTCATAATTAAGTAGCAAGATCAACAGATAAAAACTATTCACGTTACAAATACTCGATAAGCCTTTCAAGTGATTGTTTCATAATTAAGTAGCAAGATTAACAGATAAGAATTATTCACGTCACAATACTCGGTAAACCTTTCAAGTGGGTATTTCGATTTAAGTAATAAAATAAAATAAAATTCATTTTGTAATCTCGCCAAATATTATAGATGGTACTAAAACCTCCTTTATCTATAATTGTGGTGATATACGATATTAAAATAAATATTTACATTGTTATAAATGAAATATATTTATATGAATTCTTACCGTAGAGACCATTGAGATGCTTAGGATGTTTTAGAGCGTTCGTGCTGATAATGTGTTATGAATTAAAATAAGCTAAATTGTAATTGAACTGATAGATGAGGAGAGAAATGAATTCATGTAAGCTATGAAAAAATCACTTTTTCTTTTCTCAATATCGATCGACGACTTTTTCCCACTCAACGAGAAAGGCCCTTGCCTTCAATATTTGTATTAGAAACAAATAAAAACTAAAAAAAATCCAAATTGATGACATAGGATAGGGCATCCTCCAAGTAACTACCCATCCAACAAGAAGTCCGCCTTCAGAACTATCCAGGAATCTTCTTCCACATTCAATTGTAATTTAGGTATTGAATTATTGTCGGTGATTTAAGTAACTACTCTCTACTTTACTGTAATTTACTGATAGATGAATTATTATTAGCATCAAGGAGGGTCTAGAGGTTGCTAATCTTACAAACTTTTCTCAGCTTACGGACAGACTCTTTCTTACAAGTAATTACTAAACCCTCGAAAGCTCATGCTACGTAAAAAAATGTTTGATTCACTTGATCAAGGATCGAGTGTAGTTCATTGTATTAGAGTCCAACAACAAAGTAGCTCATTCACAATTTCCGCTCTTCTATACAACATTTTTAAAATAAGGCCTAAAAGCTAATAAAAACTTTTGTACATAATCATAGTAGTTAATTAAAACGTGAAGACCAAAATGGTTTATAAACAAAAAATAGTAGCTGAATAACATTAATGCAACAAAGGAAATCAAGACAGACTAACAAAACAACATATCATCATTGGGGCCTTCTCTGCTTACAGGGTTCTCTTCAAATCATTTCTGGTTTCAGAATTAATCGCTGATTTATAATAGTAGCACAACAACATATCATCATTGCAATAAACATATATAAGTAGCAGATGACATAACAAAAACACCTCTTCCTTATAAAGAAGGAAATGATAAGATTGTACGTGCTCGATCGCTAGTTCTGATCATTTTTTAATTAAGCTCTCAACATATGGGAAAATACTCATCATGTCGCTCAGCATCCTCGGATCCACATCAGCATAGATACCGAGCCTCTCCAACACTTTTGTTTCAAGATCGAAAAGCAGTAGTTCACCCTCGTTGAAGCCTTGAAGAAATAATAAATGGTTTTGAAAAAAGCCCAGTACCGTGGCAACCCTATCACCACCTGGGACTTCACCAATTGTAACTTTGGGCACTACACTAGTCCACAGCTCATCTTTCCATACCAAAATCTCAAAACTAAACGGCTGCTGCCGCTCTGCTTCTTTAAACATATCCGAGTGAACAAGAGCAGCGAACGACCCATGAAACTCGACAAACAGATATGCAGAAAACATCAATCCTTTACGCACAATGCTTTTGGGCAGAGGAATAAAAGAGAACTTTTCATTAGCAAAGTCAAACTTAAGAATACAGACACTAGCTAGGCCACCGAGCGCCACCCAATAATAAACGCCATTTATGTGAACAGAAGGTCCTCGTAAGGGATCAGCCATAGGATAAAAAAGATCAATCTGCTTCCATGAATCAGTTTTGAGTGAATAGAGCTCAATGTGGAAATCGTCAACGGTAACACGATCCACATAATCATATTGGAGAAAACTTACGACCTTGTAGTCCTGAGACTTGGGGTCAAACCCGAAGCCATAGCAAGCAATGTCGATATTGGCCACGGGACGCGGGCGTGGCAAGGTGGTGGACGGAGGGAGGGTTTTGATTCGGTTGTGTGTTGGGTTCCACAGGGAGAGCCGACACGGGTTTGAATCATCCTTGTAACAAGGAAAAAATAATGTCAATTCTTTGCAGCTACCTGCGAGAATATGACTACTAGCATGCCCAGAAAACGGATTGCAGATACTGTGCCGATGACGGTCTTTCTCGGCAGAAAGTAGAGAGTAGTTGGTGATTCCTTTGTATTTATGCTCTATTATAAACTTCTTTTTTTTCATAAGGCTTCAAATCGCCAGCAACAATCGGAGCATGTGACGGCTGCTTCAGGGTGGCTTTAGTGGGGACTGCCGCTCGAGAGAAAATCCGAAGGGATTTGAGATTGGATTTGGAGTTGGTAAACAGTAGATTTGCGAAAATTCCCATTTCTACCTTTTTGCTGGCCGAGAAGAATAAATTTGAGTAGCCGGCTACATAAACCCTAACCCTGCCCTTTCTTTTCAAGTGGGGATTCTTCTACCCCGTAAATGCCCTAAAAATACAACTTTTTCAAAAAGATTCTTAATTTTATATCGGTTTTTTTTTTTATTCCTTATTTAAGTGAAGAGTTAATTTGAAATATTAAATTTATTTTAGGTATTGATATTATTATATTTTATTTCTTTCCTTCCATACCAGTAAAAAGAATAATACTTTTTCAAGCGGGTATGTTTTGATTTATCTCTTTTCACTTATTCAAATTATTTTTACTCTCAAAACAACTCCAATCAAAACGATTCTCAAAATCATCTCCTTCAGATTATTTTTTTACAAGTCATTGTAACTAGAAATCGAAGAATCATATACTAGAATCGGAATCATCAACAGTCTCTCATCCCAAATGAATAAAATCTTCAAAATCTATCCCACTCAAAAATTGATAAACCCTCAAACTCTCGACTTTTAAATTATCAGTTTCGATGACGAAAATAGCGGAAATGTATCGTGCCAAGCGGGATGCTCGTGATATCCTGGATCTACTCAAGGTTCCCCCCATCCGACTTCAAAGCGTTCATGCTAAGCCCCGATTTTTCGCTAAAATTTGAGAGACACTCCATGAGAATACGGACCGATGTTGGATCGCCCCTCGCCATGAGCATAAGATCATCGGAAAAAGATAAGTATGTAATTCGATTCGCCTCACTCCTCGGATGGAAGTTGAAGTCTGGGTTAGCCGTGGCAATATTCAAAGACCTCGAGAGGTACTCGATGCATAGAACGAACAAGAAAGGGGAGAGTGGGTCGCCTTGCCTCAAACCTCTCTTCCATTCAAAAATGTCATGCAGGCTTCCGTTAAGTGAGATGGAATAAGAGGTGGAAGACAAGCATTCCATGACCCAACTAACAAACTTCTCCGGAAAATTAAGTCCCTCAAGGATGGAATTAAGGAAGTCCCAACTGACCGAGTCAAAAGCTTTCCGAAGGTCGATTCCAAGGATGCAACGGGGGGTATCTTTATGATCCGGTGATATTTCCTCCAAAGCTCCTGAGCCAAATGGATATTTTTCAACCATGATGCATCCCTTCACGAATGCAGATTGAGCTCGATCCAAGATTGTGCCCAAAGTGGATGTAAGCCTTGACGCCAGGATCTTATAAATCACTTTATACGTAACATTGCAATGAGCAATAGGGCGATAGTCCCCAACTGAACATGGTCGATCCGATTTGGGAATCATGGCAAGGATTGTGTGATTTATTAGCTTCAAAAGACGCCCCGACTCAAATAATTCATGCACCGCCTTACAAAACTGCTCACCCACTGTTTGCCATGCTTTCTTAAAGAAGTTTGAGGTGTACCCATCAGAACTCGGTGATTTCTCTTCACCGATACTGAACAAGGCTGCTCCATTCTTTGAAATACCATGTATGTATTAAATAATTTAAAATCTGAGTATTATCCATTGCCTTATGCTCATTTTGATCATATAAAGGGGAAAAAACATCTGACTCATTTGATGTTGTCATCACTAAAAATCTTCCCCATCAATAACCTAGGTAATGTTTCAATCATTTTATCTCATCAGTTTATTTGTTTTCTTTCACCTAAAATAACTATTGATTCTCAATGTTATTTCACAAACTATTTTGTTATAGGGTTTGCGACTTGTTCATGGTTTCTTACTCAAAGTATTTTATTTTAATACCGATATCACCATAAAATATTTTCGATGTTATAATCCATTTGAAACATCTTGTAAGAAATATGATTTGTGACTTTCATTGAAAAAAAAGAGGGTATATATACAAGTTACAAAGGATCAGATAATATCATAGAAGATATTCACAAAGGATCAAATAATATCATAGAAGATATTCAAAACATTGAGTAAATAAAATAAAATTATATATATATATATATATATATATATATATATATATATATATATATATATATATATATATATAGGAGTGAGTTCAAATGAGAACCATGTCATTATATGCGAACCTACGAACTAGTACATTTATTATATACCAGCTGTAGTGCTTTTATTATACATTCCTAATACTTTTAGTCAAATAAGAAAATGCACAAAAAACCTGATCCATCCATTTAATTAGATCTAATGCCCATAATTGACTCTAGGTTCATATAAGGACACAGTTCTCATTATATATATATTATAATAAACCCCCGCAGTCGAAGCGGGAGGCGGTCGAACGCTAAGACTGTCTCGAAAATTGTCAAAAAGAACAAGCGGAAGACCTTTGGTGAAGATGTCCGCAGTTTGGTATCGAGATGGAACGTGGAGAACACAGACGTGGCCACGAGCAACTTTCTCACGGACAAAATGAATGTTCATTTCTATATGTTTGGTGCGTTGATGTTGAACCGGATTGCCAGAGAGATAAACGACACTAACATTATCACAATATAGGATAGTGGCTTTAGAAACCGGACAACGAAGCCAATGAGGAGGTTTCAAAGCCAGCATGATTCAGAGACGACGTTGGTGACACCACAATACTCAGCCTCGGTGCTCGACTTAGATAAGGTAGGTTGATGTTTTGAGGACCAAGAGATGAGATTGTCACCTAGAAAAACACAATATCCAGACGTGGAGCGGCGTGTGTCTGGGCAACAAGTGTGTTAATGTCCGAGGGATAGAGATGAAGCCCAAAATTAATAGTGTCGTGGATGTAACGAAGAACACGTTTTAAAGCAACCATGTGAGTTGTATGAGGGTCATGCATAAAGAGGCAAATCTGTTGCATGACATGAGTGATTAGCACGAACTTGTCTTGATCTTTATTAGTATGTTAGTTACTTCTTATTATTTTTGGTATAAGTTTGATAGATTAAGCTTATTTTCATATTTTTGTATCTCCAACTTATTTTACCGCGTTTTGATCTTAATTGATATAAATATGTGATTATTCTCTGTTTTTCACCTTACATCTAAGTAGCCAAGGGAGCTCGAGTTGAAGAATTGGAACAAAGAGATGAAAACGAGCAAACCGGCGAAAAAGTAGCAAAATTCAGAATTAGCGGTTACCCATAACCGCTAGACAAACCGTTATGAGACAACAGGGAGGTTTAGCGGTGAACTTAAAGGTGATATCCTTACCGCTACCACTACCGGTAGAGGGCAACAGAGACCAACGGAGTATACTTAAAGGTATAACAGTAACCCTTACCACTAAAGTAACTGTTAAAGTGCCCAGAAACTGACTTATACTAATGCAGAATAGGGTTTTAAAGGCGGTTTTTAGGCATTTTAACGGCGGTTTTCAAACTGCCGTAAATTTTTACGGTAGTTGTTCTAAAATCTCCATAGAAAGTGGGGCTTTTTACGGCGATTCTTAAAAAAATACCTTTTAAAAAGTCTGTTTTCCAAAACAGCGGTTCTTGAGAATACCTTCTAGAAAGTAGTAAAAAAAGTTTTAAAAAAAAAAGGAAAATGAAAATACAAATACAATTATAAAAAAACTCTAATACTCTCAGTAAAAATAAACCATATTTTCTATTAAAACGAATAAGTGTCTGTAGGATACATATTCATAAAATATTTAGSTCATTTCGAGTCAATTGAAAAACGCGACATTAATAAGTTGTGCTAGGAGTCGGACACTTGATACGAATAATAAGACGAATGTGAACTTATCGAAATTTGACATGATCTTGACTCCCAACATATCGCTTTTCTTCTGAAAGTTATTGACCAAACGAACTTAGGCATTGAGTTGAGGCGCCTGTCTCAAGTATAACTTAAAAATATTTGAGTTTTATGCCAGCAAGTAAAGGCTCACCACGTACTCGGCCTCTTGACAAAAGCGGATTAACCTTTATAAATCCGATCTCGTCCAAGTAGATAATCAAGGTTCGAGCCCTGCATTGGAATTTCTTTCCACTTGGCTCAGCTGACTGGGCAAATTTGGTTTTCGTGCTTTATATTTGAGGCGACGCACTGGAAATGAAAAGAGTGTGAACACACTGCAGTGAATATAGCCTGCCCGTCTCCCCGTCTCATAGATGCCAAACATATCGAGCACGTCTTCTGGAAAAAAAAAAGAATAACAAATATAAAAAGATTTAAAAAAAAAAAAGAGTTAATAAGATATTAACCTTTTGAAAATAAGAAACCATAATACTAGAATTGGTCTCTCCAAGCAAAAAGTGAAAGCTAAGGAACTTCATAACACGGATCTGCTCTTAAGAATGAAACGAATAAAGCCATAAATTGCAATAACCGAAAAAACCAAAGAAAAACAAAAATTCAAAAGTACTCCAAAAATTTCTTCTAGAAAAATTGTTATCTACATAGAAGAAAAGCCTAATTAACAAATAGCAGACATGAAAGTGTTGGAGAATAAAATCAGAAAAGCAGAGATGAAAAGCATGAGCTGGGTCATTTAAGCAATCTCCCCTGTTTTGGTGATAAACTTTCAAATATATCACATGAACAAAAACAACACAAATCCGACAACTTTCAAAAAATTATGAACCTTCAATTATTTCAGATCCCCAAGAAATATATAGAGAACAAGCCCAACAAAGGCTCAATTCTGCTGTATATATTGATATTATCGTCCATCATGCTGCAGCAAGCAAAAAATTGACAACCATCCTCTGAAAGGATGAATTATTTTTTATTTTACCACGTTCCTGTATAAAATCTATTAACATAATTAAAATATAAAATCCCATCTCACTTAATAACAATTAATCACCACTTTACTTTCTTGAATACAACAAACACAAAGAAACACAAAGCATAAATCTCTGACAAACACATTCAAGAACCATAGTAAATAAATGGTTTCTTTAACCAAAAAAAGTTAAAAAATTGAAAGAAACAAAAAGTTAACCTTAGAAGATCTACTCAAGCTCTTGGAAAGTCTCAGCTTACTCGAAGCTGGCGTTGGCGGAGTAGATGTCCAATCACCCGGCGGTGACATCAGGGCAGCGTCTAACAGCCGTTTGGACGGCGACAGAGAGTCCTCATCGTCATCATTTTCAGCAACAAGGTTTTTGAACCTTGATCCTTTTTTGCTGAAATTGCTATCTCGACAAAAGCGGAATGTTCTTCGCAGATTATAAACAAACTGTATTTAAATAGAGAGAGAAATAAATTTAAAAAAACATGTCTTGATTGAGTAAACTCCCAATATGAACCAGAATAGAGACATAAAAACAAATATATTATTTAAAAGAAAAGGAAAAAAAACAAATAGAAGAAGGAAACATAACAACAGCATTGAGACATGGCTTAGCCTTCAAATGTCATTCCAATCCACTACTACACTGTCACAAATTATACAAAGAATCAAACCTTGGTCTTTAGCCACTGGCGTGAGAAATATACAAAGCCGTGCTGCAGTTTTACACTGTCAAATGATGAATAAGAGCAATTAAATGATAATTTTTAATAGCATTGTGATCAAACTCTGGAGTTTGTACGACGATGATGGGTTTCTTGAAGCCATGTATAACAAATATTTTAAAAAATTATTAGGAAAAGCTACAATTGCCAAAAACGTGTCCCATGTACAACTTTATAACAAAAAAAATGAGAAGTTTGGCAATTATATACCTTTTCGATCACGTGAACAAAATGTTTGCGCATTTGCTAAAAATTAAAAATTGCCTAGAAAAGATCCTAACACGTAGGATAGAAATCTTTTCGTTTAGTATATAGGTGGGATGGGATATATATATATAATAGGCTCCCTTGTGTTTTCTCGCTCTTTGATCAGCCCAACCTGATCTTCATACACACACAGTATAGACTTCTGTCTAAGCATAACAGCGCAGTAATTTGATTTAACCCTCACCCAACTTCACATTCATACTTGGCCAAGCAAATAACGTCCAGATATGTCGTGGAATAATACACATATACTAATATAATACACTAATCTCCACAACTTATTTTCAAAAACTCATTCTATTTAGAAAGGACTCACTGCTCCATGTGTAATAAAATGGCCCAACTTCAACAATTTCTAATCAAGAGTTAGTTATCACTAGAGGATTCAAGGCCGTAATGAACAATGTACCTGTACATGAACGAAACAAATACAAAAGAATGAACACTCATTGTTTTGCCCAAGTAAAAACACACTAATTGTTGAACCATTCACATACTCAAAATCTCAGCTGCCTAATATAGTAGAATGCATTCAACTCACTGATTCATATTTCACCAGACATTGCCAGGACTAAACCATCACGTATAACAAGTTTCCATCCATCAGTACTTACGGTTAAGAAAATCTCGGACCTTGCCCACATCCTTTATCCAGTCTGGATATTCAACTTGTGGGGGTAAGACCAAGTGTCTGCACATAGGACAAAGTATGTGGTCATACAGCCATTTCAGCATGCACTTGAAATGAAACTCATGTCCACAATAATTCAAACCAGCAATAGTATCTCCCTCTATTAATTCATCCTGCAATAGTTGAATGTTGGTTAACTAAGTATTAAGGGAATAATGAAACAGAAAACACATGTATAAATGTCACCTACCCTAAAAATATGACAATCAACTGAGCCATTAGTGGACTTTTCGAGCATAGGTGCATAAGCTCTCATTTTTAAGACTGGCAAAATCATTTCATGAGATAATCCAGTTCCTTCCGGATATATTGGTTCTTGTAAATCCACTGACTCTTTCTCTCTAAGTTGTTCCTCAATCATAGACCCCAGGGTCTGCAAAATTGATATTTAAATTGTTAAACTAAATTTCCCACGTTAAAACTTGAAAACCAACTTCTGAAAAGTGAAAACAGTTTGCATTTCCAGTTATTAATAAACTGATCAGTACCTCATCACTCAGTTCGCCAAAGTAAAAGCCCCAATCAGGGTAAGACTTTATAATGGCATCCTCAAGATGTATCATTCTCAATGCCACTAATTTTGCCCCCTTGAAATTCCTACGGTTCTGTGGGATCAAGTAACAGAGCTTAAAATAATAAACTTTTTATTAAATAATTGCCAAATAACAGGAACCTTACATCATCGCCAAATCTCAAGTACGAATTAGTTTCTGCTACAATATCTAGGGCATCATTGTGTGGATTATCGAATGCAAACTAGAAGATGAAATTTGCTGCAGAATGAAGGCGGTTTCTAGTCGCGACAGAGTGTCCATGATCGTCCTGTGATACATCGTGTGATGTAGGAAGAAATAACCAATTAGATAGATTAATTATCAGAAGATACTATCTATTTGTTCAAAAGGAAAACCAAACACACGATTGAGCTCGAGTAACAGAAGTCGTACAAAAACAAGATGCGACAAAATAAGATCCCTTCTCTTGGACAACGTCATAAACTCGGGAGGATCCCTTCTCATTGCCTCGGATTACCTTCATCTTGCAAAGAACAGAAAAGCCTTCACAAATAAATGCCTTTAATTAAAATCTATAATCTAACATTAACTAAACACTACAAATCTTTTTCTTTTATATGCCTTTTATATATATGAGCACAGCAAAGAGTGCTTCTAATTTCCACACGCCGTAATTTTCTAGAAAGTAAATTAGACATACTACCCATATTTCCCAAATAATGTACAATTAGCTTCAGAATAAAATGTACTCATCAACCACATACAATTATAACTTTAGATTAAAAAGTCTTTGTTATAAATAATTTAATTAAGATTTTAAAAAATAATAACTTTTTCCTCCAAAAAGCAAACCTAGCCAGCAGATATCTTCAGTAAACCCCTTCGAATGCTTGAATCCACTGCCTCAGAAACCCTCATCTGCACTCTCATTAGCTCCCCCACAATCACCAGCCTCTTCATTTTCCCACCGCCGCCCGAATTATTCGAATCGGAGCTCCGTTTATAGTCGACTGCGTTTTGGACATCAGGCACTTTCTTAAAACTTAAATTATTGCCAAAAAGTTTCGATTAAAATGAGCCACGATAGAATGAGATGAATTACAAACTCGGAAAGCAATAGCTGCAAATTTCAATTTTTTATTATTATTATTATTACTATTATTATTATTATTATTACAAATGGTAGATGAGCTAGAATTCGAGAAGCCACTCGCCGCCGCCATTGATATCAAATAAATGGAGCTTCAATTTTTCAGGGCGAGAAAGATTCGGAAAGCAGGTGAAAAGGGGGAACAAGGAAAGTCGAAAGAGAGAAGGTTTTGGTTTTTAATTTCGGGTCAACAAAGAAAAAGGAAGAGAAAAAACATTCAATTACTCATTTAAAAAAGATTAAAGAATGAGTGAATTCAAATAGTTGGATGAGACACTATCAATTGTTGAAACAACTTGTTTGATCAAAACGAGGATCGATGACATGGCAAACTACTTTTTACGGCAGTTCTAATGAACTGACGTTAAATTCAGCGAACTAATTTAATTTAAAGTATGAACTAATTAACGGCGTTTTTTATGAAACCGCCTTGAATACCTGATAATTCACGGCGGTTTCTTAAGAACCGACATTAATTAATAATTAATTAACGGTGGTTTTGTGACAAACGCCGTATAATGTAGGGTTCTATGGCAGTTTGAACAAAACCGCTGTTAATTTCTGGATTTAACGGAGGTTTTTTCAGAACCGTCGTGGATCAATCGCCATGAAAACCCCTTTCTGTTGTAGTGTTAACCTAACTTGCTACCCAAGATACGAAAAATTTATAAATACCACCCATATATCTGACTTGGGAGTGGTCCATACACCTTAAATACCTTCCATAAAATATTCCTAGGGTTGAGAAACCTATTTTCAAGGCCCTACAACATTTGCAAGATCAAAACCGAAGATCCAAGAGTTACGAGTTCAAAGATCCACTTTCTAGTTCGTGAATTCGTTTTCAGCCAAGATCAACCACTCTTACTTCAAATTCGCTGAAGACTATTCGTAGCTGCGTAGTTTATAATAAACTCTCTAAATTTTAATTATTTTTTTTATATTAATCCTTATATAATCTATGCTCTTAGGTAATTGTTACTTTGATTTGGATTTTGAATCATTTGGGATTTTGAATCGTTGAAGTTCCGAACCTTAGATTTCTTAGTTGACATATATTTAATTTTGCATTTTTAATTTAGTTTATTCTTGGTGGTGATATTTTTTATGCTTGGATTAATTTATTACTTATGCTTAGTAATTTTGTTGGTAACTTAGTTCATGCTATTGCTTGAGAATCTTAGACGTAGTTTAATTCTTGAGAATTTATATGCTTGTTATTCGTAGTAGTAATTCAATACATGCTAGCTAGTTAATTTATAATTGAGATTAAATTACTTTTAGAAAACCCTAGATTCATAATTCTTAGTTTATCTAGTTTAGGTTAATTAATTAGTTTAAGATAATTAATTCTTGTTTTTAATTCGTAGTTGATAATTTTCAAAATCCAAATTGTACAAGTTTGCATGTTAAATTGTGATCAAAACAAACGTTGGAAATTCCAAACATCAGTCCTCTGAAATCGACACAAGTCAACTTACCCACCTACAAGTGAAGTCGTTCTCTTGCAGGCAAGTTTTAAATGTTTTGACAAAATAGTTTATAAAAATAGGTGCATTAAGCTTGAATCAAGATTTTGGCGCCATTGCCGAGGACTGGCATAGGTTTTGAAGATGTTTGTTCGTGTTACTTTTTGCTTATCCATTTATTTGTATAAAGGTTCTTTGTTTGCCACTCGATGCGTTGATGTTGTTTGTTGTTGATGCAAGGTCGTCGTAGCCTTCGAAACGAACTTACTCCATTTATAGACAACGTTAAACAAGTAGTTAGACCGAGAAGACTCTTTCTTTCCCCTGACATAAATAATATTAATACAAATTCGGCCAACATATCGAACATTACACCTATTGGGCTGTCGAGGGAGAGGAGGAGGACGAACGACTGGTGGCCTAGGGTGAGGAAACAACAATCTTACTTCTCCTCGATACCAACCATATGGAGTGCCACCTAACGATGACTCAAACTTTGGAGACCCGCAAGATGACATTCGTCATGAAGATCCACCACTACTTGATCCTAACAATCAAGTGCATAACGAAGAAAATAACCAAGGGATCAATAATGACGAGAACCAAGGAGGAAACGATATCCTCAATGATGCAAACAATGAGGGACTCCAAGCCCAAGATAATCATCAAGTCTAATTACAAATAAATCCCATCCATCGCCCACAACACTTTAGGAATCGCGAGGAAGCTCGAGCATTCAGCGCTCGGGCAAATGAGGAGTTTTTACGTAATCAAGTTTTTATGGGAAAATTGAAATAAACAATATAAAATCGTAGGATTATATGGATTGGAACATTCAATTTCGTGTTTTCCTTCCCAGGCTTGCTCCAATTCTTTCAGTCTTGCTCTCACTCACTCACTATGGATTTCTCCACCCTTTTTGATGTTTGTGGATGGTTTTCCAACCTTCCATTTATAATTATAAGTCAAATATGTCCCATAAAATCCAAAAATAGTATTTTTTGCAATGTCTTTTGGGCCATACATGACTGTTTTGCATGTAATTGTTGTGTTTTTCCTATTATTTTTAGTTAGAGCTTAGAGTCGTTTCTAGTAGTAGCGAGTCATTTTTCATTAGGTTTTAAGACTTTGATTTCCTTTTTCTTTTTTTTAAGAGTACGAAGTGTGAGGTGTTTGTGCTATTTTATTATTTTTATTTTTTTTTGGGTTTTAAAGTTTGAATTCTTGTTTTGTAGGTGGCTAAAAGGATTATATTCGCTCGGTGGATGTCTTAATTGTCGTAATGCAAGCATAACTCCAAAAAAACTTGTGACATTTGCCTCCACCTTATACCATTGGAAATCTGAGAGAATTTTCTAAAACTTTTGTGTTTACAACAATTCCAAATTTTGAGTCTAAGAATGGTAAAAAGCAGCTTTAAGTGGAGACAGTTCGTAGTCACCTCGCTTGTGGCAGGTTTGGTGCGGAGCCCATAACTCTCGGAGGAAAATTCCAAATGACACAATTCAAAAGCCAGATGATATACAAGAGAAAGGGATACATTTCATATGGGACATCATTGGATAATTCCGTAAATTTCACAGTCGATCGACTGGGTTTCAGTCGATCGACTGCTCAGCAGAGAGTTGGCTGTTCGAGACTGGGCAGTCAATCGACTGATTTGTAAGTCGATTGACTGCGACACTGGGAGTTCGGCCATTTTGAGCATTTTTTACGGTTTGCCCCTACAAACAAGTATATAAAGCCCACACCTTGCACCTTTGAAGATATAACTCCCCTCCCAACCCAAGCTAGGGTTTTGGATCAAAATTACTCTCAAGCTATTGGATAATTCTCTTCCCTTAGGTTTTAGATTTAATTTCAAGCTTTGATGTAATTTTCTTTTCTTAGTTCTAGATTTACTTTCATGCTTGGCCTTGGGTTTGTAAGCCTAAAAAGAATCCAAATACTCATTTGGATTGTTACTTTGATTGCAATTACATTCAAACTTTGTTTCATTTCTCAATTCAAGTAAGGTTCCTTTCAATTTCATGTTTTATGCTTTATTTATATGCTTGTTCTTCATTTCCATACTTTGTTCTTCATTTTATGCTTTTTACCTTAGCACCTTGAATTCATGATGAAACATATGAATTGGCTATGGAATCTAGATGAGTGACACATCTAGATCATAGATCGTCTTGGATCGTCACGATTTTCAGTTTTTCCTATGCTTTATTTTTATTTTTATTTTCATGCATAGTTTTAACTTAAATCTTAAATCTAGACTTCGTTACTTGTTATTTTCCTTAAATTTTTGAACTTTCATGTCAACTTTTATTGCTCTTTACATTGATACTTTCAATTTTTGTTAATTTACATTATTTAGGATTTTATGCATAATTGTACCTTGTGCTTGCATGCTTGTACTTGGTGAAACTTGCATTTCCTTGCTTATTTTCATTATTGCTTTACATTTCCATATTGAGGCATACGATGAGACATTCTACCCACTCGTATTTCAGTTCCTAGGATAGTATAGATATTTTAATTGTTTTGTTTTCATTTATCTTCATTTTTTTTAGCTTGAAACACATTGAATTCTTCAATTAAATCGATTTCCGATAATATCAAGCCATGAACCCGTTGATTTATTTCAACACCACGAAAACTCTTCTAACAATGACCCAAGTCGTGACCTAGAACTGGGTCATGACCGTTTTCCTAAAAATAGAATTCATAATTGACCATTTACTACCAAGACCTTTGGCAGCTCCCTGATAGTTTGTAAGATTTTCATCATAACTCTCTTGACATAACTTTGAAAGAAAAACCATATAAAGAGTTATCAAGACAACTCAATTATCTTTCTAACCATGTTCTACATGTTTTCATATTCCAAGGCATTTCAGAGTTATAAGCATTTTAGTACCCATGTGTTGTGAAACTTCTTGAATCTTTTGTGAATCTTGCCCGGTTGCTCTTTCTTCACGCATACTTGACTTACACAACTCCTAAATGTGATTCTTCACCCTCTTAAATGTCTAAACACCTTTTCAACTCCCATCTTAATTATGGTAAATAACTTACAAAATGAGTAAAATACGTAAAAATGTCCAAATGCACAAAACATATTTAAATCATATTTCGTAAGCACAGTCTATAATCGGTACCTCACAAAATAAACTCTAATATACATGTCAAAAATGTATTTATCAAATAAGACTCAATAATGGTTGTGGGCTTTCACCGGTTAAGAAGCAAGGTGTAAATTCGTAATATCTAGATTAAAGTAGATCTATTCGTATCAATCAATATAGTTCTGCCTGTTGAACTTGATTTTAAGTTAGTGTTTGTTATAGTAAGATTTGTCCTCAGTGGTGGGAAGAGACTATTCGTAAAGGACTAACATCCATAAGAGAAGAATCAAGCAAGAAAAATGATGATTGGAAGAGCAAATGGTACTCCATCGTACAAGGCTCAAGACTCCACTGATCTATTTCCACAATACAGGAGTAGACATCCTATTACGAAATAAGTTTACACAAGAAAATGAGACTAGATGGCTTATTTTCACAATCTTATATGATCATAAGATTATTGTCTAGCGATTATGATATGCATTCTATAGAAAATGGGGAAAAACAGACACAACAGACTCGAAATAAAAGAATACCATCAAATTGTACAAAATAAAAATATTTTTGTGATTTTTGAATTGTTTTCTATTTTTATGGGTTTTTGAAATTTATTTGTAATTCTTATTTGGAAAACAAGGTAGAAATAAGGAAGAAAATATTTGTGCAATTTTGAAATGTAAATGTTTTTGGAGTTTTGAACTTTTTTCTGGACTCGGGTCCGGGCGGTCCATGGTGTGTCTGTCGATCAAGTGTCAATCAACGATCCATAGATCGGGGAGGGAAGATTTTTTTTGTCGATTAACAGGCAAACGACGAAGGCTTTGCATCGATCGACATGTCATCGATGGATGGTGCCGAGCTTCATTTTTGTTGTTTTCACGCCATTTCTTTGAGCAAAGTGCTGAGCTCTTCATATTTGTCAATTAATTCATTCGATTTGTCAAAAATATGGTCTAGTTGGAAAAATATTTTTTATTTCTTTTTATAATAATACACTTAGTATGTCGAATATTAACGAGTTTACTAGTATTTGTAAACCATCTATTGGTGGCTTAATTTTTCATATTAGATGCATATGTCATATTTTGGATTTGTGTGTGTACTCTAGATGGTTTGAATGCTTTGAAAATTAAGTTTTCTCCTATTAAAACAGCAGTCATGTATATTCATAGAAATAAGTCTTTGCAACGAAAATGGGCTAGATTTTATAAGGAAAATGGGTTTGAAGGAAAAATCTTTTAAACCGATGTGCCTACTCGTTGGGACTCTATATATAAATTATTGAAAGATACATATTCGTATAGATAGTTATTGTGTTCGTTTTTAGCCAACAATCAACTGGAATTATGGTATATATAAACCAATGGACCATATGTAATTATTTGAAAAAACTTTAAAGGTGTTTTATTGTAACACTCATGCATCAAATGCATATTTTTACAATTTTTTTTAAAAAAATCATCTTGCATTAAAATATAATTTTAGTCCCAAGCTCGTCACCGTAAACGATTTTCTATTATTAGTTTCAAATAATCTACGAATTCTATTTAATCGAATTAATAGTTCGATTATCAAATAAAATTATAATTCTCTACTTTTAAGAAACTACTATAATTATTTAGTAATTTATTTATTTAATTATTTAAATTACTATTGAGTCGTTTACAAAATTATTCGATTTAACTATTGTGTAGTCCTTTGGATCGATTCTTTACTGAACTTCGAACGAAGCTCAACAACTAGCCCAAGCCCACCATAACCTAACTCTGACCTTACAAAATGAATTAACTAGCCCAAGCCCACCATAACCTAACTCTGACCTTACAAAATGAATTTTGTCTTGGTATATAAGGTAAAACCCAACCTTATCACTTCTTTTTCCTACATCCCCACCTAACAAATCCCCACGTTTTTAGCACAATTTCTACATTGTCATATTTTCTTTCTGAAAATCCGAACAACAAAACAACAGGTAAGGTAACAAGATTAGTGGTTTTGTCTCCTAATTTCTGTCTAAAACTTCTTCTGCTTCTCACGGCCACAAGCAAACAATTAACAACAGCAGGTAAATAGAATTGATCCTTTTGTTTTTCTAAAGGGAGTTTTCCCCAAACCAAAACAACCCGAAAACCTCGGCCACCTCCAATCTCAGCCAAAGGCTGACGCCTTTCTCATACCCAACAACCAACTTTCAAACGCCGGCGAAGCAAACCCACCAGCCGCTGCCGGCAGCCTTCACGACGCCATCGCTCTCACCTAACCACCGCCCTTCTTCGCCAAACCACCAACCACAACCACTCGAATTCAAGGCCTGAATGCCATCACCACCTCCGTCAACCTCTGTTGCGATCAAGTCACAGTCGACGGAGGAGAAGGCTTTGCCGTCTGGATCCGAGCACCGCCGTTGGCCACCGTCGCCCCACCTTCCGGATAGAGCGGAGCGGGGACACAAGTTCTGCTGCCGCCCGTTTCGCCGTCGCCCGCCCTCGCCGGTTGCAGCCAAACACCACCCCCGATGCCGCCATAGTTCAGCCGCCGACGACGATTGAGGAAGAAAGAGGTTGCTGCCGCTTGCAAAAAAAATTGGGAAAGGAAGGGGATATGAGAAACGGGTCTGAAGGCTCAAGGGCTGATAATCCCTTTTAATACTCCAACCTATTTTCAAATATCATAGATTGACCCCCCAAAATTTTGCCTTTTTTCAATTTAACCCCCAGTTCACTAGAAACTTCGTATAGACCCCTTAGCTTTTGCCACTCTTCGATTTTAGCCCCCATATTTATCTAAAACCCCAATTGAGCCCCCAATTTATCCAAAACTTCAATTTCAACCCTCCAACTTTGAAAAACTTCAATCCAAACCCAATAACTCAATAAATTTCAGTTGAGTCCATTATTCTTATTTTAATATTATATTGTGTATTTTAAATAAATAAATAAATATATTATATATTAATATTTTAAAACTTATTTAATTATATATATACTAATTAAGTATATTTTTTTAAAATGATTAGGTGATGAGCAAATCGGGACATAGGAATCAACCACGAGCATTCACTCGACTTTTTCACGACTTTATTTCGAGGTAGGGACCCCCGACTTATCTTATGTTAAATTTTATTTCTCAATTTCGTGCAATGTGTATCATGTATTCTCGAGTACGACTTATTTCTAAAATCGACTTATATAGCCAAGGGTCATTCCCAACGTGCTATCCACGAATTAAAACCGGTAACCGTTACAAGTTGTTATCGCGTTTTAGCTGCAGTCAAAATAACTTCTAAAACCACAATGAATAGAACCGGTGACCGTTACAAGTTGTCATCGCGTTCTAGCTGCGCAGTCAAAGACGACGTCCTTCTAAAACCCATGAATTAGAACCGGTAGCCGTTACAAGTTGTTATCGCGTTCTAGCTGCAGTCAATGTCTATGTTTATTTTCCAAATTGCTATTCTATGATTTATATGATTCAATGTGCTATTTTCGAGATTTATGATTTACGTGAGGTATGTCGGTGTAACTACTGAGCTAGTGAAAAGCTCACCCTATCATTAACAAATTTCATATTGAGGAGACCGAGCGATGAGTGACGTTGGTGGTGGATGATTCACTAAGTAGAATTTCAATAACTTTAAATCTATGTCGATTTGACTTCTAGTTCGACATTTTGGTTTGAATTATACAAAACTCTATTTATCAATTGCCTACATTTTATTTCAAAGGGTTATATATCAGAGTGCGCAACGAAAGCGTGGGCGAAAATTTATAAATATTGATATTCTTCTTTTTATTTTTAAAGGATATGTGTTTATACTTTTGATATTTCTATTTAAATCCTGCTTTCGGTTTATTTATTGGTTTTTGAAATGGGGCCTAAAAGTTTCATTTTAAAAAGGGGGCCTACAAGTTATGATTTTCGAGGTGTTTTTCTTTAAAATTATTTTGAATAGTAAATTCCCTATTATATTATATTTTATTTTAAAGCGATTTAAACCCGATACGATCCTACCTTAAACTATCAATTTCAAAGTGATAGAATTTGTATTATTGTCTTATTACTATTTCCGCTGCGTAACTCAAACTTTTAATAAACTCCTCTATTTTCTTTTAATTTTACAATTCAACATTTCGTCTCGCCAAATCTACTTTATTTATTTCAAAATACAAACTATGTATTTGTTTTATCAAAAATGGGGCGTGACATTTATGATGCTTCTAATTTATTCTATGATGTTTATTATCCTACTCCTCACCTTATTGTTGTATATTATGTTAAAATTGCATTCATCTTTAGGTAGTGCGTGAAAAATGGACGATTGGAAGAATGTGTTATTTTTATAAAACGAAAATAGTTGAAGTATGTTCTTTTACATTACAAATATATTTTTAGTTGCTACATTTTTAGATCCTAATAATATAAAAAGTGATTTAGAACTTTATCTTAACAGATATTATGATATTTTATTCCCGTTTGAAGAGTTTAAATATCCTTCCGTTGACAATACTATTCAAAATGTGAAAAAGTGTTTAATTGATATATTTGGAAATTATAATATAAATTTTGATGGTCCTCTTCCTATGAGTACTTTTGGGCGACAAACTTCTACTAGATATGGTAATCCTAGCAGAAGTGGTAACAACGATAATGAAACTGAGGGATTTCAAAAATTTTTAAAATAAAAAAAAATCATGAATGGGGAGTTCGGGTTACTCAATTGGTTCTAAATCTTATCGAGAACTTGAAACTTATCTAACAACAGATTTTGAGTGTGGAACGTTGAGGGAAATAGACAGCGAGTTTAATATTTTGAATTGGTGAGCATCGAGGAAATCACTTTATTCTGTTGTTAACATCATTGCGAATGAGATATTGGTTATTCTCGTATCAACCGTTTCAATCGAACAAGCATTCAGTGAAGGGGTACATGTTGGACCCGCGAAGATCTAGCATTAGGCCTCACAATCTCGAGTATCAAATGTTGTTGTATGATTAGGTCAACGTCGACCAACGCAAAAAAAAAAAAAAAATTCTTAGTGAAGATGAAGAGAGAGAGACGTATTATGATACGGGGTCTAGCAATGAGTAGAAAAATAGATGAGAATGATCATGACACCCCCTGCAGCACCACTTCCGATACCTAAGGTAAGTACGACAAGTGAGAATTACGTGGATTTTGATTCCTAAGGTAAGGAATACGTAGACAACTATCTTTAATTATTTGAAATTAAAATTTCAAATTTTAACTTCAAATATTTGAAGATAGTTCAAGTCGAATATCTTTTCAATTTTTCTAACTTATTAAATTTGTTATTTCTATTTTTTCACTTAATTTCAAATTTTCAAATATCATAATAGAATTTTTTATTTTAAATGGTTCAATTTTAATTTCTTTTTAATCAATTCAAAATTTCAAAGTGTTAGTTCTATTTTTCCATTTAACCTCACACATTTTTAAATTATAGTAATAAAAATTAAAAAATTTTAACTTCTAAATTTTTAAATATTCTAATTAAAATTTATTGTTTAAACTTCAAATATTTTAATTAGTTCAAGTTTAATTTCTTTTTTTTTTTAATTAATTGAAAGTATTATTTCTATTGTCACACTTAACTTCACATATTTTTTTTTAATAAAATAGAAAATAAAAATAGAGAAAAACAAGAAAAATGTGAATTTTAAAAGTAAAAAAAAAAATATCAGACCGACAAAACCAAACCATGGGGTAACCGTGAACCACCAGTTCACAAACCGTCGGCATCCGGCCATTTTCACGGTCCGATTACGGTTTGAGTTTTGAGGAAAACCGATGAACAGTGATGCGTTTTCGCCGCAATCATCACGTTCCACGACGCAGTGTCATGATTTCGCATAGTTTGAAATACTAAATCGACATCATTTAGAAAGCCACATCTCGAGTACATGGAAATCAATGAACTCGTCACAACACTATCGTTTTCACACTATTACAAAACAGTCTTTCCACGTCGGTTATTTTTTCCATTTAACGTCGGTTTTGCAACCGACGTCTAAACCACTGACGTGGAAAGTCACGTTGGTTTACGTGGTTTAAAACCGACGTGGATGATGTGTCTTTTCACGTCGATTTTTAGTGAAAACCGACGTGGTTTTTGTGACATTTTACGTCGGATTTTACGGAAAATCGACGTAGATTCTGTGACTTTTAACGTTGGTTTCTCCTGAAAACCGATGTTAAAACATATGACACCAGCTTTTTAATAATGGTAAAATAACCACAAAAAATGACATAAAAATATCCATATTAAATTGAATAATGGTATAATAACCACAAAAAATACCAATATGACCGTATAATATAGTATATTTTATAATCCACGTCATTGATTATACAGACAACTTCAACAAACTCTTGGATAGGTCGCAACAAGAAACACAAGTGTTCGATGAAAAGCCATATACATGAAAGCATCCGCTTGGCTAGATTATCTCTACTATGCAATAATATAAGATCTCTAAAATCTCCAACATAAACCATAGTACAAAGTACAAATTCAATACACATCAGACGGTATAACATAAGTTTTTCTCCTAAATTTAATGAACCTTGATGATAAAGAGATAGTGGGCTGATTTTCGACACGAGCTGGGCTGGCAGTTCCGATCTCCACCAGGTGTTGCTACAGCCATGCCAAGTATCTAAGCTCCACCTCCATGTATATCTGATCGGCAGTGTCCCCTTTGAATAGGAGGTAAAATTGTGTCTTGTGAATGATCAAAACATGGCAAACGTCCCATAACTCGATTATCTGCTGCATCTGCTCCCTAAAAGTCACCTGCCACGAAGCCGGTGACTCTTCTTGTATCTCTGAACATTCACATCCTCCTCAAATCGTATCCAGTAGCTTCGTTCGCTTCAAGCTCAAGCATCTAAGCAGAAAATTATCAAAGTGTGCTTAATATCAAGCTTGCACATATATATAGTCGAACAAAGAATTAATTAAGGAAATTACATAATCTTGATTGGCAAGATTTTAGTTCATTTTCATTTAGATGAGTTATTAATTTTTATTATTCTTTAAGCTTTGAATAATGAATTATTTCATCTAGTAGGGTGCTCACAACAGATTTATATCGATATTTCATTGAACGATTTATTATAGATTATATAATATGCGGTGATATTTCATTCAAAACCTCCCCAAATAATAAATTAAGTAATTCCCCACATAATATAAACATGACCTCCTTCGATGAAACCTCGCCACCTTCACTCTTCGTAGGTGTATCTTTCTCCGAGTCTATGGCATGCAACCTCCTTATGTAGAACCTCGAGAGCCCGATTGGCTTCCTTGCCTAACTGCTCTTGGAGGTGCTTGAGTTTAAGGATTTCGTGCATCAGAGTGAAAGGTGCGGTCGATGATTGATACAATGCGAGTCGTCCCGTTGTGTTCTTAGCTCCATCCCGTCGTGTTTGGGTAATAAGTTTGTTGAGAATGAGAGGCATTTCTTCGCAACAGGAGTAGATGATAACTCGGACATTTTTGCCTTCTGCATTTCATTACACATGGAATATAAGTTAAACTCTTTCTCCCAACTAGGATTATTTGTTCACCCATTTTCACTTTTTTTTTCTCCTACAGATCACTTTAACTCATTTAAAAAGAAATTAAAAATCATTGGATCACTAATCAGTATCACATTTTCCCATAAATTTTACTACCAATCATAGATATCATTATTTAACTATTTATATCAAATTAACTTCCAAACATTACATTTCCATTTCATATCCATTCACACTCTCGAAATTCATCATTCTAATTTCAAAAAAAATTAAAAAATCACCATCACTATTCCAAAACCATACCAAACCAAAACGAAAAAAGAAAGTGTATCCAGCAAAGGATTAAACAAAGTACCTGCTCGTCCTCGAGTTTCCTATGCAAGTCATCAACCTGTGACTGTGCTAAATCTCTTTGAAGCCTAAGTTCTTCCATTTCCCAATCTATCTAAGTATACATAAGAATATTACGTATCATAAGTACTTCTCATAAATTCCAACCTTAACCAGAAAATAAAGTTATGAGACTCGTTGTATAGCTAACCTGTTGAATTTTTACGTCTTTCTCACTAAACGGGTCTGGTGTTCGTAACACTGTTTCCAGCCTCGTAAACACCTTTTGCAAATGCTACACAAGCTGCTTTTCGGAAATAACTATGTTCGCCTGGGCGCTGTTCGTCATTTCTTTTGCTCGGGTAGCAAATAAGAGAGTGTTGCAAGATTACGGCCAGATTCCGAATTCAGTAAATCTCTAACATTTTCGTTATGGATTTCAAGGCCACATATCTTTATTCTGAAGCCTCGTTCCGGAGTATGCGTTTCAGTCAAAAATACAAGATGATTAGCTCATATACAAAATTGAATGAGGAGAACATATAGGAGGATAATGTGTCGTTTCATCATAATTAGTTGGAATTTTAACAGAAAAGGCATTAAAAACACTTGTAAGAAAAACTATTGTTACTATCTACATGACTTCCTAATATTTCAGATACAATGGTAAAGTAATCCAAATTTGTGCAAGTAGGATAAATGTATTAACATAAATCATAATGGTAGTGAAGAAAGTTCAAAAATCTTACATTTATTATATGCATGTATATATCATTAACAACTTTCTCCGTAATTCCCCTCAACGTGTAAGATTATTATTATTATTATTATTATTATTATTATTATTATTATTATTATTATTATTATTATTATTATTATTATTATTATTATTATTATTATTATTATTATTATTATTATTATTATTATTATTATTATTATTATACCTGAAGGGTTCTTAGACAAAAGAGGACACCAGCAAGAATAACTCCAGTGCCATATAAGGCAAGGGCATAATCATACATAGTCTAAATCCTTAAATGATCTTTCATATTTGTAAAGTTTGTCTGCACATTCATGATTGACCTATTTGAGTTTAAATAAACTACCTGAACGCGAAGGCAAAAAGAAGGAGAAATATTGGAGACACCGATTTACACTGTAAATAAAAAGATAACATGAGTTCATTATCTGCAGAAGCATTAGCTACAATACATGTGATGAAATAAAATAAAAAAAAAAGAAGAAGAAAGAAAGAAAGAAAAGAAAAAAGTCCAACCATAGTGGCAATTGTTACGAGATGAAAACCAGGGACACATTGCTTAGATTTACATCCATTGCGGTGCTGAGAGCCGTTGGTACAACTATGAAAGGCAATCTGTAGCATTAGTTGTCAGAAGAAGTTAATGATACTATCAAATTTCACAAACCGTCGGCATCCGGCCAGTTTCACGGTCCGGTTACGGTTTGAGTTTTGAGGAAAACCGATGAACAGTAATGCATTTTTACCACAATCATCGCGTTCCACGACGCAGTGTCATGATTTCGCATAGTTTGAAATACTAAATCGACATCATTTAGAAAGCCACATCTCGAGTACATGGAAATCAATGAACTCGTCACAACACTATCGCTTTCACACTATTACAAAATAGCCTTTCCACGTTGGTTATTTTTCCCATTTAACATCGGTTTTGCAACCGACGTCTAAACCACAGACGTGGAAAGTCACGTCGGTCTACGTCGGTTTAAAACCGACATGGATTCTGTGACTTTTCCCATCGGTTTTAGAGAAAACCGACGTGGATGGTGTGGCTTTTCACGTCGATTTTTAGTGAAAACCGACGTGGTTTTTGTGATATTTTACATCAGATTTTACGGAAAACCGACGTAGATTCTGTGACTTTTAACGTTGGTTTCTCCTGAAAACCGATGTTAAAACATATGACACCAGATTTTTAATAATGGTAAAATAACCACAAAAAATGACATAAAAATATCCGTATTGAATTGAATAATGGTATAATAACAACAAAAAATACCAATATGACCGTATAATATAGCATATCTTATAATCCCCGTCATTGATTATACAGACAACTTCAAGGAGACGACAATCTTCAAGGTGAGGAGAGCAAATTTTGCCAAGAAATAGAAAAAACGAGCAAGGGTAGAGAGAGGCGAGAGTAAAATATAATTGACGGGGGCTGGGTTTATTTATTGTATTAATCATTTTTTTAAATATAATTTCTCACGTCGGTTATTAAAAATCGACGTGATATACTGTGTATCACGTCGGTTTATATAGAAACCGACGTGAAAGATATTTTACGTCATTTTTTATAAAACCGACGTGAAATCCATGTTTTGTAGTAGTGTCAAAACCAATCTTGATAACGAAAACGTGCATTGCTTTTCACAAACTCTGTTTTGCAAGAGCACCACAAACAGATTTAACGGCGGTTAAGGTACCTTGATCGGGCCTGGAAAGCACGTAGTATAACATCCGTATGTTCAAAACCAAAGCCTCCTCTGTTTGATATCCAAAAATCATAGTGTTCTACGAGGTCTCGTACAAAATTAAGCCTCTTCTGTTTGATATCTGGAAATCATAGTGTTCCACGAGGTCTCATCCCTTTTAGGGATTTCATCAAACACCTCTCGAGCAGTGTTAATATCGTTTTGCTGGATATATCCCCACAACATTAGATTCTAAGAAAACATGTTCCTATGTGGCATTCTCATAAATAGATCAAATGTGTTTTCCATATCTCCATTACGAACGAAACCCGTGAGCATCGAGTTCCACGCAACGATATCCCTCCGAGGCATTTTATCGAACAGTTGTCGAGCGGTTTCGATTTGACCTTGATCCAAATAACCCTTAATAATTACGGTCCAAGCAATTGCACTTTTCTCGGGCATCACGTCGATAAAGCTCCGAGCTTTGTCTAATTCACCAACTCTGATAAAACCCTTCATCATACAAGTCCATGAAACGACGTCGTGTTTATCCATTTTCATAAACAAATCATTTAACTCGTTGAGGTGCCCTGTTTGGCCATATGCAACCAACATCGCATTACCGAGCAACACGCTTTTACTCGAAGATTCGTTAAACAAGCTTTCGACTTTGTTCACTGCTTTGTGTTTAAAATATGCTTCGATCATCGTAACCCAGGAAACGCCGCTCTTCAGCAGCATTTCATTGAACATTTGATGGGCTTCATCGATTTCACCGCAGCTCACGTAACCTGAATCGTGGAATTCCAGCATGCCACATTCTTGTTCTCAACCAAATCTAAGAGATTTCTCGCCTCTTTGAGTCGCCCTCTCTTCGAGTACCCGCTCAGCATCACGGTCCATGAAACCACGTTTTAGTGGGCATCGAATCGAAGGCTTTCCGAGCCTCGCGGATCATCCGGTTCTTGATGTACCCGAAAATCATGCAGTTCCATGAGACCGCGTTCTTGTTGGGCATTTCGTCGAACATCTTGCTCACGCTCTTGACATCGCGTATCTTGAAATGGCTTTTAATTCTTGAATTCAAGTGGAATACAGAGCTTGTTGCTCCAGTCCTTGAATAGCAAGGTGAATCAAATTCTCAAATATTATAATATAATACAAAAAGAAATTAAATTGAACCATTTAAAATATTTGAATTTAAATTTTTTATTTTAAATTCAAATATTTTAAATGGTTCAATTTTAAATTCTTTTTAATTATTTAAGAATTTCAAAGTGTTAATTCTATTTTCTCATTTAACCTCACACATTTTTTAAATTATAATAATTGAAAATTAAAAAACTTTAACTTCAAAATTTTTAAATATTCTAATTAATATTTCTTGTTTTAACTTCAAATATTTTAAATAGTTTAAGATCAATTTATTTTCTAATTTACTAAACTTCCATTTTTTTCTAATAAAATTGAAAATAAAATAGAGAAAAAAAGGTAAAATATGAATTTTAAGTAAAAAAAAAAAACACATATCAGATCGGCAAAATCGAACCATGAACCGTGAGTCACAAACTGCCGGCATCCGGCTAGTTTCACGGTCCGATTGCGGTTCTGAGGAAAACCGATGAACATGTTTACATTTATATGATATATTAACACAAGATTTGCGAATCAATWCAAAGCATCGACTTTATGAACAAATATCACGTAACATCTATACCCTTATATATCTWCCTCCTATATAATTAATCTTTCTAATATAAAGTTGCCTTCAGTCGTCCTTATCGTGACAAATGGCAACCCTCTATTGGTTTCCTTTTATTTTTTCCTCCCAGATTGTGTTATCTTTTTTCTCCAACACGTGCGCAGTCCACGCTTTTATTTATATTTTCTTTTTCTTTTTTTCTTTAATTAGCTTTTCTTTTTTCCTGCGTTCTTTTCCATTCACGTGCATAGCGACAGGGTTTTTGCTTTTATTTTGTTTATTTTACACGTGGAGGGTTTTTGCGCATTCAGTGTCTATCCTTTCTTGCAGAAGCAATCGCTTTCTACTCTTTTATCTGAACAAACCGCTTCAGAATTTTCCAAATCTGCCCCAAATTATCGATTTCTGAACTAATTGCTGCAAAAGTTATACTCTTTTCAGTCAATTTCTACCCTTTCTTCCAAAAGCCAATCGCTTTCTACTCTTTTTTCTGAACAAACTGCTTCAGAATTTTCCAAATCTGCCCAAATTATCGCTTTGTGAACAAATTGCTGCAATAAAGTATGCCCAATCAATTTGTCTGAGTTGTATACCGTTAGAATTGCAAGAGCTGTTTGATACAAGCTTTTTTCCATCTCGCGAGCTTTTTTTTTTGCCGCTAATCGACTGTCTGCGTGTTTTTTTGCCTTTCCTCTCTCTCTCTCTCTCTCTCTCTCTCTCTCTCTCTCTCTTATATATATACTATATATATATATATATATATATATATATATATATATATATATATATATATATATATATATATATATATATATATATATATATATATATAGGATTAGGATCATGTGAGAACCAAATCCCTGTGTGGGAACTTTAGGAACCGCAACATTACATTATATGTGATGCTAGTTTAAATAATACAAAATGCTACTTGTATTTTCACATTGCTATTTTTTGTCCCCTTATTATTACTATTATCTTATTAGCATTTACATGATTCATAAATAGTATCACACACTATATAATTTAGCAGGTTCCTAGTTCCCACACAGGGATTGGTTCCTATGTGAACCCACCCCTATATATATATATATATATACTATATATATATATATATAGTATATATATATACTATATATATATATATATATAATATATATATATATATATATATATATATATATGATTGGGTTCAAATGAGAACCCCGTCATTATATGCGAACCTAGGGACTAATTTTGACCGTAGATCTAATCATTTGTGCGGACCAGATTTTTTCTATTTTTTTAAATTCATTAAATTATTATTATGGAAGGCCAAGGAGTTTTATGTAATTTACAAAGCCCCTAATCATATTAAATGCTAACAAACCCTAACCTAAATCCCGTCCCCTTCCTTTCATCTTCAACCAAAACAAAAATCAGCTATAATCCCTTAACCCTAGAACCCATTTTCCTCTTTCTCCTTCCTCTCCAAAACCGAACGTCGGCGAATCGGCCATCAGCAAGGCGGAGGTGTGGCAGCAGCAATCGTCGAGGGCAGACGACAACAAACTGCAACCACAGCCTTGCACCTCTGTTCGCCACACAATTCCTGGACCCGTCGTAGCAGTTCAATCGGCGATTCTTTTCAAAGGTCTCCAACAGTGTCTTCTCCGATGGTGACGAACCGGGAGTTCCCCTTCCTCTTCCCGCAGTCGCCGCCAGCCTCCTCCTTCAGCCGCTGCCGAAAAAGCACCGCGCCGCCAGCCTCCAAGGCGGAGACTGAAAAGTTAGAGACGCTGGCCCTGTCGTAGCCCTCGGCGGTGGTCACGCTCCAGTCGATTCCCGCCCTCGCCGCCAGCTTCCTCCAGCCGCTGCCCAAAAAATGATGCGCCGCTCCAGTCGATTCCGGTGCTTCTGGGAGAAATCCCCCGGTGCTTTGGGGAGAAATCGGCAGGGGCACTGGGTGGCGACCAAGGCCTTTTGAATTGGGGCCCCGGTGCTTTTTGGAGAAATACCCTAGTGCTTTTGGGGCTGAATAGGTTGAATTGGCGAAGGTCGGTTTCCGGCGACTACTTGCTGCTGCGGACGGCGGCAGCCAGGTGTGGCTGAATTTTTTCCCAATTTCAGAACTCAGCGCCGGCGACGACTTCCGCCTTTGATTCCTCCATGGCGGTGGTTCGGCAAAAAGGAAACGGTGGCAGCGACTGCGTGGAGATTTCGAGGTAGCTCGGCTGGTTTTTGGATTCCGTTCAGGCATCTTACGGGGATGGTGATGCGGCCGAGACGATGGAGATTGTGACCGAATCGGCTGCAGGCCTCGAATCGGCGACGAAGGCATCGAATCGTTTTGGAATTGGACCTGGACGACATTTTGGATTTGGATTTGGATGGCGGTGGAAGTGGTTTAGCTCGGACGACGATTTTGGATTGTCGGGGTTGTGGTTGGTGGTGGAATCATTTTTGGTTGGGCGTTGTGGTTGGTGGTGGTTGCTCGGGATTGCCGGTTTTGATTCGGACGGCTGTGGTTGGGGTTTAGATCCTTTGTTTGCCAGCTGTCACTCGGCGGCTTTGGCCAGAGTTTTTTGGGTTGGATTTCGAACGGGGATGATGTTGAAAAATAAAAAGCATTGTAGTGTAGTAAAACAATTGCTGCAACAATATTAAGAAAGCACTCCAAAAAACTAGCACTGCCAACATACAAAAAAAGCATTGTTGAAGACTTGTGTAGTGCTATAATTAGTCATATGCAATGCTTTTAATATTCAGATTTTTAAATTTAATTGTATTTATTTATTTTTACATTTTTAAATATGCAATATGTATCTTAAATTTTAGATCTTGAGAATGTGATTAATTTGATATATATTTCATTCAAAACGAATAAAAATTGAAAAAGTTATGGTTTTTTGAAGATTGGAGTTTTATTTCAAAATTTTGAATTTGCAGTTTATAGACGACATTTTGTGATGCTTTTTGTATACAATCGTAGTGTTTTTTTTTATGAATCTATTTGTGCTTTCTAAATAACAATGTAGTGCTCTCTGTAAACGTTGATATATGTCCAAAATACCCTTTTTAATTAATTAATGCATTTTTTTTATATTATTAACATGCTGACGTGTCATGATCTCAACCATCAAGATTATCCATTCTCATGATCAAGATGAGTCCCTAGGTTCACATATAATGGCGGGTTCTCATTTGAACCTAATCCTATATATATATATATATATATATATATATATATATATATATATATATATATATGTTCATGGACGAGTTAGTTGTTTGAGGTGACTCTTCTTCTTATTCCTCTTCTTCTTTTTTTTTTTATTATTCCGCGTTCTTTTTTTTTTTCGTTGGTTCATTTAGTTGGGGGTTCTATGCTTTTGCTCTTTAACTTTTTTTTCATCAATACGCATTCCGTCTCTCCTTCTCATCCTTTTCCTGTTGGTTGCCAGATGTTTCGTTGCTTTTCGTTTTCCTTCCCCTGTTTGTTGTTTCTTCATGTTACTGTTCTGTATGTCCTGCTCATTGTCTTTTTATTTTTTGATCTTTTTCGTTTTTCCTGTGTGTATTTTATTTGTTTTAATTTTGGTTTTCTTTATTGAATTAAGTTTGTATCATAATTGTTATTTATTCGACAAATCTGTTGTTTTTGATCAATTTCACTGCATTTTGTTGTTGTTTGCCAATGCTGAGATTCTGTGTGGCCTGCTCATTTTCGACAATTGCTTTCTCTCATGGTTCATTCATAGTTAGGGTTACTCAATTCAAGTTTCTCTTTCGTTTTGATTTCTATATTTTTTGGGTTCATTTGACATTTTCTCACACAGGAACTTGCAACTTTCTTATTCGGTTTTTCTGCTGTGATTGATTTCTCTATTTCTTTTTTAATGCTCAGTTTACAGTGAAGTTGGCCACACTATGGAACAAGGATCTTCAGCAAGAAAGGTAATAGTGAAAATTCATGTGTTCGGTAGGTTTACTCTTCCATGATGTATAACTTTTTTTCTATAATACAGTGAATTTGATATTTGTGAATTGGATGTTATATTGTTCTTATTTCTTTCATGCCATATTCCCATTTCTACTTAAATTCAAGTTTGTTTAGGGGCCGATTCATTCGATGGGTGGGAAAAGGAAACATGTGCCTCTAATGTTTAATCTTCATATAGGCCCTGCTTGGTTGAGCTGATTCAAACAGCTGATAGCTGATAACTGATAGCTGGTAGCTGATAACTGATAATTGGTAGCTGGTAGCTGATTTTCAATTAGTACTTGGCAAATTAGTTGATTAAAATAGTTGATTAAAAGGTTAATTTACCAATATAGATATGATTAAAAATATAAAATATTATACATAAAAAATATAAAGAATAAAAGAAATAAAATTATAATAATTAATGAAGACTTCTCAAAAGATTATTAACAAAAAAAAAAAGATAAATACTTAAAAAATAATTAAAAAATTATAATAATAAATAAAAATTTAATTATGACTAATAAAAATATTTTTGTAAAATATAAAGTAATATATTAGTTTATAAATAATATATTTTTTACAGTATGAAAGGATAAAAAATGATTTTATCAAATAATGTAGGAGCTTATTAGAAAAAGCTACGATTCGTAACTTTTTCTGAACAGGAGCTTATTAGGCAGAATAAGATATCAGGAGCTTATTCTTTGTTCTTACCAAGCAGCCTAAAAGAGCTTATTGTGATGGAATAAGATATAAGCACTTTCAATAAGTTCAACCAAGAAGGACCATAGACTCAAACAACTCGAGAACTAACAGATTCAACAGATATAATTTTTTAAAATTCAAAAAACATAAAAGACAGAGGAATAGGGATTCTACTTTGGAAACCCCACAGTGTCATGTTCAGCCTATCCAGCCTACTGATACTGCAAACATGGCCTCTCATCAAATGTTCATGTCATCCAATGTAAAAGAGTTGCCAACTGTGCAACCAATTAGCATTCACAGCCCCTTACCAGTTAACCTTTCTCCATGGCCGCATGCTAACTTTGCAATGACCTCACAAATCTGTTCGCCTGAATCGATACGTTCTTCAACCACCAAGATTCATCGCCTTTTGTTGTACAACATGCTACGGAGTTTCACAACATAGGTATGAATGATATTCCAACTTTCATCTTATTTATTTTCAGGTTTCAAGTTCGATTTGATCAATCTTACTTATATGCATCTTACTTTTGTCATTTTGTTTTGCTTTTAGTTTCAGAACAACCTAACATCACTGTGGGAGATAACAATTTATCCCATTATATTCCAACAAGTTCCCACTTAATTGAGTTTCATTTTTTATGAATACATTTACATTATTTAATCTTCAAATGATTTAAGCTAATTTTTATCTAAAGATCTGATCTGTTTATCATTTTGAAGGACGTCATTATGAAACTCAGACCTTCAGAGGTCCAAATATTAATTGTCGGTTCTGTGAGGCAAATATGTGGACTGAAGAGAAAGTTGTGGTCACTCCGAAAGTCAACTACCCTGTTTTTTCGCTTTGTTGCAAGCAAGGGATGATACAGTTACCTCCCACACGTGTGGCGCCAGCTTTCTTGGAACATCTGCTCCATCCTCATAGTGGAAGTTTGTATCAGCATTTCAGAGACAACATCAGAATTTACAATTCTTTATTCCAGTTTACATCATTGGATGGAAAAATTGATGCTAGCATTAACAATGGCGGTGGTCCATACATATTTAGACTAAATGGACAGACGGATCACAGGCTTGGTTCCCTTTTACCGCTCCCTGGACAAAATGCAAGGTATGCACAACTGTACATATACAACACTGCCAATGAAATCTGTAATCGCATATCTTCAGTTTTTGGAGATTCTAATGCAACGGCAATTAATACAACCATTATCGAAGGAATTCTCTTAATGTTGAATGAATCTAATGATGTAGTGAAGGCCTTCCGCATGGCAAGAGATAGATATGAGGAGGGAGAGACGACAACATTAAGGCTCAGGTTGTTATCTGCCAGAGAACATAACAACAAAAACTACGCTCCTCCCAGTGGCTCAGAAATTATAGCTTTGATTGTTTGAGATATAGGTGCCGGTAGTGGGGACAGAGATGTCATTGTCGAGCATAGAACTGAGGGCCTCAAAAGAATCAGTATCTTGCATCCCTTATACATGCCCACGCAATATCTATTATTATTTACGCACGGTGAGGATGGGTATGTGCCTGGAATTCCGTTTGTTTCATCGCCCGTAAAGGAGAACATCAAGAGGAAAACAGTTAGTATGAGAGAGTACTATGCATACAAAATTCAAACACGCCATGTGCTACAGGATTCTCTACTTAGATGTGGTCGGTTATTCCAAAAATTCATCACCGATGTATTTTCTGCAACCGACGAAGAGAGACTACATTATATTAGGAATAACCAGTAGAAACTAAGAGCGGATATGTACAAGGATATCAGGGATGCAGTGCATCAAGGGGATGTGCAGGGAAAATCGATCGGGAAACGAGTGATACTACCAGCAAGCTTACCGGAAGCTCTCGATATTTATTTTAGAACTACCAAGACGCTCTCGCCATCTGTAGATACTATGGCTTGCCTGATTTGTTTATAACATTTACTTGCAATGCTCATTGGGACGAAATGCAACAGGTTGTACAATTGATACGTGGTCAAAAAGCTGAAGATAGGCCTGATATTGTAGTAAGGGTCTTCAAATTAAAAGTTGCACAGCTTTTACATGATCTCATGAAGGATGCGCATTTTGGGAAAGCTTCGGCAGGTATGATGATTGTATCTCACGTATTTAGTGAACACACCAATTGAAAATAAATATTTCGCAGTTTTTATACTGTTAATGTATTTACATAATTCTGTGCAACACTGCCCTACTTTATCATTTGCCTTAATTTTTGGGGATATATTGCTCTACTTATTACATATAT
>BMAC01000449.1:471763-491690 GCA_014905375.1 Phtheirospermum japonicum | reverse complement strand
GACATATAAAATAGAAATATTCAATATTCAAACAAATAATATTTATTTTTTCGCCAACACATAATTTTGCATTTTCTGTGACACCAACACAGATCTACTTTCATTTCCTTACAAACTAACTGAGCTGACAAACTAATTTATGTCTAACAATTTCCTTTCTTCTTTTTTTAAAATTCACGTATTTCTATTTTTCTTTAACCAACTCATTTCTTAATCTTTGGATAAGTAGCAATGACATCTACAATTCTTAGATAAACATTTATTTAGTTGAACTAAAAATAATTCGTGGATGTTTATTCTTTTCTTTAGTTTTAGGCATGAATGATTTCTAATTATTCTGCTTATGTTTATGTTAAACCTTGCAGTTACTTATACTATTGAGTTTCAAAAATGTGTCCTGCCTCATGTGCATATTCTATTGTATCCGTTGAAATACCAGATCAAACAACTGATCCAATTGGTTATGAGGCGGTTACATCGTTCATGATGCATGGTCCTTGTGGACCAGCAAATTACAATGCACCATGTATGTTAGAAAATAAATGCAGCAAATTTTTCCCAATAAAGTTTCAAACTCAAACCATGATTGATGAATGTGGATATGCAGTCTAACGGAGGAGAGACACGGGTAATTTATGCGTGAGGAATAAAATCAAGCTTGACAACAGCTATGTTGTGGCTCATAATGTTGATTTGGTCGTCCTCTTAAAAGCTCATATCAACGTAGAGGTTTGTAATCATTCTAGAGCCATAAAATATTTATTTAAGTACATCAACAAAGTTCCTGATCGGGCGAGAGTTATAATTGAGAGAGACGACATTGACGATACTAATAAGGGCCAGCAAGTTGGTGCCGGGGATGAAGTACAAGCCTATCTTGATTGTCGGTATCTCTCAGCATATGAGGCTGCTTGGAGGCTTTTCATGTTCCCAATTCATCACAGAGAACCGGCCGTCTTGTGATTGGCAATCCATCTCCCTGAACAACAGAATATTTATTTTGGGGATGATGAGCCGCTCGAGGCAGTATTGAGTCACCAAATGTCCACCGTACAATTTTCACTGAGTCGATGGTTGCTAATCAACAATATGAAAGTGCTTGAGAATTGCTGTATGCTGATTTCCCAACAAAATGGGTCTGGCATAGAGATAAACTGGAGTGGAGACCACGGGCTAATGGCAGGTGCATTGGTCGACTAATATATATAAATCCTGCGGCTGGCGAACTATATTTCTTACGATTATTATCAAATGTTATCCGAGGGGTGAGAAATTTTCATGGAATCAGAACAGTGAATGGATGGATTTTTTCTTCATACCAAGAAGCGTGTGAGGCACACGGGATGCTGGGAGATGATGGGGAATAGAACGATGCTCTAAAACAAGCTTTAGTTTGTTCAACATCTAAGCAACTCAGGATCTTTTTGTGACCATCCTTTTATTTTGTGAGGTAAGTAATAATTTTTTACCAGTTAATCTTTTAAATTCTATAAATTGACAAGAAAAATATTAGAACTACATTTAAAACAATGGATTAGGCCTTGCTCAATTTACAAATATCCTCATTCAAGTCAAAATTAGCCTCAATTTATGTTTAACAATTAAAACTGTCCTAACAAATTACTGTGATGCTTATTATTTATTGTTAATCGCACTGACATGTTTTTACAACTTTACCTTCACAAATTTCCTCGCACGCTCATTACATGATGCATTAGTTCTCGATTTTTGAGTAATGTCTGTTTTTCGTTTACTTATTTACATGTATACAAATGTAAAAAATATTTCTACAACATATTAATATCAGTCTTTCAAATTAATATAGCTACAACGGATTTCATTTTAAATTTTAGAATGAAATTTAGTTTATTATTATTATTATTACTATTATTTCCTAAAATGCTAATTAATGATGAAACAATAAAATTACATTGCATCTGAATTGGAACATATTAGATTCACAATGATTCTTACTATATTTTTTTTAACTTTTTGGGGGAAACTTGATTATTCTTATAATAACAATAGAAATATTGTTTGTTCAGTTAGCTATTATACATAATTCATGTTATTCTATGTCCATCACGTTTACTGTTTTACAACCATACATTCAAATAGATTTAGATATATACAAATGTGAACAATCTTTCTATGGAAGATTAGTATCATTCATTTAGATTAATATATCTACGATGCATTTTTTCTTTTACTTCATTTATTTTATATTTAGTTTCTATTTTTTTTATATATATTACTAATTCCTCATAAATCAATAAATATAAAAAAACAAGTGTATGTTTACTTTGCATCTATTTTATTGGATCATATTAAATTGGCTTTCATCCAGAATTTCTTGGCACTTTTATGTGGATAAATCAATAATTGAAAATATAACACTACAATTACTTTTTGTACAATTAGCTATTATACATAATTTAAATTAGTATATCTCCAGTACGTTTACTATTGTTTCTCCATACGTATATGGTGAATCGATATAGAGGATTTTTTTTGGCTTATCATCTATTTGCTTTAATTATAATAGCCTAATAATTATTCTAAACAATTGGTGATGGTCATGGAGGTCTCGAGTCCAGCTGATTTATTTGAGGGAAATTGGCGGGAAATCTCAGATGATATAGAACATCGATTCAGGAAAGCTTTGAATGTGGAGAGGTTTTTGATGCCGGAAAGTGACATTAGAAATTATGTCCTCATTACTCTAGAGGATTTACTGATTAAGAATTGCACTTCTTTGTCTGAAAAAAAAATTGCCTCAACCGATTGGCAATCTGTCACCTCCGAATGTTAACAGGTTGATTTTTGATGAATTGAATTATGATCTTCAAGGACTTCAGCAGGAACACGTTTAATTGCTTGCAAATTTAAATCCAGAGCAAAAAGTAATTTACAACACCATCAAACAATCAGTTGAAAGAGACGATGGAACAATCTTTTTTATCAGTGGCCACGGAGGAACAGGCAAAACTTATATGTGGAGAACAATCATTGCTAGCATCCGCTCAAGGAAAAAGATTGTCCTGGCTGTTGCTTCATCTGGTTTTGCTTCGTTGTTATTACCGGGTGGACGAACGACTCATTCTCGCTTCAAGATTCCAATACATATTGGTCAATGGTCAACCTGTGAAAAAAAAAAACACAGCTTGCAAGTTTGTCAGTCAAACTAGCCTGATTATCTGGGATGAAACTCCAATGGTACATCGGTTTTGCATAGAGGCGCTGGACAAATCACTCAAATATATATTCGGTGATTCAACATCGCAAAGAACAGACAGACCTTTTGGTGGAAAAAAAGTTGTTTTTAGTGGTAATTTCAGGCAGATTCTGCCCGTCATACCGTCTGGAACAAAAACTGACATTCTGAACGCAACGATTGGTAATTCTCACATTTGACATAACTGTGAGACGCACACTCTGAAGTTGAACATGAGGCTAATCCAACCTCATTTAGTCGCCGGAAACCAACCTTCGCCGATTCAACCTATTCAGCCCCAAAAGCACCGGGGTATTTCTCCAAAAAGCACCGGGGCTCCAATTCAAAAGGCCTTGGTCGCCACCCAGTGCCCCTACCGATTTCTCCCCAAAGCAACGGGGGATTTCTCCCAGAAGCACCGGAATCGACTGGAGCAGCGCATCGTTTTTTCGGAAACGGCTGGAGGAGGAAGCCGGCGGTGACGGGGGAATTGACTGGAGCGTGACCACCACCGAGGGCTACGACAGGGCCAGCATCTCCAACTTTTCGGTCTCTGCCTCGGAGGATGGCGACGCGGTGCTTTTTCGGCAGCGGCTGAAGGAGGAGGCTGGCGGCGACGGCGGGAAGAGGAAGGGGAACTCCCGGTTCATCACCATCGGAGAAGACACCGTTGGAGACCTTTGCGAAGCATCGCCGATTGAACTGCTGTGACGGGTCCGGGAATTGTGCGGCGAACACAGGTGTATGGCGGTGGTTGCCGTTTGTCGTCGTCTGCCCTCGACGATTGCTGCTGCCACGCCGCCGCCTTGCTGATGGCCGATTCGCCGACGTCCGGTTTCGGAGAGGAAGGAGAAAGAGGAAAACGGGTTCTAGGGTTAAGGGATTATGGCTGATTTTTGTTTTGGTTGAAGATGAAAGGAAGGGGACGGGATTTGGGGTAGGGTTTGTTAGCATTTAATATGATTAGGGGCTTTGTAAATTACATAAAACTCCTTGGCCTTCCATAATAATAATTTAATGAATTTTAAAAAATATAAAAAATCTGGTCCACACAAATGATTAGATCTACGGTCAAAATTAGTCCCTAGGTTCGCATATAATGACGGGGTTCTCATTTGAACCCAATCATATATATATAGGGGTGGGTTCACATAGGAACCAATCCCTGTGTGGGAACTAGGAACCTGCTAAATTATATAGTATGTGATGCTATTTCCTACACAGGAATTTGGTTCTCACATGATCCTAATTCTATATATATATATATATATATATATATATATATATATATATATAGAGAGAAGAGAGAGGAGAGAGAGAGAGAGGAAAGGCAAAAAAACACGCAAACAGTCGATTAGCGGCAAAAAAAAAAAAGAAAAAAAAAAGCTCGCGAGATGGACAAAAGCTTGTATCAAACAGCTCTTGCAATTCTAACGGTATACAACTCAGACAAATTGATTGGGCATACTTTATTGCCAGCAATTTGTTCACAAAGCGATAATTTGTGCAGATTTGGAAAATTTTGAAGCAGTTTGTTCAGAAAAAAGAGTAGAAAGCGATTGACTTTTTGAAAGAAAGGATAGAAATTGACTGAAAAGAGTAGAACTTTTGCAGCAATTAGTTCAGAAATTGATAATTTGGGGCAGATTTGGAAAATTCTGAAGCGGTTTGTTCAGATAAAAGAGTAGAAAGCGATTGCTTCTGGAAGAAAGGATAGAAACTGAATGGGAAAAAAACCCTCCACGTGTAAAATAAAAAAAATAAAAGCAAAAATCCTGTCGCTATGCACGTGAACGGAAAAGAATGCAGGAAAAAAAGAAAGCCAATCAAAGAAAAAAAGAAAAAGAAAAAATAAATAAAAAGCGTGGACTGCGCACGTATTGGAGAAAAAAGATAACACAATCTGGGAGGAAAAAATAAAAGGAAACCAATAGAGGGTTGCCATTTGTCACGATAAGGACGACTGAAGGCAACTTTATATTAGAAAGATTAATTATATAGGAGGTAGATATATAAGGGTATAGATGTTACGTGATATTTGTTCATAAAGTCGATGCTTTGAATTGATTCGCAAATCTTGTGTTAATATATCATATAAATGTAAACATGTTCATCGGTTTTCCTCAGAACCGCAATCGGACCGTGAAACTTGCCGGATGCCGGCGGTTTGTGACTCATGGTTCATGGTTCAATTTTGCCGATCTGATATGTGTTTTTTTTTTTTTTTTTTTGCTTAAAATTCATATTTTACCTTTTTTTTCTCTATTTTATTTTTAATTTTATTAGAAAAAAAATGGAAGTTTAGTAAATTAGAAAATAAATTGATATTAAACTATTTAAAATATTTGAAGTTGAAACAAGAAATTTTAATTAGAATATTTGAAAATTTTGAAGTTAAAGTTTTTTAATTTTCTATTATTATAATTTAAGAAATGTGTGAGGTTAAATGAGAAAATAGAATTAACAATTTGAAATTTGTTAATGATATGGTGAGCTTTTCACTAGCTTGGTAGTTACAGCGACATACCTCACGTAAATCATAAATCTCGAAAATAGCACATTGAATCATATAATTCATAGAATAGCAATTTGGAAAATAAACATAGACATTGACTGCAGCTAGAACACGATAACAACTTGTAACGGCTACCGGTTCTAATTCATGGGTTTTAGAAGGACATCGTCTTTGACTGCGCAGCTAGAACGCGATGACAACTTGTAACGGTCACCGGTTCTAACTTCATTGTGGTTTTAGAAGTTACTTTGGCTGCAGCTAAAACGCGATAACAACTTGTAACGGTTACCAGTTTTAATTCGTGGATAGCACGTTGGGAATGACCCTTGACTATATAAGTCAATTTTAGAAATAAGTCGTACTCGAGAATACATGATACACATTGCACGAAATTGAGAAATAAAATTTAACATAAGATAAGTCGGAGGTCCCTACCTCGAAATAAAGTCGTGAAAAATTCGAGTGAATGCACGTGGTTGATTCCTATGTCCCGATTTGCTCGTCACCTAATCATTTAAAAAAAATATACTTAATTGATATATATATAATTAAATAAGTTTTAAAATATTAATATATAATATATTTATTTCTTTATTTATTTAAAATACATAATATAATATTAAAATAAGTAATAATGGACTCAACTGAAATTTATTAAGTTTTGTTGGGTTTGGATTGAAGTTTCTCAAAGTTGTAGGGTTGAAATTGAAGTTTTGGATAAATTGGGGGCTCAATTGGGGTTTTAGATAAATACAGGGGCTAAAATCGAAGAGTGACAAAAGCTAAGGGGTCTATACGAAGTTTCTAGTGAACTGGGGATTAAATTGAAAAGGGGCAAAAATCTGGGGGTCAATCTGTAATATTTGGAAAAAGGTTGGAGTATTAAAAGGGATTATCAGCCCTTGAGCCTTCAGACCCGTTTCTTATATCCCCTTCCTTTCCCAATTTTTTTTGCAATCGGCAGCAACCTATTTCTTCCTCAATCGTCGTCGGCGGCTGAACTATGGCGGCATCGGGGGTGGTGTTTGGCTGCAACCGGCGAGGGCGGGCGACGGCGAAACGGGCGGCAGCAGAACTTGTGTCCCCGCTCCGCTCTATCCGGAAGGTGGGGCGACGGTGGCCAACGGCGGTGCTCGGATCCAGACGGCAAAGCCTTCTCCTCCGTCGACTGTGACTTGATCGCAACAGAGGTTGACGGAGGTGGTGATGGCATTCAGGCCTTGAATTCGAGTGGTTGTGGTTGGTGGTTTGGCGAAGAAGGGCGGTGGTTAGGTGAGAGCGATGGCGTCGTGAAGGCTGCCGGCAGCGGCTGGTGGGTTTGCTTCGCCGGCGTTTGAAAGTTGGTTGTTGGGTATGAGAAAGGCGTCAGCCTTTGGCTGAGATTGGAGGTGGCCGAGGTTTTCGGGTTGTTTTGGTTTGGGGAAAACTCCCTTTAGAAAAACAAAAGGATCAATTCTATTTACCTGCTGTTGTTAATTGTTTGCTTGTGGCCGTGAGAAGCAGAAGAAGTTTTAGACAGAAATTAGGAGACAAAACCACTAATCTTGTTACCTTACCTGTTGTTTTGTTGTTCGGATTTTCAGAAAGAAAATATGACAATGTAGAAATTGTGCTAAAAACGTGGGGATTTGTTAGGTGGGGATGTAGGAAAAAGAAGTGATAAGGTTGGGTTTTACCTTATATACCAAGACAAAATTCATTTTGTAAGGTCAGAGTTAGGTTATGGTGGGCTTGGGCTAGTTAATTCATTTTGTAAGGTCAGAGTTAGGTTATGGTGGGCTTGGGCTAGTTGTTGAGCTTCGTTCGAAGTTCAGTAAAGAATCGATCCAAAGGACTACACAATAGTTAAATCGAATAATTTTGTAAACGACTCAATAGTAATTTAAATAATTAAATAAATAAATTACTAAATAATTATAGTAGTTTCTTAAAAGTAGAGAATTATAATTTTATTTGATAATCGAACTATTAATTCGATTAAATAGAATTCGTAGATTATTTGAAACTAATAATAGAAAATCGTTTACGGTGACGAGCTTGGGACTAAAATTATATTTTAATGCAAGATGATTTTTTTAAAAAAAATTGTAAAAATATGCATTTGATGCATGAGTGTTACAATAAAACACCTTTAAAGTTTTTTCAAATAATTACATATGGTCCATTGGTTTATATATACCATAATTCCAGTTGATTGTTGGTTAAAAACGAACACAATAACTATCTATACGAATATGTATCTTTCAATAATTTATATATAGAGTCCCAACGAGTAGGCACATCGGTTTAAAAGATTTTTCCTTCAAACCCGTTTTCCTTATAAAATCTCGCCCATTTTCGTTGTAAAGACTTATTTCTATGAATATACATGACTGCTGTTTTAATAGGAGAAAACTTAATTTTCAAAGCATTCAAACCATCTAGAGTACACACACAAATCCAAAATATGACATATGCATCTAATATGAAAAATTAAGCCACCAATAGATGGTTTACAAATACTAGTAAACTCGTTAATATTCGACATACTAAGTGTATTATTATAAAAAGAAATAAAAAATATTTTTCCAACTAGACCATATTTTTGACAAATCGAATGAATTAATTGACAAATATGAAGAGCTCAGCARTTTGCTCAAAGAAATGGCGTGAAAACAACAAAAATGAAGCTCGGCACCATCCATCGATGACKTGTCGATCGATGCAAAGCCTTCGTCGATTGCCTGTTAATCGACAAAAAAAATCTTCCCTCCCCGATCGATGGACCGTTGATTAACACTTGATCGACAGGCACACCATGGACCGCCCGGACCCGAGTCCAGAAAAAAGTTCAAAACTCCAAAAACATTTACATTTCAAAATTGCACAAATATTTTCTTCCTTATTTCTACCTTGTTTTCCAAATAAAATTACAAATAAATTTCAAAAACCCATAAAAATAGAAAAAATTTCAAAAATCACAAAAATATTTTTATTTTGTACAATTTGATAGGATTCTTTTATTTCGAGTCTGTTGTGTCTGTTTTTCCCCCATTTTCTATAGAATGCATATCATAATCGCTAGACAATAATCTTATGATCATATAAGGTTGTGAAAATAAGACATCTAGTCTCATTTTCTTGTGTAAACTTATTTCGTAATAGGATGTCTACACCTGTATTGTAGAAATAGATCAGTGGAGTCTTGGCCTTGTACGATGGAGTACCATTTGCTCTTCCAATCATCATTTTTCTTGCTTGATTCTTCTCTTATGGATGTTAGTCCTTTACGAATAGTCTCTTCCCACCACTGAGGACAAATCTTACTATAACAAACACTAATTTAAAATCAAGTTCAACAGGCAGAACTATATTGATTGATACGAATAGATCTACTTTACTCTAGATATTACGAATTTACACCTTGCTTCTTAACCGGTGAAAGCCCACAACCATTATTGAGTCATATTTGATAAATGCATTTTTGACATGTATATTAGAGTTTATTTTGTGAGGTACCGATTATAAACTGTGCATACGAAATATGATTTAAATATGTTTTGTGTATTTGGACATTTTTACGTATTTTACTCATTTTGTAGGTTATTTACCATAATTGAGATGGGAGTTGAAAAGGTGTTTAGACATTTAAGAGGGTGAAGAATCACATTTTGGAGTTGTGTAAGTCAAGTATGCGTGAAGAAAGAGCAACCGGGCAAGATTCACAAAAGATTCAAGAAGTTTCACAACACATGAATGCTTATAACTCTGAAATGCCTTAGAATATGAAGACATGTAGCACATGGTTAGAAAGATAATTGAGTTGTCTTGATAATTCTTTATATGGTTTTTCTTTCAAAGTTATATCAAGAGAGTTATGATGAAAATCTTACAAACTATCAGGGAGCTGCCAAAGGTCTCAGTAGTAAATGGTCAATTATGAATTCTATTTTTAGGAAAACGGTCATGACCCAGTTCTAGGCCACAACTTGGGTCATTGTTAGAAGAGTTTTCGTGGTGTTGAAATAAATCAACGAGTTCATGACTTGATATTATCGGAAATCGATTTAATTGAAGAATTCAATGTGTTTCAAGCTAAAAAAAATGAAGATAAATGAAAACAAAACAATTAAAATATCTAAACTATCCTAGGAATTGAAATGCAAGTGGGTGGAATGCCTCATCGTATGCCTCAATATGGAAATGCAAAGCAATAATGAAAATAAGCAAGAAAATGCAAAGTTTCACCAAGTACAAGCATGCAAGCACAAGGTACAACTATGCATAAAATCCTAAATAATGCAAATTAGCAAAAATTGAAAGCATCAATGTAAAGAGAAATAAAAGTTGACATGAAAGTTCAAAACTTTAAGGAAAAAATAACAAGTAATGAAGTCTAGATCTAGGATTTAAGCTAAAATTATGCATGAAAATCAAAATCAAAATAAAGCATAGGAAAAACTCAAAATCATGACAATCCAAGACCCGATCTATGATCTAGATGTGTCACTCATCTAGATTCCCTAGCCAATTCATATGTTTCATCATGAATACAAGGTGCTAAGGCAAAAAGCATAAAATGAAGAACAAAGCATGGAAATGAAGAACAAGCATAGAAATAAAGCATAAAACATGAAATTGAAAGGAAACTTACTTGAATTGAGAAATGAAACAAAGCTTGAATGTAATTGAAATCAAAGTAACAATCCAAAGGAGTATTTGGATTCTTCTTAGGCTTACAAACACAAGGCTGGGTGAAATGGGCCCACGCGAGGAGTAACAAGAGGATCGTGAGTCGGCGGTGGAGCAAAAGATGGAGTAGTACAAGCGAGTCCCGCTCGATGTCCACGACCTCCATACATATCAACGGAATCGAACGAGGACATTAAATGGCAATAGTCGAGAAGATGATCACTCGTTCCACACCATCCACATTCCAAAAAAGGCCGACTAACATCTCTCATAGTACGGATTGGGGGGCCACTTTTCACATTGGAGCTCGGATCGCCAAACGACTCATAATCCTCGAGATCTTTAGCGGTTAAAGGGGGAGTTCGAGGAACACCAAATGAGCCGGTGTCCTCCAATGAGGAAGTTAAAGGGAAAGAATTGGTAGTATGATCACCCGTTCCACACCATCCACATCCCATAAAAGGTCGGTTAAAATCTCCCATAGTACGGATGGGGGTCCCACTTTTGATATTGGAGCTCGGACCTCCAAACAACTCATACGCCTTGAGATCATAAGGGGATAAAGCCGTGCATGCTGTAGAATACGTCGGTGGAGAAGATATTGGCTCGGGAGGAAGAAACGTCCCCACAAAGAGTCTATTAAAGTCTCCCATAGTGCGGACGGGGGGAGCATCGGAGATCAAACCTCCAAAGTAATCATAATCATCGGGAGGACGAGAATCGCCATACGGGCCGGAAGTTGGGGCTTGCACGTTCGGATAGGAATTTGGAGCTCCATAACCATGCACGCCCGTGAAACTATCAAACCCGACATGGTTTGCACCATGCCCTCCCATGCCGAGTTGCCCATAATCAAAACCACCATTGGCAACGTGGTTTGAACCATGCCCTCCCATGTTGCCAAGGTCATTATACATCATTCCAATCCCGACATGGTTTGCACCATTCCCTCCCATGTCGGGAATATATCTACCATAGCTAAAAGCACCTTGCATACTAAACAAAAATTTCAAATAACAAAGCAAGCCAAAAACACAAAGAAACAACAATCAAATCAAAAGCCTTAACCAAGCCGATCCCCGACAACGGTGCCATTTTGTTTTCATAGTTTTCGTGGTGTTGAATGAATCAATGGGTTCATGGCTTGGTCTTATCGGAAATCAATTCAATTTTAAGTTTCAAGGTGTTTCGAGCTTTGAAAAATAAAAGGAAAATGAAAATAAAGCAATTAAAATATCTAAACTATCCTAGGAATTGAAATGCAAGTGGGTAGAATACCTCATCGTAAAGCAATAATGAAAATAAGAAAGAAAATGCAAAGTTTCACCAAGTACAAGCATGCAAGCATAAAAGAACAAAATGATGAACAAAGCATGGAAATGAAGAATAAGCATAGAAATAAAGTATAAAACATGAAATTGAAAGGAAACTTACTTGAATTGAGAAATGAAATAAAGCTTGAACGTAATTGCAACCAAAGTAACAATTCAAAGGAGTATTTGGATTCTTCTTAGGCTTACAAACCCAAGTCCAAGCATGAAAGTAAATCTAGAACTAAAAAAACAAAATTACATCAAAGCTTGAAATTAAATCTAAAACCTAAGAGAAGAGAATTATCCAATAGCTTGAGAGTAATTTTGATCCCAAACCCTAGCTTGGGTTGAGGGGGGAGTTATATCTTCAAAGGTGCAAGGTGTGGGCTTTATATACTTGTTTGTAGGGGCAAAACCATCAAAAATGCTCAAAATGGCCGAACTCCCAACGTCGCAGTCGATCGACTGAATTTCTAACTGAAGAAGTTGTTGGTTATCAGCTTCTCTATCAACACGTGATCTTCCATCACCCTTCTTATCCAATTTCCTTGAGGACCCCGACTTCCCACCGGAAACAAACCCATAACCATCACCACCAGTCCCTTCGCCTCTCCTCGTCTTTTTCCAACAGTCTCGAACAACCAACTCTCTACTAAGCAGTCGATAGACTGAAACCCAGTCGATCGACTGTGAAATTTACGAAATTATCCAATGATGTATTCATATGAAATGTATCCCTTTCTCTTGTATAGCATCTGGCTTTTTAATTATGTCATTTGGAATTTTCCTCCGAGAGTTATGGGCTCCACACCAAAACCTGCCACAAGCGAGGCGACGACGAACTGTCTCCACTTAAAGCTGCTTTTTACCATTCTTAGACTCAAAACTTAGAATTTTTGTAAACACAAAAGTTTTAGAAAATTCTCTCAGCTTTCCAATGGTATAAGGTGTAGGCAAATAGCATAAGTTTTTTTGGAGTTATGCTTGCATTACGACAGCTGAGACATCCACCGAGCGAATATAATCCTTTTAGCCACCTACAAAACAAGAATTCAAGCTTAAAAACCCCAAAAAAAAAATTAGCACAAACACCTCACACTTCGTACTCTTAAAAAAAACAAAAAAAAAGAAAATCAATGAGAAAAAGTCTTAAAACCTAATGAAAAATGACTCGCTACTACTAGAAACGACGCTAAGCTCTAACTAAAAATAATAGAAAAAACACAACAATTACATGCAAAACAGTCATGTATGGCCCAAAAAACATTTCAAAAAAAAATACTATTTTTGGATTTTATAGGACATATTTGACTTAGACTTATAAATGGAAGGTTGGAAAACCATCCACAAACATCAAAAAAGGTAGAGAAATCCATAATGAGTGATTGAGAGCAAGACTGAAAGAATTGGAGCAAGCCTGGGAAGGAAAACACGAAATTGAATGTTCCAATCCATATAATCCTACGGTTTTATATTATTTATTTCAATTTTCCCATAAAAACTTGATTACGTAAAAACTCCCATTTGCCCGAGCGTTGAATGCTCGAGCTTCCTCGCGATTCCTAAAGTGTTGTGGACGATGGACGGGATTCCTTGGTAATTCAACTTGACGATTATCTTGGGCTTGGAGTCCCTCATTGTTTGCATCATTGAGGATATCGTTTCCTCCTTGGTTCTCGTCATTATTGATCCCTTGGTTATTTTCTTCGTTATGCACTTGATTGTTAGGATCAAGTAGTGGTGGATCTTCATGACGAATGTCATCTTGCGGGTCTCCAAAGTTTGAGTCATCATTAGGTGGCACTCCATATGGTTGGTATCGAGGAGAAGTAAGATTGTTGTTTCCTCACCCTAGGCCACCAGTCGTTCATCCTCCTCCTCTCCCTCGACCGCACAATAGGTGTACTGTTCGATATGTTGGCCGAATTTGTATCAATATTATTTATGTCGGGGGAAAGAAAGACTCTTCTCGGTCTACCTACTTGTTTAACGTTGTCTATAAATGGATAAAGTTCGTTTCGAAGGCTACGACGACCTTGCATCAACAACAAACAACATCAACGCATCGAGTGGAAAACAAAGAACCTTTATACAAATAAATGGATAATCAAAATGTAACACGAACAAACATCTTCAAAACCTATGCCAGTCCTCGGCAATGGCGCCAAAATTTTGATTCAAGCTTAATGCACCTATTTTTATAAACTATTTTGTCAAAACATTTAAAGCTTGCCTGCAAGAGAACGGGTTCACTTATAGGTGGGTAAATTGACTCGTGTCGATCTCAGAGGACTGATGTTTGGAATTTCCAATGTTTTTTTTATCACAATTTAACATGCGAACTTGTACAATTTGGTTTTTGAAAATTATCAACTACGAATTAAAAATCAAGTTAATTATCTTAAACTAATTAATTAACCTAAACTAGATAAACTAAGAATTATGAATCTAGGGTTTTCTAAAAGTAATTTAATCTCAATTATAAATTAATTAGCTAGCATGTGTTGAATTACTACTACGTACAAGCATATAAATTCTGAAGAATTAAACTACGTCTAAGATTCTCAAGCAATAGCATGAACTAAGTTACCAACAAAATTACTAAGCATAAGCAATAAATTTATCCAAGCATAAAAAATATCATCACCAAGTATAAACTAAATTAAAAACGCAGAATTAAATCTATGTCAACTAAGAAATCTAAGGTTTGGAACTTCAGCGATTCAAAATCCCAAATGATTCAAAACCCAAATCAAAGTAACAATTACCTAAGAGCATAGATTATATAAGGATTAATATAAAAAAACAATTAAAATTTAGAGAGTTTATTATAAACTACGCAGCTACGAATAATCTTCAGCGAATTTGAAGTAAGAGTGGTTGATCTTGGCTGAAAACGAATTCACGAACTAGAAAGTGGATCTTCGAACTCGTAACTCTTGGATCTTCGGTTTTGATCTTGCAACTGTTGTAGGGCCTTGAAAATAGGTTTCTCAACCCTAGGAATATTTTATGGAAGGTATTTAAGGTGTATGGACCACTCCCGAGTAAGATATATGGGTGGTATTTATAAATTTTTCATATCTTGGGTAGCAAGTTAGGTTAACACTACTACAGAAAGGGGTTTTCATGGCGGTTGATCCACGGCGGTTCTGGAAAACCTCCGTTAAATCCAGAAATTAACAGCGGTTTTGTTCAAACTGCCGTAGAACCCTACATTCTACGGCTTTTGTCACAAAATCGTCGTTAATTAATTATTAATTAATTAATGTCGGTTCTTAAGAAACTTCCGTGAATTTTCAGGTATTCAAGGCGGTTTCATAAAAAATGCCGTTAATTAGTTCATACCTTAAATTAAACTAGTTCGCTGAATTTAATGTCAGTTCATTAGAACTGCCGTAAAAAGTAGTCTGCCATGTCATCGATCCTCGTCTTGATCAAGCAAGTTGTTTCAACCATTGATCCGTGTCTCATCCAACGATTTGAATTCACTCATTCTTTAATCTTTTTTAAATGAGTAATTGACTGTTTTTTCTCTTCCTTTTTTTTTGTTGACCCGAAATTAAAAACCAAAACCTTCTCTCTTTCGACTTTCCTTGTTCCCCCTTTTCACCTGCTTTCTGAATCTTTCTCACCCTGCAAAATTGAAGCTCCATTTATTTGATATCAATGGCGGTGGCGAGTGGCTTCTCGAATTCTAGCTCATCTACCATTTGTAATAATAATAATAATAATAATAATAATAATAAATTGAAATTTTATTTTTGCAGCTATTGCTTTCCGAGTTCGTAATTCGTCTCATTCTGTCGTGGCTCGTTTTAATTGAAACTTTTTGGCAATAATTTGAGTTTTAAGAAAGTGCCTGATGTCCAAAACGCAGTCGACGATAAACGGAGCTCTGATTTGAATAATGCGAGCGGCGGTGGGAAAATGAAGAGGCTGGTGATTGTGGGGGAGCTAATGAGAGTGCAGATGAGGGTTTCTGAGGCAGTGGATTCGAGCATTCGAAGGGGTTTACTGAGGATATCTGCTGGCCAGGTTTGCTTTTTAGAGGAAAAAGCTATTATTTTTTAAAATCTTAATTAAATTATTTATAACAAAGACTTTTTAATCTAAGATTATAATTGTATGTGGTTGATGAGTACATTTTATTCTGAAGCTAATTGTACATTATTTGGGAAATATGGGTAGTATGTCTAATTCACTTTCTGGAAAATTACGGTGTGTGGATATTAGAAGCACTCTTTGCAGTGCTCATAGACATAAAAAGCATATAAAAGAAAAAGATTTGTAGTGTTTAGTTAATGTTAGATTATAGATTTCAATTAAAGGCATTTATTTGTGAAGGCTTTTATGTTCTTTGCAAGATGAAGGTAATTCGAGGCAATGAGAAGGGATCCTCCTGAGTTTATGACGTTGTCCAAGAGAAGGGATCTTATTTTGTCGCATCTTGTCACGCCCCATTTTCGAAAAGTGTAAATTTTGATCTTTCATAAACAAAACTTCCAAAATCAAGGGCGTGAGTTTTCAATAAATCACAATCACAATAAACTTGAGCGGAAGCGTGAATAAAACTTAACATTTATTTAAAAATAGGAGATTCACTTAATGAATCAATATAGTAGTACTCGACTATTCAAGGAGTTTTAAATAGAATCACAAGTCTCAATCCTGTTTTAAACTTGACAAAAACTAAAGATACCAATCATATAAAGGAAAATAAAATAGCATTGAAAATAATATCTTCGCATCCACCGCCACGTACCACATCCAACTCCTCAACCTGAAAAGTTTGATAAAAATGGGTGTGAGCTTTCAACTCGCTCAGTGGGAATTTGTTTGTCAACATTAAACACAAATCATACAAACCATAAATGAATAGCTACAACACACTGTCAGTCAGTCATTCATAGATGTTGGCCAACCATAGATTTAGCTCGAAAGTTACTGTTGTTTTAGCCCGAAGCTATTATTGTTTTAGCCCGAAGCTACTATTATTTTAGCCCGAAAGCTACTATGGAATGTTGCATTGAGATATAAATAATTCATACAATCGCATTTAACATAGTCAAACATAGAACACGTTCGGCAATGTTAAGAAGAAATCATATAAATCATAAATGAATGGCTACAACACACTATCATTGTTTTAGCTCGAAAGCTACTATGGAATGTTGCATTGAGGCATAGATAATTCATATAATTGCATTTAACATAGACAAACATAGTTTTGAAAAGAGTTTAGAATCACCCACCTTTAAATGCGTTTCGTGGAAAATTGAATGTAGGTGCTCGTGCTTGAAAATCCTAGTTTCGAGAGCCCTCGTTTTCTACATTGAATATAATAGCTTAACTTAGAACTTGGATTTAAAAATTAATTTGAAATAATCGAAAAGATAATGAATTCGTAACCTTGATTCGAACGCTCGGTCATGGGATTTAGATAAAATGGTAGTTATGGATGCTTTTGGTAGTGTTCATGAAGTTGGAGGGCAGGAAATAAAATAATTTGAAAGTTCTTTGGGCTAGAATGGAGTTTCTTAACAAGTTTTGGGGCTGGAATGGAGTTTTTATAAATTTGGATGCTGAATTTGAGTTTTTGGGTATATTGGGAGCTCAATCGAATAGGAAAAAGAGTCTTGGGGGTCAATTGAATAAGGATGAAAGTTATTGGGGCCAATTTGAAATTTTTAGAAAATGGGCTGGGAATAAAACCCAAAACCCAGCCCTTTAATCCCGTACTTTTCTCCTTCTTTCCCTTCCTCTCTGAAATTTAGACTTCGGTGAAAGGCCGTCCGCAAGGCAGCGGCGTGGGAGCAGCAACCGCCGAGGTCAGGCGACGACGGATCGGCTGGATAATCGGCGCCGGTGAGGATCGGCGAAAAGAGAACGGCGGCAGCGACTACGGGGAAACTTCACGGCGATTCGGTGGCTGACTCAAGCCGTGGGCGGTGGAGGCGATGGCCAGGTGTGGCGAGGTGACTCAGCTGGTTCCTCGTAGGGCCGCTCGGCGATTACCGTGGCGCTCGACCACGATTGGAATGGATCTGTGGCCGGGCACGGCTGAGAAGGGTGGCGGTCATGGTGGCGGCGGCTCGCAGCAACACGGGGGTGCCTCCGGCGAATGGCGAACGGCAACAGCGACAGGCTGAGAAAATAATTTTTAAAATTTATTGCGCAGGCAGATTTTAGACCTACGAAAATTGTGTACCTCACGTCTTTCGCTCAAGGACTCGATGTCCCTCTTTCCCACAGACGGCGCCAATTATAAATCCAAAAAGTTGGATTACCAAATAAAGGGGGTACTAACCTCGACAAAGATCGGCGACCTAAAATTTCTTCTGATTATGCTACAGCGACCTGGGAAGCCTTCTCGAATCTCCTGGCGATCTCGCTGGTCCTGCAAAACAGCGTCTCGAACGGGTAGGAGTCCCACCCCCCAACCTGTTAAGACCCTCCGATGCTTAAGTCAATATTAGCTTGTGAAAATAATAAGAGGTATGCACCTCCTCTTATAGATACAAGATAAGTCCTTCCCAAGCAAGGGTTACCTTCTCCTACCACAATTCCATAAATACAACAACTATCTCAGAATTAGGATTCATCCAATATGTTAAGTTCCCATAAACAATAAATCTCTCATTAACTAATAAAATAGGCCTGGGCCCAAGTGACCTCATTTCTAGGAAAGGGTGTGCCTCCTGAGTGATGAACGAGCTGTGTTATGTTCCCTCGTGAGATAGGCGAGCTGGGTTTTAGTGTAGTAGCGACCTGTATTATGGTGGTGAGACCTTATACAGGGTTGCGATCTCTTGTGGTTTTATTAAGTAGTGAGCTGATTTATTGAGCTCGGTTGTTAAGTAGCGAGCTGATTTATTGAGCTCGGTTATGGGTTTTATGAATATTAGGCCTGAATGGGCTAATATGGATGGTAATGTGGGGTCCTGGCGGACTGTATGGAAAGAATAATAAAACCACACACACAGCTTTTCACAAGCTCACTTCCTCAACCTAATGAAAGCGTCGGAATTAAACCTTCCCCGACCTAATGGAAGCGTCGAAATTAAACCGTACTCGACCTAATGAAAGCATCGGAATTAAACCGTCCTCGACCTAATGGAAGCGTCGGAATTAAACCGTCCTCGACCTAATGAAAACGTCAGAATTAAACCATCCTCGACCTAATGGAAGTGTCGAAATTAAACCGTCCTCGACCTAATGGAAGCATCGGAATTAAACCGTCCTCGACCTAATGGAAGCGTCGGAATTAAACCGTCCTCGACCTAATGGAAGTGTCGGAATTAAACCGTCCTCGACCTAATGGAAGCCGTCGGAATTAAACCATCCTCGACCTAATGAAAACGTCGGAACTAAACCATCCTCGACCTAATGGAAGCGTCGGAATTAAACCGTCCTCGACCTAATGGAAAGCGTCGAATTAAACCATCATCGACCTAATGAAAGCTTTGGAGATAAACCATCATCGACCTTGAATATTTGGACACGCGACCTCATCGCGTTTGTTTGCGTTGACCATTCACGGGTCAAATTCCAGGCAACACATAGAGTAACCCTCAAAAAATAAATATTTATACAAACTAAACGAATAGACCTTACTCAGTCCGTTAGTATATGATCAATAAATAAAACGCAAGCATCACAACCTTTATTCGTGTTCACAAATCCTCACAACCTGATATTCACCACTATTCATACTTAACCACTATATATCGTACATATTATATCCAAAATTCAACTCCATCCAACAATTACATTGTGCATAACTTAATTTTCAAAAGAACTTAGACGAAGAGTTTTTGAAAACAGGATCAGTCTCGTTTAAAATTCGTTATAAAATTTTTCCGAACTCATATTCTCATCTCCACCGTTCAGATTGAACTTCAATACTTTTGGAATAACATATCAAAAGTTTTAGCTTGATCCAACGGTTTGATTATTCAAAATAGTATTTTAAAAAACACTGGCACAGGATTTTCTGAAAATAAAAAACTGCTTTAATCGAAAATTCATATATATTCTCTCGAATCTTAAAAAACGATCTCCACCGTTCAAAACGTAATTCAAGATGTCTTCGAGGTTTTATAAGAACTTCAACACGATCCAACGGTTGAATCTTTAGAAAATAATTTTTAAAGTTTATTGCGCAGGCAGATTTTAGACCTACGAAAATTGTGTACCTCACGTCTTTCGCTC
>BMAC01000449.1:436450-450367 GCA_014905375.1 Phtheirospermum japonicum | reverse complement strand
TGTTCTTGAGTTATTTGATGTTTCAAATCTTAGATATTTTGGTATTGAATTCGTAATCTTAGTTTAATTAATGCTTAGTTATTATTCATGCTTGGATTAGTTTATTTCGTTTACATTTCATTCTAGATAATAGTTGCTCGTTTATGCTAGTTGATTTTGTTAAAGTCCTTAGATTAATCTCTCTAGTTTATAAGTTCCATTTGGCTGAATTTAAATACCTAGATTTAATTAGTGTTCATGCGTTTTAAATTCTTAGATAATAAAAACAATCAACCCCCCCCCCCCCCCCCCCCCCAATTTGTATGTGATATTGAATTGAACAAACTATTCGAGATTTCCGATTGTATGTTTCTCGAGAGACGACTCGAGTCAAGTTGTCAAACTACGCGCGACCCCGTTCTCTTGTGGGCAAGCTATTGATCTTTTGACAAATTTTCATAAGTAGGCAACACAAAAGCTTGAATCAAGACCCATTCTTGAAGTACTCCTTTTTTGCACCGTTAGAGATGCGGCCTGGAGGAGAGACCTTCGCAAAGTTGAAAACAGTTGACACTGTGCCAACTAGCATGCTCGTATATGATCGGAAATAGATTCCAAATCGGCCTATTGAAGTCGTCTTGTGACCTCTACATTGAGACATGGCAAAATCTCGTTCAAGGATCTCCAGGCTTTCCTTGAGATGCCTCAGCCTATTGAGGGTGTCGTCAACAACGTGTCCCTCCATCTTGAGTTAAAAAATCTGAAAGAATATTATCATGAGATTTTATAATGATAATATCAAAATCATAATATTGACATTCAGCTTGCCATCTAAGTAATCTAGCCTTTTTGGGTTTATATTCTTTTTTTTTCAAAAAGGCCTTAATCGAGTTATCAATTCCTAAGGTGAGTTTCTTGGATAGTAGGAATAAAGACCATTTCTTAAACGCCTTTCTGACTGCGAAAAACTCCTTCTCGTTGATGTGCTATTTGAAAATAACCCGCTATAATATCTACATGGCACTTCTCCTTTGGGCGTTAGTTTCGTAAGAACAACTTCCCACCAATAATCACTGGCATCCGTATATAGAACCGGTTCATCTTCGTCATTTGGAATTGCCAACTTGGGAAGTTGTTCGCAAACCTCCTTTAGCTGTTTAATTCCTTCATAGTGTTCCTTTTCCCATTTGAAATTGGCGTCCTTTTTTAGTAGGGAACTAAACACCTTCCTGTAATTTTCCAGGTTATGTATGAACATCCCAGCGAAATTAACAACTTCTAGAAAACTTTGAAGTTGCTTCTTGTTCTTGAGTATGCTTGGAAATTGTTGTATCTTTTCTACAATATGATTTTGTAGAATGATTCCTGACTCGTCGATTTCTATCCCAAGGAACTCGATTTTTCTTGTAGCAATTACTACTTTCTTTTCTGGAAGTACTAATCCTTCTTTCTGGCAAACATATGAGAAGATCTCCAAATATTCTAGATGATCCTTCATGTTCCTTGATGTGATGAGTATATCATTAATGTATACGAACATGAAATTGAAATAATCTTTAAAGAGATTATCCATCCTCCTCTAATATATCTACAGTGAATTTGCTAGTCCCATGGGCATCACGTTCCAGATATAATGTCCTCGTGGTGTGGAGAAGGCCGTGAATTTCTTATTTCCTTCTTCCATCTTAATCTGGTAAAACCCAGATTTGCAATCGAACTTCAAGAACACTTCATTTTTTATGCAATTTACCAAATATTACCTGCTTGAGATGCAATATCCATCGAATTCCAAGATTTTATTAATTCGATGGATATAGTCCATTGAATTCCAAGATTTTGATTCGAACTTTCAGCACCTAATTATAAATATAACTTTGTCAAAGCTTGAAAGCTCGCTCGTAAGAGTACGAGTTCGCTTGTATGTTGGCAAGTTGAACCGAGTCAAATCTCTCGAGGAAAACTAATCAGAAGCTCCCTTTGTGTTTGATTTCACGAATAAGAAAATAAATAAAAAGCTAATCTAAACACGCGGACTAGGAGTTTTTGTTTGATCATTCAAAAGAACTACAATGATGATTTAAACTACGAGCAATTTAAAAACTAATCTTGTAAAGAGAGCATCAATCTCTATGCAAGAGCTTAACTAAAGTTTTTTAAAACTAAGTAATGAATTTAAAATTGAATTAAAAACTTTTAAAAGATTAAGAAAACGTGGGTTCTAGTGCTCTAGAATCATCTCCACGACCTATTGGCATTTCATCGAATACTTAACCTACGAGTTAATGTTGTCAATCCCAACTTGTAGATATAGCACCAAATCATCACAATTGATGGTTCTAAATGATTCTAGGCACTAGACCCATAAAATCTAGCCAACTCTCATCAACATATTCAATATCATAAATTCAACACAAGCATAACGATGCAAATTTAAGAACATAGAAAATCCAACAAGAGAATTCATAATATAAGTAAATAAGAAATTCAAATAATAAAAGTGAAGGAAATTAAAAACTTACTAATTAACGATGAAGGGTAACGTCATCCAAGCGAAGAACTAAACTAAGATCTATTAATAAATTAATTTAAGGTTTATGAAAATTGAGAACTTATCTAGAATCTACTAAATCTAGAGTTTGAATTGAGAAGAGAAGAAAGAAAATAAAGAACACTCTTGGATTGTCAATCTAAGAGGTCCGAGAAGAGAAAGAGGGTTCTCGTCCCCTCGTAGGCATGTAAAAATCAGAATTCTGGGCGCTTCTCCTTTTATAGGATATGGGTGTATCCTTATCTCTCACCAATCCTTCTTCAAACAAGTATCTTAATTTTATTCCCAATAATAAATCTTCTCTTCTAATCCTTCAAATGAAAGGTCTTTTCCCCTTGGCAAAGTCTCCCCAGCTACTTCTAATATAGTTGTATCCTTTTTAAATATGCGTTGGAACCGTGCTTGCTTGTTTTCCGGGCCTAGGACTCCTAATCTCCGAAACAGTGCTGACACTGGGTAACTCAGTGTGGATCAACGCACCCAGTGTCAGCGGTAACACATAAAAATCCCGATTCTGGCACGTTAACGGTGGCATTAGCGGTTAGGGCAACCGCTAAGTCTAACCATTAACGTCTTTGTTGTTTTGACACTAGATAACCCAGTGTGGACAGCGTACCCAGTGTCAGCTATAACACTTCAAATCGAGGCCTGATTCGCTAAAACTTCACTCCTAAGCCCACACTCGACTATCTCCAGACCAAAATAATTCAAATTACCTGGAATAAATATAAAATTAATTAACTATAGTTAAAATATAATAAAATAAGTTGGAGATAAGAAAATACGAAAATATGCTTAATCTATCCAACATATACTAAAATACTAACAAAAATAAGAAAAAATCATGTTAATAAATGATTCCTGACTCGTCGATTTCTATCCCAAGGAACTCGACTTTTCTTGTAGAAATTACTGCTTTCTTTTCTGAAAGTACTAATCCTTCATTGTGGTAAACATCTGAGAAGATCTCCAAGTGTTTTAGATGATCCCTCATGTTCCTTGATGCGATGAGTATATCATTAATGTATACGAACATGAAATTGAAATAATCTTTAAAGAGTGATATAGCCTGGTTTTAAATACCAGAGTATGAGCAACAAGACCTGGTTGGAATGATCTGGTTTAGCATCCGATCCGCCCTGACCTGAGCCAAGTCCTTCAATGAGGTTTCATGGAGGTCAGGTCAGGATATGCCATGCCCTAATTTACTTCACCTGAAGAGATTTCCTGATCAGGCCTCTTCTAGAGGATGATAAATTGCTCTAATTTATTCATTACTGATCTGACCGATTTTATCGATACCATAATGAATATGTTCATGATACAGACGAGTGCACACACTTGAAAGATGAAATAGAGACGATGGTGCAAGTAGGGCACCTGAAAGAATTCATACGAACAAGAAGGAATGATTCCAAATCTGACCCTTCTAAAAGGGACCAGTACCAGATAGAACAAAGGCGAAATACTGGTCACGTAAGCACTCAAAGAGAGGACCAACCTCACCAAGTGCGAGGTGAAATCCTAATGATCACCGGAGGGGAATGGGATGAACATTCTCAGTGCATCCAAAATAGTTATGTGCAGGCGACAAAGGACTTGACCAGAAAGCCACGAGAGATTGGAAAAATAGTACCAAGTCCAAATATATTCTTTGGGTTTGAAGATGAGAATGACATTTTGGCCTCTCACATGGATGCTCTGGTCATAACAGCCACAATTGCTAATTACAATGTGCGGAAAATCTTTGTCGACACAGGAATTACAACAGATATCATATTTAACGATTGATTTCGAAAATTGAATCTAAATGAAGAGCTGGAGAAAGTCAAAACCTCATTAGTGGTCTTCACAGGAGGAGCCCTGAAGCCACTGGGAGCGATAAATCTCTTAGTCACACTGGGGGATGACCCATTCAGGCAAACTAGATCAGTACGATTCTTGGTTGTGGATGCACCTTCTTCGTACAAAGCCATGTTGGGGCGACTGTCTTTAAGTAAATTCTAGGTGGTGATCTCAGTCTACCACATGAAGTTAAAATTTCCAGTTCAGGAAGGGGTTGGGGAAGTCCTAGGTGACCAATACGCGTCACGCCAGACGTATGTAGAGTGTGATTGATGCAATGAAGAAGAGAGACACTGCAAAAGGGCAAGGATAGAAGAAGCCAGACCCAAAATAAACCACAAAAACTTGATGTCAATAGAGGTGATCCTAGAAGATGAAAGTTGAGTCCTGCGTGTAGGAACAACCCTAGAACAGAGGTTTTGGTAGAACTGGTTGCTTTCCTAAGAAATAATATGAATGTCTTTACCTGGTCTCCTCAATATTTAGTAGGGATAGACCCAAAAATATTTGGGTATCACCTAAACATCAGCCACATGGTGAAACTAGTGAAATGGAGAAAGCGCAACTTTGGTCCCGAGAAAGAAGCAATTATTGAAGCAGAAGTGGAAAAACTGTTGCGAGTGAAACACATTCAGGAAATATAATTTCCAGAATGGCTCTCTAATGCAGTGTTGGTACCAAAAGCCCAAGACGATTGGAGAATGTGCATTGATTTCAAAGATCTCAATTGCCCTTGTCCTAAAGATCACTGCCCGCTGCCGAGGATAGACCAATTAGTAGATTCCACCTCGGGTTGTGAACTGCTCAGCATGATGGACACTTCACAAAGATATCACTAGATCCGGTTGGCAGAGGAAGATTGAAAGTGAGTCAGTTTCATAACCCCAAGAGGAACTTATTTCTATGTGGTCATGCCATTTGGACTTTCTTTACTCGAATATCCACAACTTAACTGACTTAAGCATCGGAGAGGTTTTCACTGGAAATCCTCTGATGGTCCTTTCTCACGTGTCTTTTTGTGATAGGTTGAAGTGTTCGCAGGGAATGAGCAAGTGTTTTCCAAGGCACATGTTTTTAGGGTGAAACAAAGATCTTGGGTGCATTTGCTAATCCCATGGGCATCACGTTCCAAATAGAATGTCCTTGTGGTGTGGAGAAGGTCGTGAATTTCTTACTTCCTTCTTCCATCTTGATCTGGTAAAACCCAGATTTGCAATTGAACTTGGAGAACACTTTGCATTTTTAATGCAATTTACCAAATGTTTTCTGTTTGGGATGCAGTATCCATCGAATTCCAAGATTTTATTAATTCTTGTATAGTTGATGACTAATCTTGGTTTTCCTCTTTTTATTTCTCCATGGTTACGGACTAGGAACCCTGGGCTACTGTATGGAGAGAAACTTGTTTCAATTAACTTAAGGTCTATGTGTTTCTTAAGTATTTATTGCATATCCTTTCGATCTTCTTGATTCATTGGGATAGGCTTATATCTAACAAGCTTGTTTTCTTTTCCAATTTTCACCTTCAAAGATACTTTGAGCTCATTCTTATCCCACCATGCTAAAGGATCTTCATTGAAATTCTTTTGAAATTCTCTTTTGATATCCTCTAGTCAAATTTGTTCCTCCGTGGTGGTGTCTGGTTGTGCACCTGTGTCTAGGCTGGCTTTGAGGAATTCAATCGTTTGTGATTTTATCCTCTCTTCATTTTGGCCACCTAGGCTCTCATTTCACAGTTGGAGAATTTCTTCTCCGTACCTTCTTTGGGTCCTTCATTTTTTGGTGTCGAAGTTTTCCTTCATCACCACGTTTGCTATGAAAATTGATTGACATTCTTCTGTGGAAGTCACTAGACTATAATCTTATGATCACATAGGGTTGTGAAAATAAGTCTTCTAGTCTCATTTTCCTATGTAAATCTTTTGAATGTCTATAGAAAATTATTTCCTCACAGAATATCTGCTCCCGTATCATGGAAATAGATTGGTGGAGTCTTTACTTTGTACCATGGAGTACCATTTGCTCATCCCCATCATTTACGCTTGCTTGATCCCTCTCTTTAGGACTAAAATTCTTTTAGAGAAATCTCTTCCTGCTAATGGAGATAGTTCTTCTTCCATTTCTTTGGAGAAGACTTCTGGTTTAGCTATGCAGAATCCTGCGCCTGAATCAATGTAGGCTGCAAAATATTCCGCATGATATCTTGTATTTATCATTCCAACAGGAATGTATACGGATAATGGGCTGGTTTTCATTTAATTATATATCTTTTATCATCTACCGTAAACCCCATTCCATCTTTTAACCTTTCCCAAGGTTTATGATTCTCGAGAAACTCTATCCCTAGAGTTAGTTGCTCTGGGATTCTTCCCGCGCTTCCCTTAATGACTGTTTCAACTTCTTCAATCTTGATGATCCTTGATATCTTCCCAGGCAAGGTTGTTGCAAGTGATACGATGCATTACAAGGGAAGACATTATCCTTTTGATTAACGTCGAATACTACTTCTAAACCTCTTCGTCCTTATAGGTTCTTTAACTCTCCATAGTTTTGAATACTTTAGGAGCTCACGTGCTTTGGCTGATTCTTAGACCTTCCCACTAAGGCCCACTATTCATTCTGTCTTGTTGGAAAGACATTCTCGCTGTTTCGATCATGAGGTTCATACTTTTATTAAGAACCGGACGATCTTGGATTCTCATATCAATCTCTCTAATTGTTGGAGATTGCATTATCTCTAGTAAGACTGACTTCGCTATGTGTTTGAAGAGTTTTCGTGGTGTTGAAATATATCAACGGGTTCATGGCTTGGTATTATCGGAATTCGATTCGATTGAAGGATTCAAGGCGTTTCAAGCTTTGAAAAGTAAATAAAAATGAAAATAAAGCAAATAAACTATCTAAACTAAGCTAGGAATTGAAATGAAAGTTGGTCGGATGCCTCGTCATATGCCTTAATATGAAAATGCAAGCAAGTAATGAAAATAAGCAAGAAAATGCAATGTTTCACCAAGTACAAGCATGCAAGCACAAGGTACAACAATGCATAAAAACTCAAATAAAGCAAATTAACGAAAATTGAAAGCATGGATGTAAAGAGACATGAAAGTTGACGTGAGAATTTAAAACTTTATGAAAAATAACAAACAACAAAGCATAGATCTAGGATTAAACATGAAACAAAGTATGAAAATTAAATTGCAAATAAAGCATGTGAAAATCTCAAAATCAAGACGATCTAAGACCCGATCTATGATCTAGACGTGTCACTCATCTAGATTCCATAACCAATTCTTAAGATCAATCAAGAAATCAAGGTGCTAAGGCAAAAGGCATAACATGAAGAACAAACATGGAAATGAAGAAAAAAGCATGAAAATTAAAAGAAAGCTTACTAAAATTAAATGGAGAATCCAAAAGTTTGATTGAAATTGCAATGAATTAAAAATTCAAGGGAGTACTTGAATCCTTCTTGAGCTTACAAACCCAAGGTAAAACTTGAAAATTAAATCTAGAGAGAGAAATTATCCCAAACTCAAGCTTGGGTTGGGAGGAGGTGTGTTTACAATATGAGAGTTGTAGTCTATTTATGCTAATCTTAATTGGGTTTAAATGGACCAAATTAGCCAAAAAGGCTTGAAATTCCTGGGTTTGACCAAAATTGACCCGTGTTGACCTTCCCAACCACTTGGCTAGCCTTTTGGCACATTTTGGCTCGAGATGGCTCGGTCATGGCCGAGCCCAAGCGTGCATAGGCGCTGAAGCTGGGCGCTGGTCGGTTGGGCATGTGGCATGGCGGGTGCGGGCGTGCAAGAGCGATGCCTGGCGAGGGCTGGCGAGGCATGGCGAGCGCGGGCGTGCATGGGCGAGGGCTGGCGAGGCATGGCGAGCGCGGGCGTGCATGGGCGAGGGCTGGCGAGGCATGGCGAGCGCTGGTGTCGGTTGGCGTGCTCTGGGTGCGCGTGGGCATGCGGGCAGGACTCGGCAGGCACCGAGCGCTGGCATCGGTTGGCGCGCCTTGGCTGCGCATGGGCATGCGGGCGGGACTCGGCAACTGCTTGGCAGCTGCGCGCGGGGGCGCCTTGGCTCGGGCCAACTTGCGCCAAGGTTCGTTTGGCGAGTCCTGGCACGTACAGGCATGTCTTGGCTACCATTCCATAATATTTTGGCATTTTGGAGCTAGTTTTTGGCTTATTTTGGCATGTCTTGGCGCGGCATGGCTAGTATTTTGTCCCTCAATTTCTCCACCTCTAAAATTAGGAATTTTAAATATAAAAACCCAAGAATTATGCCAAACCACCAATTAATTGAACCCATTTACCAAATTAAATATGAAATCAAAAGAAACACGAAAAACAAGAAAAACGACCTAAAAACCTAACGAAAAACGACTCAAAACTACTAAAATCAATATAAAAAACTATCTAACAACGAAAAGAATCGAGAATGTACATGCAATGAACATTATGCGAAAAGAAAAATCCTTGTGCTTATCCTATTAATATGATGGGATTATCAACATAGACACGCTATCGTCAAGCATTGCTCGTATTACTCTTTCCCAAATGCAAACCAAATCGATGACTTCCTCTCAAATGGAATTTTAAGGGTGTTCGCTCAATTCGCTCAAGTGTTTGATATACAGGACATGTTTACACTCGAGTCGGTCAATACATGCACCTTGTCAAGATTTCATAAATCGGACGCTCAAGATTGCTCATAGTACATGACCAAGTAAGAATCGAAAGAGGTCTTTATTATGGGTTGTAATGTTGGCTCTTTGGTAAGGTATGAAATATATGGATATGGTGGCTAACACACGATCAGACATGATCAATAACTCACAAAATCCTAATTTCTAGAACCCGAAGCTTATAATCGCTTCACCTTTCCCAATTCACCAAACTCTCATTCGAAACCCTTTTGTATACTCACAAACTTTTCCGACTTTATTTCACAACAATTAGAAGTTTTTTGAATTTGCTTCTTTTTACTAAATTTAGCCTTTAAATTATGATTTTTACTTGAACGCACGCTTTATCACTTTTCGTGATTTGTGTTGGAGTATTATTCTTTTTTTTTCTTTTTTTTATAAGCAACTCAAAACCCAAAGCCCACAATCGATTCCCCTCACATTTCTTGTCAACTAATCATACACTCTTACCTCATAATTTATGAAGATATAAGAGTTAAAATCGAGCTCGGCTAATAAGAAACGGTACATAGGCTCAAGGGGGATCGTTTGGGATATTTTAAAGTAGCTTAAATATATGGATATGGCCAGAACAAGGGTGATATATGTGCCTCGAGGTAATTTTCGAATTCAATCATGTACGAGCAAAATCAAACCTCCTCAATGCAGTTTTCTTAAAAATGCAAGCAAGCCGATAAATCACACAAGGCTACTCACTAGTTTGCACCGAATTTGGGAGCAAAATCAAAAGAGTTTTTAGAGCTTTGCAATCTTCTCACGAGAAAATGTTGATTATATACATATATATATATATGTCTTCTCACGAGAAAATGTTGTGTGTATATATATATATATATATATATATATATATATATAATATATATATATATATATATATGTGTGTGTGTGTGTGTGTGTGTGTGTGTGTGTGTGTGTGTGTGTGTGTGGGTGTGTGTGGGTGTGTGTGGGTGTGTGAAGGCGGATTTTAGACGAAGCACAAAAACTCAACTCCTCACACAAGAGGGCATAAACATGCAAAAACCCGACAAGATTCAAACTTCCAAGCACGTGGAGTTGTTCAACAATGTAATAAAAATACAAACGACAAAAAAATCTACTCAACCATATAAATGCGCAAATAGTAAGCGTCACTTCGCCAAGAATGCATTACTTCGCCAAGGCTCGAGTTAAGAAAGACAAATCATGCTTTTCGATAAAAAATGGGACCCTAACCACCTACCCACCCCACACTTAAACCATGCACTACCCGCATTTTAATGAAAACCAAGTAGAAGGAGGGGGAATAGAAACTTCCTTAACCGAGCGAGTTATGGTCGAGCTCGGTGGGATCCACGTATCTATCTAAGCAATCCAAATAAAAATCGAGCATGGCTAGTATCTCCCAGCCTCATGAACGCTACTCACTTATCAAATCGCCGAAGGTTGAAGTCAAAAAACAACACGCTATACAAGAAAGTCACACGAAATAAAAAACTCAAGAAAATATATACACGAATCTCAACAAAATATATGTGTTTTTTTTGTTTTTCAAATTTCCAAATGTTTTTAGGTTTTTGAATTTTTGAATGTTTTTGGATTTTTCAATAAAAGAAAGAAAGAAAGAAAGAAATGGAAAGAACTTGGGCTGCCTCCCAAGAAATGCTTGTTTTACGTCACTAGCTTGACGTACTCCCTTTTTGATCAAAGTAGGAATATCACGGGAGGGTCCACCAATATAATCTCCTCCTTGTCGGGAGGATCGACTCTTTGGAACGTCCTTGGCGCATTGCATAGCTCATACAAGATCCGCCAAAAGGAAAATGTTCCAAGTGGGTAATCGACACTCGTCTCGGCTAGGTCCTCGGGTGGGATGGTGGTTTTGAAGTGCCCCTGACGACTCGTCAAGAAAACAAAAGGAATATTGGCCGGCTAGCTTGTCCATCATGTAGTCGATAAACGGGGAAGGGAAATGATCTTTCTTTGTGGCCTCATGAAACTTCTTAAACTCGATTGACATCCTCCAACCCGTTGAAGCCCTCGTGGCCAACCTTCCTTCTTCATCCTCAAGAACTAACAAGCCACTCGTATTGGGCACCAAGTCAATGGGCTTCACCCACGCGCCTTTGGAAAGTACGAACATTAAGCCATCCCACAACAATCTCCAAATCCCGGCTCTCACCATTTCATCAAGAATTAAATTCAAAGGGCTAACTCTCTCAACCACTCTGGGTCTCCACTCAATGGCATCCTTAAGAATTTTAAGTTCTTCAATCGACCCCTCCTCCTCTTCTTGCTCCGGATTGGCAAAGATGATGATTCACTTACTCTCCTCTTTCTCTAAATAAACACGCTTGAGGGGATATAGAGGAGGCTTAAAATCGGTCTTGTGCCTCCTCCCGGCCTCGTTGGAAGCTAGCTTGAACAAATCACCACTCCCCTCAAGGCACTCTTCAAGCTCTTCAATCTTAGCATCACTAACCTCCACCTCCCCCTCTAAGAAATCGTTAATTTTTCTAATCTTATCATAAATAACCCCCACCTCCCCCTCTAAAAAGTCATTGTTTCCCTCAACGACCCATAAACAAACTTCTTCACACAAGTCTTGGGTATATAGAGGCACAACAGGCTCATCATTAATAATAAGGGGCTCATCCTCACAAAATCCCTCAATATCGACTTCCCGGACAATAACTTCCTCAATGCTCCTATCATCCAAACAAATTCGTTCAACCGTGGCCTTGATGAAGTCCATATACACCCACTCTTCATGAGATTTTTTTTAAGTAAAGGGTAGGGGGTCAAGAGGAGTAAAAATACTCGGAATTGAAAACACCTCCTCCTCCGACGGCGAGGCAAGCGTACTATCATCCACCCCACACTTATCAAAGACCGTGACCACAAGATTCGGATTGGGAGATAGGGTAGGAGCAATCACCGGGATCATCGGATAAAATGGGCCCACTTGAGGAGTAACAAAGAGTTATGAGTCGGCGATGGAGCAAAAGATGGCATAGCACAATCGGGTCCCACCGGATATCCATGTCCTCCATATTCTTCTTCCGAATGAGACATCGGCATATTGAACGAGAGATTGAAAGACAAGATGTGGAATCGTGATCAAGCAATCCACATGATGTACACGAGGAACCAGGCCCGGGCTAGACATTTGAGCGATATGAGCCTCCAACACCGCCATTTTCTTCTTCAACTTAAGCTCCCGAGAAGAAGAAACTCCACTCACTGCATAATCATTGGAATATATTGCTCGAGAAGATGGTCGCTCAGGAGGGAGGGATACGGAAGATGTTATAGGTGTGGGGCCACGAGGGACAATGAAGCTCCCTCCTCCAAACAACTCATAAGGATCGGGAGGAGGGGCACTATTATTGGTACCAACGTAAATCGGCCTCAAAAATGGTCTATTAACATCCGCCATGGTGCGGATGGGGAGACCACTTGCGACAACGGATCTCCCTCCTCAAAAAAACTCATACGGATCAGGGACGGCACCTCCATAACTCGCACCTCCACCATAAGCATTAAAATTCACATTCAGAGCATGATAGAAATTAAGCGCATGAGAGTCTCCATACGGGTCGGGATTCAGGCTCGGCGTATTCGTATAATATTGTGGAGCATCATAGCCATACGGGCCGGAAGTCAGGGTTTGCACGTTCGGATAGGAATATGGAGCTTGCACGTTCGGATAGGAATTTGGAGCTCCATAACCACCCAAGGAACCATTCACACTCGAGAAACTATCAAACCCGACATGGTTAGCACCATGCCCTCCCATGCCGGGTCACCCATAATCGAAACCACCATTGGCAAAGTTTGCACCATGCCCTCCCACGTTGCCAAGGTCATTATACATCATCTCATTCCCAACATGGTTTGCACCATGCCCTACCATGTTGGGAATGTATCCACCATAGCTATACGAACCTTGCATACTAAACAAGAAAAACGTCAAATAATAAAGAAAGCTAAAAACACAATGAAACTACAACCAAATCGAAAGCCTTAACCAAGCCGAGTTACAACGGCGCCATTTTATTTGAAGAGTTTTCGTGGTGTTGAAATATATCAACGGGTTCATGGCTTGGTATTATCAAAATTCGATTCGATTGAAGGATTCAAGGCGTTTCAAGCTTTGAAAAGTAAAGAAAAATGAAAATAAAACAAATAAACTATCTAAACCAAGCTAGGAATTGAAATGAAAGTTGGTCGGATGCCTTAATATGAAAATGCAAGCAAGTAATGAAAATAAGCAAGAAAATGCAATGTTTCACCAAGCACAGGCATGCAAGCACAAGGTACAATAAGCATAAAAACTCAAATAATGCAAATTAACGAGAATTGAAAGCATGGATGTAAAGAGAAATGAAAGTTGAAATGAAAGTTTAAAATTTTATGAAAAATAACAAAAAACAAAGCATAGAACTAGGATTAAGCATGAAACAAAGCATGAAAATTAAATTGCAAATAAAGCATGTGAAAATCTCAAAATCAAGACGATCTAAGACCCGATCTATGATCTAGATGTGTCACTCATCTAGACTCCATAGCCAATTCTTAAGATCAAGAAAGAAATCAAGGTGCTAAGGCAAGTCACATAACCCACGTCGATTTTTACTAAATATCGACGTGAAAAGTCAAATCTTTAATATCGGTTTTACAAACACCGACATAACTTTCATGTCAGCTGTTTAGGCGTTGGTTCCAAAATCGACGTGAAAAGTGAAAAAAAAAAAAAACGACGTTAAAAATGCAATCTCTAGTAATGCATGTTTGAGGAGAAGAGTTTGCTGAAATAATCCATAACGATATCGGACATACCATCCCAACTCGC
>BMAC01000449.1:409724-435750 GCA_014905375.1 Phtheirospermum japonicum | reverse complement strand
ACTCGGCAGCTGCGCGCGGGCGCACCTTGGCTCGGGCCAACTTGCACCAAGGTTCGTTTGGCGAGTCCTGGCACGTCCAGGCATGTGTTGGCAACCATTCCAGAATGTTTTGGCATTTGGGAGCTAGTTTTTGGCTTATTTTGTCATGTCTTGGCGCGGCTTGTCTTGTATTTTGGCCCTCAATTTCTCCACCTTTAAAATTAGGAATTTTAAACATAAAAATGCAAGAATTATGCCAAACCACCAATTAATTGAACCCATTTACCAAATTAAATATGAAATCAAATGAAACACGAAAAATAAGAAAAACGACCTAAAAACCTAACGAAAAACGACTAAAAACTACTAAAATTAATATAAAAATCTATCTAAAAATTCTAATAAAAAACAAAACAATTACATGCAAAACACTATGCCGTCAAAGATCCTTTGATCTTCTATGAACTCTTTCTCAGGAATACTTCTGAATGATGAGTATTCGAGAGTGCATAGGAACTTCTGGTCTTTTGAAGTCTTGATGAAGGGTAAGAACTCTACTGAAATGCTGATCTGCCAAATTATACACAATCCTAGGTAGACATTGAATGCCAATTTTCCTACGTATAAGTTTCCTGTGATTGCTCCCAGATAAGAATTGTTGACATTAGAGATTGTTTTATCAAAGAAAGCTAGATTTAATGGCGAACCAACTCCTTCTTTGAAAGTTGATTTTATAATCACTCAAATGACTCCAATGTGGATCCACGAAAGTGTATTTGCCATTTCTCTCCTGATTCCACTCTTAATTTCCTGGATTTCTCTGTAGGGGATTAGTTGCATCTCAATTTGGTTTCCTGTATACTCCGTGCGTATCGCGAATTCTCCCGTGGAAACTTTATGAATAATTTGCGGCTTGTTTGGTCTAAGACTGCAAATACCAGAATTGAGATTCCGAATCTCAATCCTCGTTTGTTCTACGACTCTAGTTTTTAACCCACAACCAACCATTTCTTACACCTAAACCCACACTTATCTATTTTATTTCATCATCATTATATTTAAAAAATTAAATATTACTAAATTTAATATAATAATACACTATCATCCATTTTTTTAGACATGATTCGACATCAAATACAATATAAAAATGCATTATCATCCACTTTCCAGACATGATTTGACATTTACAGTAAAAAGTAAAGGATTCTGAATCATATAATAAACAAAGATTCTTACTATTTACAGAATTCTGATTACTCAAGATTCTGAATACCAGAATTCAGAACCTCAATGAAGCCTAGTTCAAACAACCCCTTGGTGTTTTTTATTTCTCAACCTCAACTTATAGATCGCCTTTTCCATTGCTCGTATTGTAAATCCTTCATATATTTGGAGCTTCGGATCTTCTTTCATTATTCTCATAAGTGTGTTATGAGAAACCATTGTATGTGAGAGGAATCCTGACATTTCCTCCGTTACTAATTGTTGAAGAAACTCCTCTTTACTCTGATTCTGAATATGATTCACTTCCATCTTCATAGTAGATTTCTTCTTCATAGATTCTTTCATCCGAGGGTATATCTTTAATTGATACACCTGTACCAGATTTTGATAGTAGACAACTTCTTCGAATTTTTGGGTTGTCTCGAATTGTCTAACTCCTCTTTTTTAATTCTCAGGGAAATATGTAGAAATATGCCCTCTGACTCCGCACGCGTCCAGCAGTTGTAATCCTTAAAACTTTCATTAGCTCTAGTATGAGCTTGTCTGAAAGTTCTTTTGGGTGGTGTCTTACTTGTGCTTCCCTGGCTTGAAAACGAGTCTCAGCTTCAGCTTGGCCCCGTCTTTTGTCCTGATTTATAGTTTCTTACCTTTTGTTTTGACCATAACCTTCTTGGTTTCCATGGAAACCTTTTCTTGTTTCTACGAGCATAAGGGTGACTTCTTTCTTTCTTCCGCTTATCCCTTTGTGGTTAACCTCCGACTACTGTTGGAATGTCATTTTCAGCACAACATAGATGAACTGATTTATTAATTCCTCTTAAATACTTTATTTTTGAGATTATATATTAAGTTATATTTTTAGAAAAAAAATATATTAATATTAAAAATAACTCACAAAAAATATGTAATTATTTTGAATATTAAAATAACGTGTCACGTAATATACAATGTTATTTACGCCACACGATGTTGAGATCAAAGCGCAACACACTCGATACACATTTTAAAACACTAGTTTTTACCCGTAATTATCTATTTCTTGTTGACTTATATCTTTATTATTCTTAAAATTTCCCCAAAAACAATTTTAGTTTATCCTTATCATTCTTTTCTTCATTCTTATAAATCCAAAAAAAAAAAAGACATATGAATGTTGATATTTATTTCTAATTTGTGCAAAAATAATATTATCAATAATTATTCATTCCTAATCTCGTTTTACTTAATTCTCGTTTATAATATAACTATGGCAAGCTCTTCCCGTGTCAATATCAACACTCCCACCTCTTCTCGTCGAGGTCGAGGATCTCGATGAGAATCTTCGGCCGTTGCCGGAGATTACGTTCCCGATGATATGACGCCGGCGGAAGTTGAGGACCTATATAATCAAATCAACTTCGACTCGCCGGCGCCACAACAAACCAATTTTGAAGAGGAATTATCGAGCTCCGATGAAGAAGAAGCGGCGATCAATTTGGACGAAGATGAGGAGGAAGCGACGGGTGATATGCCGCCGCCTCAAAAACTGAGGGAATTTGTTTCCCCCATCTTCTGGTTGCATTTCATAAAAAAGACGATCAACGGCGAATCTCGAGCACAATGCAACTATTGCAATTCCCATTACGCCTTCGGTTCTAAAAATAATAAAGGTTACGGGTCGCTCAAATACCACATGGAGAAGAAGCATCCCGACAAGTACGGCGCCGGAAGTTCTCAAACACAACTAAACTTCTCATCTTCATCTACCGCCGCCGGCGGGACCGGCGGCCAAGGTACGACGAGTTCTTCTACTTTATTTCAATATAGCGAAGCTAATCATAGAAAATTTCTTGAAAATTTTATTTCCGTTTTGAGTCTTCCTTTTAATCATGCGCATAGTAGTCATTATGAAGATTACACTAGGGGTGCATTTAATCCATGTAGCCAAAAGATTTCACGAAATAAATTAACTCGCGATATTGAAAAAATGGCCGGTGAGTATAAATTGAATTTGATCTCAACATTTGATAGTTTGCCTCATAGTGTCTCTATATGTTCGGATATTTGGTCGGGTTCTTTTAAAAATCATAATTATATGGAGATTACTTGTCATTGGATTGATAATTCTTGAACTTTGCAAAAACGTTTAATTGCATATAGAAAGTTCGATAGCCAACATACGGCGGTGAATATTTCAAAAAAGATCTCGACTGTTTTGTCCGAGTATCATTTAACTAACAATTTTTTTTCAATTTCATTTGATAATGCCGCCGCTAAAACGGCTAGTTTAGAGTTGTTAAAAATTACTTGTCAACCCGCTCTTGGCGGCAAAATTTTTCATGTTAGATGCATTTGTCATATTTTGAATTTATGTGTTCAAGATGGTTTAATTCTTTTTAAATCTAAAATCCAACCGATTAGGAGTGCTATATCTTATCTACGAAACCATGACTCGCTTCAAAAAAAATGGTGAAGATTTTGCAAGGCCAATCAATTGCATCCAAAAGAATTTTCATTAGATGTGCCTAATCGTTGGAACTCTACTTATAAATTACTTAATGATACATTTGAATATAGAGAAGCATTGTGTGCGTTTTTTAATAATGAAGATGCCGATTTCGCTTGGTTTTCGCATATGTGGGATGATTGTTATAATATGATGTCCCTTTTAAAAACTTTTAACGATGCCACCGTGGCTTTATCCGGTGTTTATTATCCTACATCCTCGATATTTGTTGATCATTGTATTCAAATTGTACTTGTTTGTAGCGCTTTACTTAGTAACTCTGAATTAAGTGAAGTTATCCATAGTATGTTGGAAAAATGGATCAAATATTTTCATTACCTTCCCGAGGTTTTCTTGATTGCAAAAATTTTAGACCCGGATTATCGGGTGGAGGGTCTTCAAAACTTACTCAAAATGTATTACGAAGCATTAACACCTTTTTTAGAGGCTTCTAGTCTTGAAATTCCTAGCTATATTAGTATTGCTCACCAAGCACAATAATCTTTAATTCAAATTTTTAATGATTACGATCAATCTTCTAGTGATGTTAATGTGTCCCCTTCCCCTTCCCCCTTCACTTCTACTACAAGACCCAACGACCCTCGAGGAGCTCTAGCCCCATATATGAGATTGCTTGAAGATACTAAACGAAAACAGCAAAGGGCTAGTGCTAGTAGGTCAATAGAATTAAATAGTTATTTAGGGGTTTTTGAACCTAGTTCGGTTCCAAAAAACCTCGATGGTGTTACTAACGATCTTATGCAGTTTTGGTCGAAAGTGGCGAGTATTTTTCCCACAATCTCTAGGATTGCCAAGGAGGTCCTCGTCGTTCCTGTTTCGACAGTTTCTGTTGAACAGACCTTCACACGGGAGGCTACATGTTGGATGAGCGTCGATCTACCTTAACATCCAAGAATCTCGAAAATCAAATGTTGATGAACGATTGGGTGAAGGCCGAAAAAAGAGAACAGGAGATGCAATTGGATGAAGGCGAAGAGAGCGACTATTACGATACCACTTTCGGAAGCAATGACAACGACGAATAGGTAAGTAGGTAAGTGAGGTAAGTAAAAGAACTACGTGGATTTTGATTCCTTTTTGAGGATACGTAGGCAATTTAATTCTAATATTACAAATTAAAATTTAATTTTAATTTAATATTAGAATTAAATCCAAGTCCTATTTTTTAAACTTATTTTTCTCAAAAAAAAAATCGAACTACGTGGACTTTGATTCCTTAAGAGGATACGTAGGCAAGGTAATTCTAATATTAAAAGTAGAAATTTTAATTTTTAATATTAGAATTAAAATCAAGTCCTTATTTTTTCTCAAATGTCCTTCAGTCGATCGACTAGTTTTAGTCGATCGACCAATTTTCAGTCGATCGACTGCATGGTCGACTACATGATCGACTGATACTCAAAACCATAACTCTCGATCTTTCAGTCGATCCAGGCAGTCGATCCTCAGTCGATCGACTGCTAAAAAAAATGGCGGTTAACACCCGGTTTACCGGTTAACCACCGGTTCGGTTAACCGGTTTAACCGTAACCTTAACCGGTTCTTAGTCGGTTAGGTTACGGTTAACCAAAAACCGGTTAATTAACCGGCGGTTAACACCCGGTTTACCGGTTAACCACCGGTTCGGTTAACCGGTTTAACCGTAACCTTAACCGGTTCTTAGCCGGTTAGGTTACGGTTAACCAAAAACCGGTTAATTAACCAACTGGTTATTAACCGCCGGTTAATTAACCGGCCGGTTATAACCGTATCAACACCCCTAGTTGTAGTGATTGTTGAACCTTTTAAAGAGGCAAATGTTACTCTTCATTAGTATTTATATTTTATTTTTACTCTATGAATTATATATGAAATAAACTTCCAATTTTTTTTGTTGATTTTTTTTTCAGTTGCATGCAATTTTTTGTTTTGACAAGATTTTCTAAAATTTTGAAAATGCACGATTGTTTTGTGTAATTTAGGGTTATTTCATAAATATCAAATAATTGTTTAGATAAAATTGACCTTTATTTTTAGAATTCATAATGGTTCGTAATTCAAATCTTAAAAACAATTGTTCTGCATTTGTTCCCATTATATTCCTCACAAGATTATAGTCCTTATTTTAATTCATACCACATACTAATTATTCATAGGTTAGCTACCTATTTTAAATGGAATATATTTATCTGATTTGTTAATATTATTTAGAAGATGAAATTCCATGATATATATGAGAATTTTACGATTATTTAAATGAGTCTCAAATTGTATTCTAGTATGATATTACACATTTGAAGATAGTTTATGTTTTAATTTTGTTCTTTTTCAACTTATCTGACATATGTGAAATTTTCTTTATTATTTGTAAAATATAATTTTATTTTGAATAAAATTTGTTATACATTTTATCAAATCTAACATACACTTATCTCTATTTTCTTTTATTAAAATCTTTCAGATAATATAGTTTTAGAAAAAAAAATCTATATTTTTCTTTATTTGTTTTTGTTTTTCACAATAAAATATTTATCCTTTGGTAATATTGTTGGTATAGCATTAAAAATATGTTTTATTATACAACAGATAAATGTTTCATATCGTCTATATCATCAATTTTTAGTAATTGTCAATTTTATGTTGCAATATCAATAGTAAAAGTAGAAAATGATTAAAAAAAAAGACTATAGATATGTAAATAGAGTTAGTAATGTACTTTATAAATAAATTTTGCATTGTGTAAATTAAATAATATAATTTTAATTATTATTTATTATCTGTCGGCCTGAACCGCAGTTCGAATTTCTATTGTTTATAATTAGCCAGCGACGTAGTGGCTGCTCGTGCTTGGCCCGAAGAGTTGCTGCCCACGGCCCGGTCTCATTCTCGGCCCGTGATCGGTCGCTTTTGTCCTCTCATATTGCAGCCCGCATTCAGAAGGTCCGGTGCTCTGCTGTTATGACTCTGCCATAGTCGATCGGAGCTCCGGCAAGTCAAAATCGGTGCGACAAACCTGCATTCAGATAGAAATTCGGATTTAAATAGTGCTGCTCTTTTCAGAGCCAACTGTGTTCTTTCCTCGTCTTCTTCTTCTTCTTTTTTTTCTTTCTTTTTCCCCCTTTTCTTTCAGGGTTTTCAGTTACTCGTGGTTCACAAGACGACTTATTCTGGCTGGATAAGAAAAATACTTTATATTTTTAAAACTTATGTCATTTAAAAATGAGAAAATAAAGAAAAGGACTCAAATAAATAATGGGGGCGGATATACGTACCCCAAAAACTTATGAGTTTACCCCAAGTGATAAGAACACCCCAAAAAATTTTAAAATGTATTTTCTTTTTACTAATAAACTCCACAAACACCCTATTTTACCCCCATTTAATATAATATATAATATAATAATAAAACTAAAAAGAATAATAATAAATTGAAAAAGGAAGAAAAAGAAAGTGAGAGAGGAAGAACCGTGGAGAAGAAAGAAAAAGCAGGAAGGCAGAGGAGAAACAAGAGTGGAAAAAATTATGGGTTTGAAAAATTCACACAATTTACTGAGGCAGAATGGAATGGGGTGAACCATCAAACGTGAGGGGTAAGTTTCTCATTTGGTTCTATGAATTATTTAGGATAGGGCTTAAAGTTTTGGAAAGAATTTGATGTGGGGCGTTCGAAGATGTTCGGTTCTGGTTCTTAGAACAACAGCCCTATGTTCGGATAATAATTTCGAACATATAGCATATGTTCGTGGATGCCGATCGAACAGTTTTGGCCATGAAAGTTGTAAACGAATACGTTCGATATTTTTTTTGAACATAAAGTCTCTGTTCAAAAATTATTTCCGAAAAGAGCCCCTTTGTTCGAAAATTATGTCGAACAGAGCCCCTTTGTTCGAACAAATATTTCGAACATAATGCTTATGTTCAATTATTATTTTCGAACACAACAAAAATTCAGAATCGATTAGAATTCTTATGCTCAGTTATTATTTTCAAATTTTAGTTGGTTTGATGAAATTATGTTCTTTCTATTTGACTTGAATGAATTGTTTGTTGTTGTTTGCTTATTGTTTGGTTGGGCTATATTCTAAAATCGGTTACAAATCTCATGTTGAGAATCGCTTAAGACGGCCTAAAAAGAAATTTTCACAACGGTACACCGAAACTGAAATGAAACATACATTTCGAAATTAATGATACAAGATAAATATATGCTAGTAGCTAGTACTAATAAATAAATTCATGTCTCATATTTAAATTGTGTTTTTATTTTCCAACTGTTTTCATAGTTTTCGTGGTGTTGAAATGAATCAACGGGTTCATGGCTCGGTATTATCGGGATTCGATTCAATTGTAAGTTTCAATGTGTTTCAATCTTCAAAAATAAAAGGAAAATGAAAATAAAGCAATTAAAATAACTAAACTAAACTAGGAATAGAAAGTGCAAGTTGGTCGGATGCCTCGTCGTATGCCTCAAAAAGAAAATACAAAGCAACAATGAAAATAAGCAAGAAAATGCATTGTTTCACCAAGTATAAGCATGCTTGCACAAGGTACAACTATGCATAAAATCCTAAATAATGAAAATTACCAAAAATTGAAAGTATGAATGGATAAAGCGATGAAAATGGATGGGAAAGTTAAAAACTTTAAGTAAAATAACAAGCAACGAAGTCTAGATCTAAATTTTAACCTAAAACTATGCATGGAAATTAAATTCAAAATAAAGCATAGCAAAAACTCAAAATCAAGACGATCCAAGAGTCGATCTATGATCTAGATGTGTCACTCATCTAGATTCCATAGCCAATTCATATGTTTCATCATGAATTCAAGGTGCTAAAGCAAAAGGCATGAAAATGAAGAACAAGCATGGAATTAAAGCAACAAACATGAAATTAAAGCACAAAACATGAAATTAAAAAGGGAACTTACTTGAATTAAGAAAGGAAACAAAGGTTGAATGAAATTGCATCAAAAGTAACAATCCAGAGGAGTATTTGGATTCTTCTTAGGCTTACAAACCCAAGGAGGTGCTTGAAATTAAATCTAAAACTAGGAAAAGAAATTACATCAAAYCTTGAAATTGATTCTAAAACCTAAGAGAGAGAAAATAGATCTTAAAAACTAGAGAGAGGATTRTTAATCCCAAACCCATGCTTGGGTTGGGAAAAAATGAGAGGTGTTTTTACAAAAATGAGAGGTGTAGTCTATTTATACTAATTTAAATGGGCCAAATTAGCCAAAAAGGCTTGAAATTCTCGGGTTTGACCAAGTTTGACCCGGAGGCACCTTCCTAGACCCTTGGCTCGATTTGGCTCCATTTGGCTCAAGATGGCTCGGCAATTGCCGAGCCTAGGCGCGCATGGGCGCAGGTGGCCTGCAGGCCTGGGCGGGCGAGTGTGGGCGTGGGGCTGGCATGGGCACGCGGACTGGCGAGCACGTGGGCGAGAGATGGCGAGCGCCTGCGGGCGCTGACGAGGCCTGGCGAGTGCTAGTGACTGCTGGCGAGCACGGGCGACTGCTGGCGAGGGCTGGCGAGTGCTAGCGAGCGCCGCGCGCGGCTTGCGGCAGGTGCTGTCGGCAGCTTGCGGGCGTTGCGCGCGGGATGTGGGCGGGGCTGTCGGGCGCTGCTCGGACACTGGGTAACCCAGTGTGGGCAGCGCCACCCAGTGTGGCAGCTTGGCGTGAATTTTGGCGAGTTGTGGCACGAGTTGGCTAGTATTCCAGAATGTTTGGGCATTTTTGAGCCTCTTTTGGCTTAAATTTTCGGTTCTCAATGCCTTAGCCTATAAAATAGGAATTTAAACATAAAAACCCAAGAATTTCACCAAACCTCAAGGTAATTGAACCAATTTAACCTATTAAAATATAGAATTAGCAAGAATCACGAAAATCAACAAAAATTAGAAAAACGACTTAAAAACCTAAATAACCGACATAAAAATAGTTAAAACCACAATAAAAACCTAATTAAAAATACGAGAAAAACACAACAATTACATGCAAAACAACTACCCCACACTTATCGGTTTGTTCGTCCTCGAACAACGAAAAGAATCGAGAATGTACATGCAATGAACATTGTGTAAGAACGAACAATCCTTGTGCTTATCCTTATTTATAAGATAGGATTATCAACACCAACTCGTTATCGTCAAGCATTGCTCGTATTGCTCTTTCTCAATTGCACGCCAAAACGATGACTTCCTCTCAAGTGGTATTTTGAGGGTGTTCGCTCAATTCGCTCAAGTGTTTAATATGGGACATATGTCCTCTCAAGTCGGTCAATACATGAACCTTGTCAAGATTTCACAAATTGGACGCTCAAAATTGCTCGTAGTACATGACCAAAGAAGAATCGAAAGAGGTCTTTATTATGGTTTTGTAATGTTGGCTCTTTGGTAAGGTATGTAATATTTGGATATAGTGGCTAAGACACGATCAAACGTGATCAATAACACACAAAATCCTACTTTCTAAAACCCGAAGCCTATAATTGCTTCACCTTTCCCAATTTGCCAAACTTTCATTCGAAACCCTTTCGTTCACACACTTTCCCGACTTTTATTTCACAACACTTAGAAGCTTTTTGAATTTGCTTCTTTTTACTAAACTTAGCCCTTTTTGAATTAGGCTTTTCACTTGAACGCACGCTTAATCACTTTTCGTGATTTGTGTTGGAGTATTATTCTCTTTTTTTGTATAAGCACTTCAAAACCCGAAACCTCAATTGATTTCCCACACATTTCTCGTCAACTAACAATAAACTCTCTCACCTCACCAACGCGAAGATACAAGAGCTAAAATCGAGCTCGGCTAACAAGAAACGGGATAAAGGTTCAAGGTGGCTCATTTGGGATTTTTAAAGTAGCTTACATATATGAATATGGCTGGCATAAGGGTGATATATGTGCCTCGAGGTCATTTCCAAATTCAATCATGTACGAGCAAAATCAAACCTCCTCAATACAATTTCCATAAAAATGCAAGTAAGCCGATAAATCACACAAGGCTACTCACTAGTTTGCACCGAATTTAGGAGCAAAATCAAAAGAGTTTTTAAAGCTTTGCAATCTTTTCACGAGAAAATGTTGATTATATATATATAGGCGGTTTTTTGGACGAAGCACAAAAATTTAACCCCTCACACAAGAGGCCATAAACATGTAAAAATTCCACAAGTAAACTATTCAAACTTTCAAGCACGTGGAGTTGTTCAAAAATGTAATAACGACTCAAAAGACACAAAAATCGACTCGACCATATAAAATCGGAAGTAGTAAGCGTCACTTCGCCAAGAATGCGTCACTTCGCCAAGGCTCGAGTTAAGAATGACAAAACATGCTTGTAAACCCTGGACCCTAACCACCTACCCACCCCACACTTAAACCATGCATTACCCGCATTTTAATGAAAAACAAGTAAAAGGAGGGTGAATAGAAACTTCCTTAACCGAGCGAGTTAGAGTCGAGCTCGGTGGGGCCACCTAATAATCCAAGCAATCTAAGTAAAAATCGAGCATGTCTAGTATCTCCCGGCTTCATGAACGTTACCAATCTCATCAAAAGTCCAATGGTCGAAGTCGGAAAACAAAACCTAGAAAAGAAAATCACACAAAATCAAAAACCAAAGAAAAAGAACCCAAAAGACAACACAATTTTTATATTTTTCAATTTTTCAAATGTTTTTGGATTCTTCAATAAAATAAAGAAAGAAAGAAAGAAAGAAAGAAAGAAAGAAAGAAAGAAAGAAAGAAAGAAACGAAGAAGACTTGGGTTGCCTCCCAAGAAGCGCTTGTTTTACGTCATTAGCTCGACGTACTCCCTTTTTTATCAAGGTGGAAAGATCACGGGAGGGTCCACAAATACAATCTCCTCCTTGTTGGGAGGATCCACTCGTTGGAACGTTCCTGGCGCATTGCATAGCTCAAATAAGATCCGCCAAAAAGCAAACATTCCAAGCGGACAATCAAAACTCATCTCGGCTCGGTCCTCGGGTGGAATGGTGGTTTTGTAGTGTCCCGATGACTCAATTAAGAAGTGAAAAGAATAGTGGCCGGCTTGTGTTTTCATCGGGCAAATAGGAGTCGTCATGGGTCGATTCTCGGGTGGAATTGTTGTTTTGAAGTGACCCGAGGACTCATCCCAAAAGCAAAAAGAGTAATGGCCGGGTATATTTTCCAACACGTGGTCGAGCAACAGGGYAGYGAAACGATCGGTCTTGGTAGCCACATTTAACTTTTCAAATTCGATCAACATCCTCCATCCCYTTTTATCCCTCGGGGCCATCCACTTTCCTTTRTCYTCCTCGATCKTCCTCTCGTCGTCCACAAACTCCTTGAAATTTGGATTCAAATGCCTTTGAAATTCTTGAGGTGGTGTGGCATCATCCTCCAAAACAAGTTTATGCAAGTAAGCCCAAGGACTAGATCCCTTTATCACTCCGGGTCTCCAACCAATATCCCCCTTAAGAATTTTAAGAACTTCAAARGACCTCCCATTTCCGGCTCTCACCATTTCATCAAGACTTGAATTCAATGGGCTAACTCTCTCAACCACTCTGGGTTTCCATTCAATAGCACTCTTAAGAACATCAAGAACTTTACCCGTCCTCTCTTCTTCACCTCGGTTCGAATTTTCCAAGATGGTAATCGGCTTTCTCTCCTCATCTTCCAAATAAGAATACGTTTGCTCGAACAAATCACTGATCCCTTCAAGGTACTCTTCAAGCTCTTCAATCTCAGAATCATTCACCTCCACCTCCCCCTCCAAAAAGTCGTCGTTGCCCTCAACGACCCATAGACACTCTTTCTCACACGAGTCTTGGGCACGTTGGAGTACCACGGATTCATCGTTAAGAACAAGGGGCTCATCCTCTCTACATCCCTTAATATCGACGGTCGGTCCAACCACCTCCTCATTAGTCTTGGCCTCCATATACGCTTCTTCGACTAACTCTTGAAGCATGTCCATGAGTAAGGAATCCGCATGAGCTCGTTTAAGCATATCGATATCACTCACAACTAGATCCAATGTAGCATCAAGAGCATCACACTTAGCATTAATAGCACCACACTTAGCATTAAGAGCACCACACGTAGCCTCAAGAGCACCACACGTAGTGATCAACGAATCTACTTCTTGCAACATGGCCAAGAGAGTCGGATTGGGTGGTGGAATAGGAGCATGCACCGAAATATCAAAGGCGGGAAGGGCGTTTTGGTCATTAGAGCTCGAACTTCCAAAGTACGCATACGGATCAGAATCATAAGTGCCATAGGTGGCATCAAATGAGGCATAATCGAAATTAGAAGTGAGAGAACCATTGTATAGGTCGGGATTCGGGCTCAGCATACGCGGATAATTTTGCGAAGCACCATAGCCATATGAGCCGGAAGTCGAGGGTTGATCGGTCGGATAGGAGTATGGAACTTGCACGTTCGGATAGGAATTTGGAGAACCATAACCATTCATGCCCGAGAAACTATCAAACCCGACATGGTTTGCACCATGCCCTCCCATGCCGGGTTGCCCATTCCCATATCCACCGTTGGCAACGTGGTTTGCACCATGCCCTCCCACGTTGCCAACTCCATTATACATCGATCCAATCCCGACATGGTTTGCACCATGCCCTTCCATGTCGGGAACATATCCACCATAGCTATAAGAATCTAACATACTACACAAAAAACGTCAAATAACAAAGCAAGCCAAAAACACAAAGATACGACAATCAAATCGAAAGCCTTAACCAAGCCGAGTCGCAACGGCGCTATTTTGTTTTCATAGTTTTCGTGGTGTTGAAATGAATCAACAGGTTCATGGCTAGGTATTATCGGGATTCGATTCGATTCAATTGTAAGTTTCAATGTGTTTCAAGCTTCAAAAATAAAAGGAAAATGAAAACAAAGCAATTAAAATAACTAAACTAAAATAGGAATATAAAGTGCAAGTTGGTCGGATGCCTCATCGTATGCCTCAAAAAGAAAATACAAAGCAACAATGAAAATAAGCAAGAAAATGCATTGTTTCACCAAGTACAAGCATGCATGCACAAGGTACAACTATGCATAAAATCCTAAATAATGAAAATTACCAAAAATTGAAAGTATGAGTGGATAAAGTAATGAAAATGGACAGGAAAGTTAAAAACTTTAAGTAAAATAACAAGCAACGAAGTCTAGATCTAAATTTTAACCTAAAACTATGCATGGAAATTACATTCAAAATAAAGCATAGCAAAAACTCAAAATCAAGACGATCCAAGAGCCGATCTATGATCTAGATGTGTCACTCATCTAGATTCCATAGCCAATTCATATGTTTCATCATGAATTCAAGGTGCTAAAGCAAAAGGCATGAAAATGAAGAACAAGCATGGAATTAAAGCAACAAACATGAAATTAAAGCACAAAACATGAAATTAAAAGGGAACTTACTTGAATTAAGAAAGGAAACAAAGCTTGAATGAAATTGCATCAAAAGTAACAATCCAAAGGAGTATTTGGGTTCTTCTTAGGCTTACAAAACCCAAGGAGGTGCTTGAAATTAAATCTAAAACTAGGAAAAAAAATTACATCAAAACTTGAAATTGATTCTAAAACCTAAGAGAGAGAAAATAGATCTTAAAAACTAGAGAGAGGATTTTTAATCCCAAACCCATGCTTGGGTTGGGAGAAAATGAGAGGTGTTTTTACAAAAATGAGAGTTGTAGTCTATTTATATTAATTTAATTGGGTTTAAATGGGCCAAATTAGCCAAAAAGGCTTGAAATTCCCGAGTTTGACCAAGTTTGACCCGGAGGCACCTTCCTAGACCCTGGCTCGATTTGGCTCAAGATGGCTCGGCAATTGCCAAGCTTAGGCGTGCATGGGCGCAGGTGGCCGGCAGGCCTGGGCGGGCGAGTGTGGGCGTGGGGCTGGCATGGGCGCGCGGACTGGCGAGAACCTGGGCGAGAGATGGCGAGCGCCTGCGGGCGCTGACAAGGCCTGGCGAGTGCTAGCAACTGGCTGGCGAGTGCTGGCAAAGCCCCGCGCGCGACTTGCGGCAGGTGCTGTCGACAGCTTGCGGGCGTTGCGCGCGGGATGTGGGCGGGGCTGTTGGGCGCTGCTCGGACACTGGGTAACCCAGTGTGGGCAGCGCCACCCAGTGTGGCAGCTTGGCATGAATTTTGGCGAGTTGTGGCATGAGTTGGCTAGTATTCCAGAATGTTTGGGCATTTTTGAGCCTCTTTTGGCTTGAATTTTCGGTCCTCAATGCCTTAGCCTATAAAATAGGAATTTAAACATAAAAACCCAAGAATTTCACCAAACCTCAAGGTAATTAAACCAATTAACCCATTAAAATATAGAATTAGCAAGAATCACTAAAATCAACAAAAATTAGAAAAACGACTTAAAAACCTAAATAACCGACATAAAAATCGTTAAAACCACAATAAAAACCTAATTAAAAATACGAGAAAAACACAACAATTACATGCAAAACACCAACCAGCTATTGATGATGGAGATGCAGAAGGATTCAGAACAACACCAATGATTTATATGAGAAGGCAAAAAGGTCGGGGTCCATCAAATCGGGGGCAAAGAAATATTTATAGTGATGAAGCCTGAGCTGTCCAGTGGTAGACGTAGGGGTCGAGGATAATGTTCTAGGAGTTGTTGGGATTTATTTTTGTTGAATTGTTATTTGTGTTCAGTACTTTTGGATGTTTGGTAGTTCGAATTTGTGTTTTGGATGTTCAGCAATTTAATAATGTTATTTGTTTTGTTGAATTGTTTCTTGTTTTGTTGAATTGTTTTTTGGAAGTTGAATTGTTTTTTGTGTTTAGTAGTTTTGGTTGTTTGGTAACTTGTGTTTTGGAAGTTTGGTATTTTCTACCTTGTGTTTTGGATGTTAAGAGGTTGAATTATTTTGAATTTTTTACCAAACAGAGGGGTGTTCGAAATTTAGGTACGAACGAAATCACCATGTTCGAATATTATACTCGAACACAAAAGACTTATTCGGGCAAATATTCGAACATATGGTGTTCGAAATTTATATTCGAACTTTGGTATCATGTTCGAATATTTTGTTCGAACACCTCTCAGTTGCACCAAGCACAAAATGTTTTCTGTTTTCAGGTCGACCCAACAGGATCTGAGAAAAATTCGAGCTCGCCGACCACTCTCTCCACTGTCTGATCTTTTAACTAATATTACCATACGATTTTCAATTCCTTTCGAACGAACCCAATATACTAATTCATCTCTAGATTATAAATAACTCATTGTGTTGAATAAATGAGAGTAATCTGCAATCACATCACTTCTATTTGGACTACCATTACTATTTTCGGTTATCATCGTTTTCGATTCTTGAAAAACAGTGTTCGAAAATAATTATAGAACATAAAAATAATTTCGTAAACAACATAGTTATGTTCGAAAATTAACTTCGAACAATATTAATCTGTTCGAAAAGTATATTCGAACATATGTTTATTGTTCGGTCATAATATTCAAACATACATCAATTGTTCATTAAAACCAGATCGAACATATTCACGACTGTCAGCCCAAAAATAGTAAAAAAATAGAAAAAAAAAGGGAAAAAGAGAAGAAAGGACTAAAAAAATATAGATGTCAAGAATACTAACATCATTCATCTAGTTCGTATAGTTATCCTCCATTCTACAAGTTTTAATGTGGATTATTGTTAGGTATTGAAACAGGTTTTGGGGATGAAAAAGAAGTTATGAGATTTAATATATTTCTGTTTTGGGATCAACTAATAGTATTTTGAGGTGCATATATCCGCACATGGTATATATATATATAGGGTTGGGTTCAAATGGAATCATGTCATTATATGCGAACCTAGGGACTAATCTTGACCATTAGATTGGATAATCTTGATAATTGAGATTATGACATGTCAACATGTTAATAATTTAACAAAATTCATTAAATAATTAAAAAGGGTATTTTGGACATATAACGACGTTTATGAAGAGCACTAAATTGCTTTTTAGAAAGCACAGTGGATATATAACTGCAAATTCAAAATTTATAATAAAATTCAAATCTTCAACGAATCATAACTTTTTAAATTTTTATTCATTTTTAATGAAATATATATCAAATTAATCACATTCTCAAGATCTACGATTTAAGATACATATTGCATATTTAAAAATGTAAAAATAAATAAATATAATTAAATTTAAAAATCTGAATATTAAAAGCATTGTATATGACTATTTATAACATTACACAAGTCTCCAGCAGTACTTTTTTTTTTATGTTGGCAGTGCTAGTTTTCCGACAGTGCTTTCTTGGAGTGTTTTTTCTAATATTGCATATAATTACACTGTGCAATACTTGGAGTACTTTTTCTAATATTGTTAGAGTGCTTTTGAACTACACTAATACTGCTTTTTGCCCCAACATTCAACCCTACCCATTCATTCAACCCTACCCATTCATTCAGCCCTACATTCATTAAACCCTACCCATTCAGAATTCAGCCGCCTACCACAACTTGCAACATAGAATTCAGCCGCCGCCGCTCGGGGCAAAGACGGCGCTCGGCCACACCTGGGTCACCGGCCGCCTACCGGACGTCGCGGTGCCTTCACCACCGCCTACCAAATCCACCAAAACCAAACCTCTAGTTGAATCCCCAAACTGACGCCGGATCCGCCGCGGGGGCCCAACCCAAAGACGAGGCCGGCGATCTGGACAGGATCGTCCACCGCCGCAAGAAGCCACCCCAGCAAACCGACGCCGGAGCCGTCGCGGGGGGCCCAGACCAAAGACCCAACCAACAAATAACAATCATATGAACCACCACACGCCATCGCCCATCAACCACGTCACCAACCCAAACCGCCATGACCCGAACGAGACCCGAAATCCAAAACTCAAAGGCCGACGCCTTTCTCAATCCAAAACCCCAGCAAACCGACGCCGGAGCCGTCCCGCGGGGCCCAGACCAAAGACCCAACCAACCAATCTCAACCACACACCGCCATCACCCATCAACCACCGTCCACCAGCCCAAACCGCCATGACCCGAACGAGACCCGAAATCCAAAACTCAAAGGCCGACGCCTTTCTCAATTCAAAAGCCCGAACCACCACGAGCATCGCCCGTAGCAGACCCAAACCCGCCTTGCCATCCCACCTATCGAACGCCTCACCCGCCGGAAGCCCGCCAAAGCCACCGCCTTTTTGGAGCAGAAGGGAGGCGCTGCGCCGTCGCCGATTTCCGAGGTGCCAAGTCAAGCGTCGTCGTTCCTCGTCATCAGTCGCCAGCCAAGCGCCGCCGATCCGCCTCACCTGCCGGAAGCCCGCCAAGCCACCGCCTTTTTGGAGCCGAAGGGAGGGCGCTGCGCCGTCGCCGATTTCCGAGATGCCAAGCCAAGCGCCGCCGTTCCGCCTCACCCGCCGGAAGCCCGCGAAGCCACCTATCGACGGCAAACGAGTACGGCTGGGGAAGGCGGAGAAAAAATTGATAGAAAGAAACGGGTTTGGGGGAGAAGGCGAGAAGGCCGATTTCTAGAGAGAGAGACTGGTTTGGGGGATGATAAACATTTATAAAATTACATGACAGCCCTTCTCCTTCCATATATGTAATTTAATGAATTTAAAAAATAGAAAAAATTTGGTCCACACATATTATTAGATTGATGGTTAGGATTGGTTTCTAAATTCGCATATATTGACGTGGGTTCTATTGAACCTAATCATATATATATATATATATATATTAATGTTTATATAATTTTATTAATTTTATATTTTTAATTTTAATTATATATTATAAGTAGAGTTATTTCAGTTTTAATAAAATAACTTGGAGTAAACTCATAAATTTTTACGCGCCCATAAATAATTAATAAAAAATAAGAATTACTTTACCATTTTTTCTTTTAACTACTACAATAAGAAGAACATAAATACTACAGTCCACAGAACTAGGCAAGAGAGGACAACAAAACTCCAGAAACAATCAAAAAAACCTTTATCTTCATTATGAGCACAGGCCAGAAATATCTTATTTCGTAACTAAAACCCCATTTCCAATATTCAACCAAATGTCCAATATGCTTAAAACCCTGAATCTCGAGTTACCCTTTAACTAATTTGATTCATGAATTTATCGTAGAATTAGAAAATCAGTAATATTTGCTATTTAAAAAAAGAGGCAAAATGTTTTCAACAATCCCAGCCCATCTGAAATTCAAGCCTCCAAATTTCTCTGCAGTCCCCGCGCATAATCATATGCCTGTGAAAGTTATATCAGTTAAGATAAAGTTCACGAAAAACCAAGTCTTTCAGCACCATTATCTTCTTCTTGGATTAAGAAATCCCAGCTCGAAGATTTCTGTATCGACAAGGGCTTGCAGTGATGGTGGCCAAGCCGAAATTTTCTCTGCCAAGAAAATTCAATCTTCCTCTTCTGTAAGCACTCTATTTACTTAAAATCCATTTGGGTTTTTCTCATTTTGGTTTCTAATTTGCCTATACATGTATATTTTTTTAATTTATCCCCCCTTGGCCATTTTGATTATGTATGTGAACTTACATTTTTATTGTTTGGGATAGTGCCTGTAATACCCACAGTTAATTAATTGACTCATTTTGCTTCCATTTAATTGTTCATAGTCTCTGATGATGTTAAATCTCATGTTTTGTGTGTGAGATTAATTGATCCACTACAAAATACAAACCATGAAAAATAAAAATTGTCTCTTTTATGCAATTATTTGGCAAAAGAAAGGATTTTTCTTTATTGGCTAGACTTGAGTGATGAAATAATCATTCGATTTGATTGATATATAGTTTTTGTGCTATTACATTGCAAAAGAAAAGATATTTGTTTCTTTGTTGGCCACACTTGTGATGAAATAATCGCCCAATTCAATTTCAGGATGTTGAGACATTAAATAGCAGCAGCTCTTCTGGTTCAAACGATGGTTATGTTTCATTGTTTATTCGCATGCTCGGTTTGGACAACGATCCTCAGGATAGAGAGCATGCTGTTGTCGCGCTATGGAAATATTCGCTTGGTGGGAAACACTGCGTTGATAATATCATGAAATACGATGGAACTGTCAATCTCATCGTCAACCTTCTAAAATCTGACTCAGATTCTGCACGCGAAGCAGCTGCTGGTCTTCTGAGGGTTATATCGTCAATTAACCTATATAGGGACTCTGTTGCTCAGAGTGGTGCAATCGAAGAGTTGACCGGACTCTTGACTCGTTCTTCCTTGTCTTCTGATGTACACAATCAATAATTTGCTAGTCCTTTTCTTTTCCTTTTTTTATTTTTTTTTTTGGAGTTGTGATGCTTTAGGTAAAGTTTGAATGAATTTCTGCAGGTGAAGGAGCAGACGATCTGTACATTGTGGAACTTGTCTGTAGACGAGAAGCTAAGTGCGAAGATGACTAGCTCTGAGATTCTTCCTCTTTTAATCAAGAACTTGGAGGACGAAGATAATAAAGTCAAGGAAGCTTCTGGGGGCGTTTTAGCTAATTTGACATTGAGCCAATCAAATCATAAGATAATGGTCGAAGCTGGAGTTATTCCAAAGTTGGCAAGTTTCTATCTTTATCTTCATTGAAGTCATAAATTTTAAAAATTTCAATTAACGCATGTTATTTTTCAATTTTAATCATTACATTCACAATTAATGCAGGCAAAGCTCTTGACAGCCGATGTTGAAGAATCAAAACTCATACGAAAGGTAGCAAGAAACGCATTATTAGAACTCGCGAAAGACGATTATAACAGAATACTCATCATGGACGAAGGTCTAGTTTTGGTTCCATTAATAGGCGCATCAGCCTACAAGTCGTTTCGACCTTCTCTATACTCGTGGCCATCTTTGCCCGACGGGACTAAAATCGAACAGAGCCCAAAGGGTCCTTCCAGATATGGTGCTTCAGAACTGCTACTCGGATTAAACATCGACAACGAGAATGCAGACTTAGAGGATGCGAAGGCGAACGCTTTAGTCGGACGGACACAACAACAGTTTCTTGCTCGTATAGGTGCGATCGAGATCGAAGATGATGGTATATCGAACGGTGAAGGGTCGTCGAGTCAGAGATTGACGCTTTTGCCCTGGGTGGATGGTGTTGCGCGTTTGGTTTTGATTCTCGGGCTTGAGGATGAGTCGGCTGTTGCTCGAGCCGCGGGGTCCATTGCTGATGCGTCTATTAACGAGCATATACGTTTCTCGTTTAAAGTAGCTGGTGCGGTTAAGACTCTCGTTGAGTTGATTAGTCATTCTAGTGAGACTGTTAGGTTGGCTGTAGTTCAAGCTCTGGACAGGCTGTCCATCAGGTAATGCGTTTCTGAGTTTACCAAAAAAAAAAAAAGTTTGTTATAATTACAAAAAGCACCCTAAGGTTTGAATTTGGGGTTTTGTTGCAATTTGAAAATTCTGTGGCTCTTTTTGTAATTACCGTTTCTTGCATTTTTCGTTCGTGTTGTAATGAAGGGTCATTATCATAAACCAACTTCTTGAATGAATCTTGACTAATTTTTTATGGACTTGTTATTGAAATTTTATTGATCGCGAGTTTAACTAGATTAATTGTGTTTCAATCCAGCAATAATGTGTGCCAGACAATTGAAGCAGAAGGCGTTTTGCAACCTCTTGTAAATCTGTTAAAGCAGACGAAGTCAGAGGTCACTTGTAGCTTGACTTCGATGGTAGTGCAGTGCTTGAATATGTGTTCTTACAAGTACTATTACTTATATGTAATTACAATTTGGGATTACTGAAGGTGGAAAAACTATTCTGTGAAATGCAGATTCTTAATATTCTTACTCGGATCTTAGACCCTAATAAAGAAATGAAACCAAAGGTTTGTTTGTATTATCTATCACCAATATTAAGAGATTTTAACTATTTCTTCTTTTATTTATTCTACAGTTTATCTAAATATTCCTCATGTGTTTCAGTTTTATAATGGATCGGTAGTGGATTCAGAATTTGTGGGTTGCCTTGTGGATATATTGAAGTCATCGAACCCCGATTTGCAGAGAAAAGCTGCTTCCGTTCTAGAATTCGTTGCGGTGATTGAGGCTGAGGCTTCTATACAAAAGCTTATTTCAGCCGGGATTGAATCTGGTCTAGAAGCTGTTTTTCAACAGAAATCTTTATTAGGTATGGAAAAATTAACTTACGAAATCATGTGTTTGAAGACGTGTGGTTTTAAATGAATACATTGCTGTTCATTTTTCCTCATGTTTTGTAATACTAAAAACTACCTGAGTTTTTGTCTGAGTACATGAAACTCCAATTATTTTTCAAAATTACAGATCACCCCCAAAAGTTTTTGAAATACCACCCACCCACCCCCGAGCTTTGTATTTTTGTAACAAATATCCACCTCATGAATGTGCAATTTGTATAACAGTAACATATGGCATTGAGGTGTAATTTCGAAGAATAATTGGGTATTTTTTTTCTCACTCTCTCTCTTTTTGTCTTTTTTAAGGGATAATTACAAAAACTATCTTTGAGGTTTATCCAGCTAATAAAAATTGCTGCATCATCAAATATATTTACAACTACATCCCTCAACTTTTATAAAAATTGCAAATGATCCCAACTTTTCATTTTATATTTTACGTGACATCCTTCAACTTTTCTTAAATATTACCAAGAACTCAACTTTTGTCTTACCTTTTTCAACTTTTCTTCTAAACATTACAAATAGCCAGATGAAAAGACGAAAAGGTGAAGGGTGTATTTGTAAAATATATGATTTCATGTCAGTTACGGTTGGGTTAGTTTTGTAATTTTTAAAATCCTCTTTTTTATTTCCCTTTTAAAATATTTTTTTTTTGGAAATACCCCAAAACTCCAGTGTAGATTTTTGTAAATATCCTTTTTTTCCCCTTCCTTTTAATTAGGTTAAACTTCAGTTAACCCTTATTAATTTTATGAGCTGTATACTAGCAGAGATGGAGAGTGATACAGACATCCACATTCTTGAACTAGAAGAAGCCGGTCAAGCAGTAACCGCAGCATCACGGCTACTCACGAAACTGCTCGACTACGAAAAGTTCCGTCTAACCGTAAACTCTCAAAATTTAACAAATCTACTTCGTCCCATCCTCGTATCCACCATTCCTCTTCAATACAAAGACTGGGTCGCCGCTTGCCTAGTCAAACTTGGCTCTCTCTCCGGTCGGAATCTCGACTTTGAGGATCCAGTCAACATGGAAGTGACTCTCCATGAAACGATCCCAAGACTGATAGAACAGATCGAGAGCTCGTTTTCCGACGCCGAAGTCCGAGAAAATGCCGTTTTGGAGCTGAACAGGATAATATCCGAAGGGATGGTGGATGCCACGAGGGCCGTTGCTTCTCAAGGAGGGATTTTTGCGCTGGTGAAGCTGTTGACGGAAAGTGGAGGAGGTGAACGAGCAGTTGAAGCTAGCTTGGCGTTGCTGTATAATATGAGTATGGATAGCGAGAACCATGCAGCGATTATAGCAGCTGGGGCTGTTCCTATTTTGAGGAAGCTCGTACTTACGCAAGGCCCGCATTGGACTCGCGCTCTTCGATTGCTTAGAACTCTGCCCTTTTGATGTTAACAAAGGAAAGTGTTTTTTTTGTGTGTTTTTTTTTTTTCTTTATACCATTTTTGGGTGTAATTTAATCATTCACAATGATGAACTTGATCACTTATTAGAGAGAGAAGAAGAAATAATCAAAGGATGATTTTTTTTTCTATACTATTTTTGGGTGTAAACGATGGTCATTACTCTTGTAAGGTCGAACTAACAGATTATTTGTTCGACTAAAATTTTATATTAATCCATAATAGTACAAAAGTTAATATATTATAGTGGAAAATTAATACATCATAGCACTAGTACATCATAGTATAAAAACCAACACATCATAATACGGGTTAGAGATTTATGAAAAATTAATATAAAAATCAATACATCATGCTATCTGATATTTATGAAAAATCAATACTTTCGAGTACAAAAATTAATATATCATAGTATAAAAAACCAATAAATTATAATATCAGGGCCTAACATAACAGTATAAAAATCAATACATTATAGCACGGTCAGATATTTTATGAAAGTCAATATTTTCCAGTACAAAAATTAACATATCACAGTAGGGTGTGCAAAAATGGTCCGGACCGAATTATCTCTGGTCCGGTTTACGGTCCATGAAAATGGGATATTCCGGTTTCTGGACCGGTCGGTCAAACCCGTAATTTTTCGATTCGGATCAGAATTGGACCGATTTTTTTTTTTTTAATTCATTTGTCACTTTTAAAGAAAAAATGATGTTAGTTGTTTATATTGTCCACATAAATTAAGAGAATAAGTTGTTTGTTATATTATACTATAGTTTAATTGATCATTTAATTAGAAAATCTTTCCTATTACTATATAACTTTGTCGTATAACTTAATGTTTAGTGTGTATTTTTAATTAAATAATCTTTTATATAACAATGTAAATTCTCGATACAATTAAATGTCGGAAAAATTCCCATTTACTAACATATCACAAAACCAATATTTCATAAAATCCTACGAATATTTTTATTCCCATCTAAGACAAATACATATCATATAATCCTAAAACTAAAATAAATTGACAATTATACCTCCAAAAAAATATTAACACACAGTCAATCCGAGTAACTTTGTATTTGAAAACTATGGTACTATTTATAACACTACAGAGTCAACTTACTCCCTGTGATGATAAGGCTTTTGCTGAATATACCCAGCTCAGTCCTTCCCCATCTCCCCCTTCACTCCGCCGCCTTCCATCAACTTATCCGGTATTTTGTTGCTCACGGACTGCCGGAATACTCACGCCACAGCCGAACCGCGACGGCCATCGCCCCAGCGACGACTAATCCGAGCATCGTCAAACCAAAGACGCAAGCGGCGCCGAACAGCACCGGGAAGAATATCACAAACAGCGACGTGATTACGAGAAGCAGAGACATCGTAGCCGCGAAGCTGATCCCCATCAGCCCGAGCAGCAGGCCGCCAATCATCAGTCCGGCGATGGATTCTAGAACCGCCGTCCTTCCCAAGATAGTTTGGCCGTGAGGCTGAGACCGGAGACTCCGCTGGCTGCAGCGATGAGAGGGGCGACGGCGGCCATTGACCGAACTCTTCGTGCGGAGGGCCACCAATCGGCTCGACGCTGTTCCACGGCCGGAGGAAGTCATTCTTGTTGATGTCATAAACCGGCGGCTGCTGAGATTGGTGTGGGCCTTGACCCAGATTGTGCGGGGTTCGGGTCGATAACAGAGATTGTAGGCGAAGAAGTGGCGATGGTGGAATTGGGAAGGAGAATAGGTTTTCGAATGAGCTTAGCGATTTTGAGTGAATTTTTGTTGACTTGTTTGAGAAACATATCTATACTGCTACTGTTAATGATTGGAGTAGGCGAAGAAAAAATCGTGGAAAGTAGTTTGTAATTTCAAAAAAAAATCTTAGTGACCTAGTATAGTCACTAGTATGAAATTTTTCAAAAATCGTGGAAAGTAGTTTGTGATTTTCCAAGAATTATGTGAGTTAGTATGTAATTTATGCAAGGTAGTTTGTAATTTTTAAAAAATTAGTGAAGTAGTACGCAATTTATACAAAGTAGTACCTAATTTATCAAAAAATTATGCGAAGTAATATGTAATTTCCTAAAAACTATGCGAAGTATTATGTAATTTTTCAAATTTACACGAGTAGTTCTGAATTTACACGAGTAGTTCTAAAATTTTGAAGAATAGTTCTGAAATTTACACGAGTAGTTCTGAATTTATATGAGTAGTTCGTCAATTTGCACGAGTAGTTTTGAATTTACACGAGTAGTTCTGAATTTACACGAGTATTTCTGAATGTACATGAGTAACTATGAATTTTACACGGGTAGTTCTGAATTTTCAAAAAATAAAATAAAATAGTTATAAAGGGTAATTTAGTACTCTTATATAATTTTTGAATTAAATTGGAAGTGAGATTTCAATGGCCTATTGAGAAAAAATATTTCACTAGTGGTTTATATGGAAATTGGCCCATTAAAATTTATATATTAGACTTAATTTTATTATTTTTGGTATTTTATTTTAAATTTTTTCCAAAATTAGGCACACGCCTCTATCCCGCCTCTCTTTCTGTTTTTGAAACATTTAGCTTGTCTTTGTTGTTGCATTATTAAACTTTATTTTATGAGTAGGTCTTGGGTGAGACCGGTCTCATAAAATGAGACCACATTTTACCATTTTTTTAAATTGACCCGCACCCGCACCCAGGAAAACTGACCCAACCCCCCAGCCC
>BMAC01000449.1:355894-400422 GCA_014905375.1 Phtheirospermum japonicum | reverse complement strand
ATGTAAATAAATTATTAACGAATTGAATCTAAGCATGAAAATAAAATTTTAATAATTATAATAATTAATAAATAAATTAGACATGTACAAAGCAAGAGTTGAGAATTACATCATTTGAATTTCTCATTTTACATAAAAATTTATAATTATCACAAATATTTTTTATGTTTATCTTTTGATAAACCCCGTGTAATATACGGGTATTAAACTAAGTATAATATAATATAATAATAATAATATAAATAAACATGAGAATTTCATATAGCTACTCCTGTAATCGACATTTGGCTTCTTCGATGTTTGACAAGCGGCTTATTTTATGGTATTTAGACTTGTTTGCCCTCCTCAAAGCTGTCAAGATTGAGTTATCTTTTAGGGTTTCTTGCAATACCCCACAAGTCCTCTACTGCCACTGCTCTCGTTTTCCCCTGAAACTACAGGAAATTAATCTCCTCTTCGTTTGAAAAAATCCCCTGAAACTCAAAATCAAATTATTTTTTGCGCAACAAGTTTGGAAATTAATGGAGGGGTTTGCAAAAATGACTCGAAACCAGAGATTAAATAATTGAGTCATACATAATACTGAGAAACTAAGGAGAATTTTTCACTTGCTATCTGCTATCATCGCTCGGTCCCAGATTTGAAAGGCCACACTCACATCGGGTATGTTTCCAATTTCAAACCTTGATCATATAAGGAGACTGAATATTAATTAATAGTGGTGTACTTTCAGGTATACTTTGAATACACAGAGGAGAATAAGGTAGCACGACGGTGTAATCGGAAGCGGCGATCAGCGGACCAAGAAGTTTATTGTTGTGCATGTATGATTTTCCTTCTATTACCGTCACCCTTCTATTTCTCCCCCTATTTTCTGCTTATTTCAGCTGCTTATGGTGATGAACTTTGTTATTTATAAATGCATTTAAGATCACACAATCTTTACCCAGAAGTTTCATGTAGTATGGTGAATTGTGCACCAAACTGAAGGGAAAAAAAAAGGGTTTTGTGTGACATCCTATTTTATAATTGAATCTTTAGTATCATTTACTTCTAATCTTGATTTCATTATTATTAAAACCCTGGGCTGCCATTTCACTATTTTCAATTTCCATCTATTCAAAAATTAGAATCATGTTGGTTTGCATTTTTTAATTGGAAATCATCATTTTTAGTTTTAATGACACCATAATTTTTCAAATTTATTCTAAAATTTTTATGCATTTTAAAATTCTATGACCAACACAGTTTGTTAATTTTGTATATTGACCTTTTTAACTTTTTATTTTTAAATTTTTTTTTATCATCCCAGAATAAGCAGCTTTAGCAGAAACTGAGCTTTGAGGATCAAGAGGCTTTTGGGATGAGTAAAGGGGTGTGCAAAGTAATTTTGGATTTTTTAAGGACCAGAGTGAAATATATTTTATTATTATTATTTTGTGTGTGTGTGTGATTTTTTTTTAGATTTTTAAATCGTGCTATTGTTGCTGGAGAATGGAGCTTATGTGATATCAAGAAATTATTTTCATAGAATAGTTTTTTCCATGTTGATCGTTGCTTTTTATTGAATTCGTGTATATATTTTTGGGGAAGATTGGCTTTGGCTCTCTTTTTATATCTCTAGGTGTGATAATTGTGTTTATGTTATATGCCAAGTGATATTAGATCAAATTGTGATTTATAATCACTGATCTTTTATATAATCACCCATTTATGTTTTCTGCAGATGCATTGATGCGAGTGTGTTCATATGGCACATATAATCACCCATTTATGTTTTCCGCATTCATATGGCACTGGAAAGTTGTTCAAAATCTTTTTCCATACCTACAATTTTTGGTGAGTTTCTAAGAAAGAAATAATTAGTGAATTTATCTTTTATTCGATTTGTTAGATTTCTTTGATTGAAGGATAGGTGATTGTGGAACAGAGTGCTTCAATTAGAATTAATAGTGCATTTTTGTGATGTATTTGTTTGTGTGAAGTCTATTTTTTTTTATTAGCATGCAAGTGCTCCTCAATTGTGCCTGTTGTTTTTTCTTAGATTTTTGTCGACATTATGTCAAGTAATTCTCCGATGAATGGATGGAACAATACAATAAAACTCAAATCTTTTGTTGGTTATGTATATGTTTTGTGCTCAATTAATATCATTTGTTCAAAACAAAATTGTTCATTCTAAGTTTTCCCCTTCTTAATTATGATTACTATTCATTTAACAAACATTAAATTTTTCGTTGGGCCCTGGCCGTGTGTTGCACGGCCATTGTTTCCTAGTTTAATATGAAATGAAGAATGGAATTGGAACTGGTCAACCTTCAATAATTGAAGGGTAACATTGTAATTGGTCAAGGCGAGCAATAACAAAATAAAATCCCTCATTCTCAAAATGAACCCTCACAATTGCAGTCAAAACGAGAAATTAAAATCACCCCCTCTCTCTCTTGCCTCTTCCGGAGAAAGGAGGACGGAAAGGCGAAGGCGGCGGTCGAATGGGGCTCGGATCTGGAGTGACGGGACTTTCCCAATTTAGCGGGTTTCTGGTGGCGATTGAATCAGGTAGCTCGGGTCTGATGTGTTCCAGAGGCTTTATTCCAGATCTTCTTTCCAAGGTCTGAAATCTGACTTTACATGTTGGGTCATTACTTGCATATTTTTTTACAAGCAGTGCTTTTAGAAGTTTTTACTCATTTGCTGCGATATTTTCCTGTAGTTAGCATAACATCATCACATCAGGACTGTTGAGAGATTTCTGGAGCTAATTTCGTTTTAATTTTTAAAGGCTACTGGATTAGATATGATTCACTAAGATAATTATTTTGCCCGTTCTTCTAGCTAGTATCGACATTGCTGTATTGGTTTAAAATATGCTATGAAGACTACAAAACTTTAAACAGTCACCGTAGTTTACTTTTATACTTGCACTCTCACATGTAAGCAATGGAGCTAATGATCTTAAATAGAATATAAGCGTAAATCAACAGAGGTATACAAATTGATGGAATATCAACTTCGTAAAGTAGTTTGGAGTATAGCTTAACGAAGCATTATCGATTCAATCAGGTTTTTCCATATGACTGCATTTACATTTTATCATCTTATTTCATGCTCTTGCATATTGAGTCATTGTCATGTGAATTTGCGGAGATTTGAATCTCACCAAATATTAGATGTGTTCACATCTTAGAGTGACAAGTGTCATGGTGTTTGTGTTGAGTCATTTTCCGAGTGATGTTTAAGTGAAAGATGTGAGTCTGAAAAATGAGTTAAATTAATTACAAGTAATGTAAAATGGATACTTATGAAGTAACATATTCACTCGAGGGATGTTGTGAATTATCCTTTTTCCCGTTTATGTTTCTACCTCTATTTTTTGGCGCAACACAACTGACACCGGCAAAACCTTGATAACCACACGATAACCGTATTAATAAATTGGTTACTCTTAGAAATTATTTCAACAAACTCTATACTTAATTGATATTTCTTAGATAGGACAAAGCTGTAGTTTGGCATAGCATATATCCTACAAGTACGACTAAACCATAACCATAATACACTAGAAGCTCTTTTTCTACGTTCTGTTTTCTAGTACGACCTTACATACGTGCAAAAGAAGATGATTGCTTTCATAGAAGGCTTGCTGGAGATAACATTTCAAATATTATACATTACTAAACATTCTTGTATGTAGCGTCATAAATTTGCATTATAAGAGTTTAGAGAAAACACTACTGAAATAGTTGGTATTTCAATATTGATGACATTATGTGATATACATTAGTAAGTTATGATAATGTTTTCCGTAGGTTTTTGCTTCTGAGAAAAATTATATTGTAACATTTACTTTGCTTGCCAACTATGAGAAAAAACAAAAGGAAATGGGGAGCTGTTAAAGGAGGAAAACAAAAAACAATGAAAAATAATAGTCGAAAACTAATTATTTTAGCTTATTTTACAAATGTTTTTTCTATTATAATTTATCTACTTATAAGTTCAACTTCTATTTTTATTTTTTTCAATTTGCCTGTGGAGCAAGGATTAGACGAGTTGAGTTTGAGAGTCATAAAAATGCGTCATTTGACTCGCTTCTTAAGATAGAAAAGTGTTTTTTAAAAACAAATGAAGTTACATAATTGATTGGTTCATTTAGTTTTTTATACGAAATCGTGTTTCATTTTGTATTTTATAATGAACTTTTCTTAACTTCAAAGAAGATTTAATTCGCCAATAAAACACTTTTTAAGAATGAGAATGTCTTCTTCATCTCGTTGATTGCTTGCAGTACGTGTCCAGGTGCCGATACCAATAGAGGCATGAACAACTTGAAAGTCAAAACTTGATCAATGCAAGTAATCGAAGAAATTGACAATTTTATACGATGATCCAAGTTTTATATAGGTGAAAGACCAAGTAATGAAGATGTTTGACACATAATCATGTGTAATTCAATATATACTTTCCTTGTAAATTTCAAATTTGTCTATCAGTGAATTTAAAATTGCTTCAAATTTAACCTGTGTCCAGCATTTTCTTCAAGTAGCCTTTTGACGTATAAAACTTAGATTGTGTTTGAAATTGTTAATTTTTTCAATTACTTGATGCTTGGACTTTCAAGTCGTTCATGCAACTATTGGTGTTGACTGTCGTTGCGTATTGCAAGCAATAGGCGAGATAGAGAGTGCGTTCTTAAATAAGTGTTCTACCGAGATCTCCCTTTCTCCTTCTAAGAACATTATCATTCTAAACATTTTTTGGTTGACACTCCATAAATCCATGTAGGTTAAGAGTGAAGTTAAGAAAGATTCGGTATACAATTTGAAATGAAACACTATACAGTAGACAACACTAAATGAAAGAAACCTACTACCCAGAATCACTTGTTTCACAAAAACATTCACGATTTTCTATGTTAAGAAGCAAGTTAAGTGACCCACTTCTCCAACTTGTCTAATTCTTATTGCCCAGGTCATTTGGAAAAAAGTTGAACCAGTAAGAAGATATATGTTATAAATAGAAAATGCAGTAAGAAGATATATGTTATAAATAGAAAATGCATTTGTAATATATGCGAAAGAGTTTCATGCTATTATTATTTTTCTTTTTTAGCGCTCTCCTTCAATTGTTTTTCTTTATTCCGTGGAGGTGAAGTAAATGTTACAATGTGAATCTTCTGTAAATCTTCTGTAGAAGCTAAAAATTATTAGAAACATGATCATAATTTGACTAATGTATATTATCGGCATTGAAAACCAACGATAAATTTTCAAACTATGACAAATTCTTATAATGCAATTTTATGAAGTTAGAACGAGAAGAAAGCTACTGCAAGTAATGTATAATAGAGAACCTTTAAGTCTTGAACTAACCAACATCCGTAGGCATTCTATGAAAATAATCATTTTCTCTTGCAGGTTTGTACTCAAAAGAGTGTCCATAAGCCATGTTTAACTCGTACTCCATAAGATAACGTATATTCAAGTTACAGCGTTATCTTGTGGAGTACGGCTAAACCATGGCTTACTGGTGTTCTATTTCATTTTCGAGTACATAACCAAACATGCAAGAGAAGATAATTGTTTTCATATAAAGCCTACGGATGTTGTTAGTTAGTTCAAGCCTTAAAGGTTATCTATTTTATATAAAGACCAAGTATAGAAACTGTTACATTTACTAAAGGAACTGCCGCGAATAATCATTTTTTGTTTGTAGCTCTAATTTTCAGATTGGACAAAACATTGTTGAATTAATACATGTGTCCAATCTGAAAATAGATCTACAAAATGAACAACATTCCTTTAGTGAATGCAACATTTCCTGAACTTAAGAGTCTTTATCTAGCTCGATTTCTGCTTCACATCTTTCTCTAGGTCAACACTTTCAGGAAGACTCACGACGGATATTATGGAAGTCATTGACAATAGTGACTATGAGAAATTACATGTGAACGCATTTGATAATTGACGAGCCTCATTTTCCCGCAAATTCCCATGGCAATGACCATCAATGTGCAATTAATCAAAATTGTGTTCCTACTCTATCATAATGTGGAACTAACCAAATTGAAATTAGCCACAAATCAAAATATGGCTTTTGGTGTTGAATCTCCTAGTGTAATTATCGTTTGTTTATGATTATTTCTCATTTTTGGTAAGAGAGATTTCGTGAGAGATTTAATCGGATTAGACATGAGATATAGTAGAAAGAATCAATTAGTTTATAAATTAGGTTCTCAATTCTAAAACTCAAGTATTGTTTATATCACTTGAGTTGGTTTCTTATTTTTCGGACTTTTTAACTATACATGTAAAAAGGGAATTTATTCTAAAAATTTGCTTGCGACTTTTCCCCTTGAAATTACTATTTTTGTGATCACACATTTTAGTGGACTTGCGGACAAAAAGTGACGGCCCAACTCAGGCACTGGCTGGGGCATTAGGGTTTCAAGGAATATATAAATACAACCTTCGCAAGTACAAAACACCACTCCACTCTCCTTCTGTTAGAGTCTCGCACCTTTTATTATCAATTTATTTTGACTTCTTCCAGAAAAACAACATTTCACAATGTTTTTTTTTTCATATTCGGAAAAACTCCAGTAAAAGCTATTTGTTGCATCAAATCACACAGGGAAAAGCTTTGATGAAAAACAAAAGATTATTTTTTTTTCAGATCCAAATATAAACATTGGAAACTTATATCTAGTCACACGGGAGAGAGAGGAGGGGGCGGAGTGAGTTTTGAAATTGAGTCTTTTGTTTTTCATCAAAGCTATAAATTTTAGATTAGGGTTCTGATTTGTCTTTTACTTTATCTAATGAAATGGAAACCTAAAATTTAGGTCTCGGTTTTTTGTATTATATACATAATATTGGTTCTGATTTGTTTTTTACTTTATCTAATTAAATGAAAATCTAAAATTTAGATTAGGGTTCTGATTTGGGTTTTGATTTGTTTTTATACTTTATCTAATGAAATATAAATCTAAAATTTAGATTAGGGTATGGAAATCTAATATTTAGATTAGTGTTTTGATTTGTTTTTTATTATTTGTATATTTGACACTTCAGTGTTAAGCTTGGGATATTTTTTATTTCGTTTATCCCTGATTATTGTTGTCATAAATATAGTACTAAATTTTATGTTATGTGTGAGGTTTAATCACACACAAGTCCTCATCAGATATGCCTAAGGCGAGTAGTTTTTTCTACCCCGGTTTAAGAATGTTTTCACGAGTTGAACTCCTCTGGCACAATCCTGACAAAGTGCACTGTGGTTTATTCGGAGATTCGGAGGCGTAACTGTACACAGGCTTCAATTTCAATATGATAATAAAAGAAAAATGGCACAATCCCACTGTGGTTTATTCGGAGATTCGGAGGAGATTCGGAGGCGTAACTGTACACAGGCTTCAATTTCAATATGATAATAAAAGAAAAAAGACAGAGAGAATCCATTACCATGAACAACTTTCTATAACTATTAATTAACATGAGAAAACACATAGATTTGGCTCAATATATGTGGAGGCAAACTTAGAAGCTTTCTACAATATAGTTAACATGAAAAAGCTCACTTAGATTTGGCCCAATCTAACTGAAAATGCATTTACTCTATCTTCACAATATGAAGTTTTGGATAGATCAACAATTCATTTACCCCCAATGTGATGGATCAGCATTAAAAGCAAGCTCAAAAGATACATGCACCATTTTATTTTAAACTAGCTATTTCTCTGGACGACGCATTGGTTGTAGTTAAAATTAGTGTTTTTATTTTTATTTTAAATTGTTTAAGAGTATTGTGTAGTGTGAAAATTTTCTTTTTTCTCTGTTTTAGCTGGGACTTTGGTGATACCCCTCCAAACATGTACGTTAATCTCTTGTAATGACTTTATGGATTGTTTGCCTACCTTATGGTTGAACTCTTCAGTCTTAAGGATGGTCGATAAGTGTGGTATCTCTTTGACGGATGGAATCAATTGTTTCTGAGATATTCATTGGATTCAAGATCTGAATTATGAATTGGTCCTGTAAAGAAGGAAAAAGAAAAAGAGAAAAATAATCTGATGTTTTGAAGTTAATTTTTGTTTAGTTTTTTTATGTTTATCTGGATTATGAATTTGGTTTATGAATTTAGTTCCCTGTTCATAATCCTGTGTAACTAATCATGTGTTCATAATCCCTTTTTACAGAGAACTAAATTCATTATCCAGATAAGCTTAAAAAAAACTAAATTCATAATCCAGAAAAACTTAGCTTCAAAACATGTTGATTCAGATTCTTTTTCTTTTGGTTGGTGGAACTTGGAGTCCAATGAACCAATAGAATCACGAAAACAATTGATTTCGTCTGTCAAAGAAATACCACTTCTCGAGCAATCAATCAACCATCCTTAAGACTGAAAGTTTAATCATGAATGATCCATAAAGTCATTACGAGAGATTAACGTGTTCGGAGGGTGATGTCACCAAAAGCCCCATCTAAAACAAACAAAAAAATTAATTTCACATTGTAGAATACTCTCAAATAATTTAAAAACAAAATAAAAATACTAATTTTACTTCCAACCAATGCGTCAGTCGTGCAATTAGGTTGAGCCAAATTTTAGTGAGGTTTTTTATGTTAACTTCATTGTTTTTTGTATAGTTGTAGAAAGCTTCTAAGTTTGCCGCCAAATCTATGTGAGCTTTTCCATGTTTACTCCATTGTTTTTTAATAGTTGTAGAAAGCTTGTAAGTTATGGGTAATGGATTCTCTCATATTGAACTGAATCCTGTGCACAATTACGCCTTTAACTCAAACACTAGCTTTTATAAAGCAAAAAATAAAATTGCAATGCGTGTGTAATGAGAACAGGTGAATAATCAGAATTATAAAAAAGACTAATGCAGCGTCTGAATAAGATTTTTAATAAAGTTGTCTTAATTAATTAATGAGAATTGCAATTAGAAAGAGTGCATTTAATAAACAACCAGTTCACCGAGTTGATATTCTAAATAATTGGAATTACCTATTTTATTTAATATTTACTTCTAAATTATAATATTAACCAAGTAGAAAAAAGTTTGGCTAATTTATTCCGCAACACTAGATTGTTAACCACTTAAACTAAGTGAAAAAATGGAATTGAAATTTATACCAATTCTCAATTAACCCGATCGAAACATTGAAATACGAGGAGCGAGAGAGAAATAATTTAACTAGAGTAAAAAAACTACTCGTGCGGCTCGTGAAAAGCATTCTGAAACTTGAGTACGAAAGAACTACTCGTCTTAGGCATATCTGGTGGGACTTGTGTGTGGTTAAACTTGACACATAAAAACCTAATAAAATTTAGTACTATATTAATGACAATAATCATTGATAAACAAAATAAAAAATATTCCAAGCTTAACACAAAGGTGTCCAATACACAAAAAAATATTGGATTTCCATTTCATTAGATAATGTAAAAAAAAAAAACAAATTAGAACCCTATTCTAAATTTTAGATTTCCATTTCATTAGATAAAGTTAAAAAACAAATCAGAACCCAAATCTAAGTTTTAGATTTCCATTTCATTAGATAATAAAAAAAAAAACATATCCAAACCAATATTATATTATGTATATAATACACAAAATTGATTCATTAGATAAAGTAAAAGATAGAACCCTAATCTAAAATTTAGATTTTTATTTCATTAGATAAAGTATAAAACAAATCAGAATGTACACAAAACCTAGACATTAGGGAGAACAAGGCCAACAGGAAGTTCTCATTTATTTTCTGGTCGGAAAAAAATAGAGTTTTTTGTTTTTTATCAAAGCTTTTTCCCCGTATGATTAAATGCAACAAATTGCAGTGTTTTTTTTTATGAAAGCTTTTCCCGTGTGATTTAATGCAACAAATTGCTTTCTCGGTTATTTGATGCAACAAATTGTTTTTATTGGAGTCCGAAAAAAAACATTTTGAAATGTTGTTTGTCTCGGAATAAATTGAAAATAAAGGATGCAAGAGTGGCATGGAGTGGCATTTTGTACTTGTTAAGTTATTTAGGTTGTATATATATATTTTTTTTGAAACCCTAATGAGTGTAAATTGGGTATACTTACACCTAACGTCCTCTCTTTTCGAGATATGTAAAGAAAGATGGTTAACATATTTATTGGCCGCTTGGTTGAGTCGTTTGATAATTTATTTACTTAGGCCTCGTTTGGTTTCAGTGACAGGATATGATTAGACTGGATAACTGGCCTTATCATCAAGCATTTGGTAGAGAAGATTATAGCCGGTATGAAATGGACCGGCCCATCACGGCCCGCAAGTTATCCATCTAATATGTGATAATCTCATCCCACCCTTCTCGTCTGGATAAATTATCTCCCCTTTTATCTGGATAAGGAAATGACCATAGTACCCCTGCATAATCAATTAACTACATCTCAACCAACCTATCTATATTCACGGTGTCGACGCCCCAAATCGCCATCTGCGTTCATGAAGAAAACGATTTCATCTCCCTCCATCATTATCTTCTTACTTCCCATATGTTTTCCTTTTCGCATTTTCTTGAATTTTCTTTTGGGTGCCTTTTTTCATTATTATTTATTTGATTCGATTCCTCATGCTTGTTAGGTTTTATTTGTTCTTCTATTAGTGCGATTTTAATTTTGGTTAAGAAGGTTGAACCCTTTACCCAATTTGTATGGCGAACCTAATTTATAAAGAACTGGTGAATTTCAAATTTGTGGCTAAACCGTTCTCTGCAGAACTTATAAGCACAAAAACTAATATCTTTTTCCTTTTTATGTTTACTGGAATGCCCATTTGCAAAGATTCAATCTTTTGGATTTTTATGGAGAGCCCATTTGATTTGAATGTTCATGATTCTATGCTTATATTAATTGGTTGACTAAATTAGTTTATATATTTGGTGTTTATGGAATTGTGATTTTTTCTGAATTATTCGGTTTTGTAGTTCTTTCGCTGTGCTTTTTTCCCCCCATTTTAAAAGTTGCTGATTTGAGTTGTCAGTGAAATTATGTTTCTAATTAAAATATCTACCTTAAATCGGAATACATTTTTTTCAATTATTTTTATTGTTTGATTTTCATTAACTTTTGTGTCACCAGATTTCATAAACTCAGAAATCTTCGGCCATTTATATCTGTATAATATAATAATTTCATGATTTGCTTTTTCCATGTAAATCTTTTCTATTATTATGTTAAATGAATGAGGATATATAACTGGGATCCTTCGGAATCATTCTGATTTTATTTTTGTCCATTTGTAATTATTTTGCTTTTTTCTTGAGTTTTAACAAACTCTTTACCACTATTATTGAATTCTACTGTAAAAATATTCTTCAGGCAAAACCTATACTCCAGGTTTTATTATATTATCAATCACTAAATTGATCTGAATATCATAATGCCTTATACTGTGATTTTCAATATGATGTTACTGAATCGGTTATTTCTCTATTTTTAATTTTGTTGTATATTGTTATTTGGTTCAGATGCACTATAGCTCTCTTTGTTCCATTAGTAGTATAAAAGCTGGGTTTACTAAAGGAATCGGTTTCATATTCATTGCTGGAGTTATGGCAAGCCTATTGCATTCAGAATCGAAACGCAAGTATTCTTTGTGGTGGGATAGCCACAACACTCCAAAGAATTCAAAATGGCTTCAAGATAATCTTACAGGTGATTAATATTTTTACAATTTTTATTATTTCCTGTCATTTATAGAATTCGATGGTCGTTACCATTTTTGCATTTTTTTACTTTCTATAAGTCATATCAGAACTTGTTTTCATATATTCTTCTATAATCATATATATGTAGAACTGTTTTCATGTACTTGTTTCCAATGTTGAAGGAAACAAGGGAGCAAGCAGAACAATGTTGAACTAGGAAACGAGGGCCGCCAGATGAATTCAGTACCGTCATTCTCAAGACCCAACCATTTCCCATGGCAACATTAAGTCATCGAACATTCTCCTCACGATATCATACGAAGCTCGTGTTTTCGACTTCAGTCTTGATCAGCTTGCGGGCCTCGCTTCCAATCCCAACCGCGTCAGACATCATATATGGATTGTGTAACCTACATGCGTTTTTTGGGATTTTCACAAACGTGAAGCTTTTCATCAACGCTGGCCTGCTAGACGTGTTGTGCTTGTTTAGATGCTGCTTGTGGGTGCTATTAATTGAACAATTAGATGGTGCGATTTGATCATTCAAAACCCTACATTGTGTGAATGCTTATAACATTACATATATCTGTCGGGATACCGAAACGTGATGTAATATTATTTTGGTATGAATATATTGGAACTAATTCGCTTGTAACTGATAATGTGTAATGATGGCTGTTTTACTAGTTTTTTAATACCATTTTTTAAATTTGTATAATTTGATCTATATGTTTTTAGGTATTCTTTCTGATCTTTAAAATTAAGGTGGTAGCAATAATAAACTCCCAAATCCAATTTTATGGTGGCGTCAAAAAATATTTAAAAAGAAATCTCCATTCATAGTCGTAAAGTGTTCATATTGCCATCCAAGTGCATATATGATCCATCGGTTAAGGGTTGAAAGCATGCTTGCACCAAATAACTCCGTAACCTGACAAATCTACCGTATATATTAATGCAAAATTCTCCTATTTTATGTGTTTGCTTCTCATGCTTCGTTAGCTTTGGAAAATTTTTTGGTGCTTCGGTGTCATTCGAGTCTAATATTAACCTAATTTAGTATTTTTCCTTTTTATATATTTACCTACTTTAATTCTTTCCTAATATTATATTTTGCCTAATTCAATATACTTCTTTTATTACATCTTACCTACTATAGTATTTTCTTTAACATAATTAGAAAAAATCTAAATAAATTGAATTAATTTTTATTTACAATAAAAGTTGAAATAATTTTATATAATTGTAAATACTTATTTAAGAACAATATGAGTTATATAAAGTTATTACAAAAGAAAAATAAATATAAAAATATAAACTTAATTTTTTTTATCTAATCCTAATATAATAAATTAAAAATAATATTAAAAATATATATGAAAAACTATTGTTACACCAAACAAAAAACAAAAATAAAGTGAAACAGAAAAGATAACATAATACTAATAATAAATAATTATGCCTACAAAAATAAATATTAAACATATTATAAATATTTTTATCTAATTCAAATGTAATGCATTGATACATATATTATATATTTGCACGAACAAATTAGTATCTTACGCACAAAACAATTTAAAATAATATTACATACTACAAGTTAGATGCATGACATTTATTCAATAGAATTATCAGTATCTTATAAATTTTAATTTTTCATATCACATATTCACATGTAACACGCGGGTGTTGTATATTTACATTTTTTCAAACTCAATTTTATACGGGTTTCCCCGTCAAGTTTAAGGTATTTTGATATGCTTTACAACTAATTTCGTGACTTAATGTAAAAAAAGAAAAATTTGAAGATTCTTGATATATCACAACTAATTTCGTGACTCAAAGTAAAAAACTTGCAAAATTCTTAATTTTGAAAACCAGACTTACTGTAATTAGAACAAGTAATGTTCTTATTTGTGTGTAAGAATTATTTATTGTGAAAACAAAACAAATAATGTTACGATTTGTATGTATCATTTTCAATATTATTCTTTTGGTATTTCTAATGAATATTACTCTTTCCAAATCCTGCATAATATGCATGTGTCTGCTTCGCATGCTTCGTTTAGCAAATAAAAGTTTTGGTGTTTCGGTTGCTTAAGTTTCATTCGAGTATAATATTTACTTAATTTAATATTTTCTTTTTATTGTATCCACCTAATTTAATCTTTTCATTTTATTATATTTTGTCCAATTAAATATTTTTCTATTATATTTTGTCTAATTCAATATTTTTCTTTTATTCTCCTAATATAAAAATACAAACAAGTCTTATAAAATTAGTAGAAAAGATCTAAGTTAGTTATTTTAATTAAAAGATAAATACATAAGATATACTTTTAATTAAAAAATTATTATGAAATTATTAAATCAGTAGTGTTCATAATAAATATTTGGGAACTTCTACGATGTCTTCACGACACTATTCTTCACTTAGTGGAATTTAATAGGGACCATTAGATCAATTTTAAGCCTTTTAGATTAAGAGATCTATGATTGTAAATGCAGGGGGTGTGGGGCATGGTGCCCTTAAAGGCACCGTAAAGTATTCATAAATATTAATATAATTTTAATTTTATAATTTTAAATATTCTATATAGGTAAATTAAGATTTATTTGAAATAATCTAAATATGTAACTAAATATTGGTAATGAATTCAATCTAACATAAAAACATAAAATTATTTAATAATAATAATAATAATAATAATAATTATTATTATTATTAAATATTTATTAGAAATCGATACAATGCGACATAGTTGAGTGTATGACATCCGTTTAGGTTTTCAAAGTATCTAAGTAAGATTATTAACGAATTTAATCTACATTTTAAAATACAAAATAACGTAATAATAATTAATAAGTAGAGATTAGGCACGAGTTTAGAATATAATTTCTTTTGAATTTTTATAAGTATGTAAATAAGATTATTAACGAATTGAATCTAAGCATGAAAATAAAAATTAATAATTATAATAATTAATAAATAAATTAGACATGTACAAGGCAAGAGTTGAGAATACATCATTTGAATTTCTCATTTTATATAAAAAAATTTAATTATCGTAAATATTTTTTATATTTATCTTTTGATAAACCTCCGGTAATACACGAGCATTAAATTAGTATAACTAATAAATACAAAAATTAGTGTTTTCAAAAATAAGAATGAATTCATACGAGCGTGCCATTTTAGCTTTTACTATAAATACTACAAATAATACCCGTAGTAGTAAGTATAAAGTCATGTTGTATCAACTGTTCTACGTGGATAGATTGCGCAACTCTCATTTTTGTCCGACGAGGTGTTAAGTTGTGATAGATCGTTGCTGGGTGTACAAATTAAGATTTAAAATTACAAATTTTAAAGTGAAATTCATTAAAAAGGTTTAAATAAGACTTTTCTTTAAGACGGTCGATATCGCATTCCAAACGAAGGAGAAGTTTATATTTGGAAAATCTTTGATCGGGTCGGCTAATATTATTTGGGTAGTCTGACCAAGAGAGTATCTAATCCGACTGTCCGAAGATTAAAATAATTCGAAACCTACTTTCGGAAGTTCATGTACAGAGGTTTGGAGAAATTGCACGGAGGCCCTTTTCTTTGTGAAGTAATTTTTGCCTAAAAATTGTTTAGAATTTAGATATTGATTACGGATACACCGTAGGTCTATGAAATTAGTTGCCAAGTGATTTTAACCGTTAGATCAATTCAGTTTTTATGTAGTAGAATGATCTAATGGCTTAAAATGCACGGGTATAATAAAGTGGACACTGTAGAATTTTCCTTTTATATAATATATGATATGATTTACTAAAATAATGGTAAGAATTTCTAGAAATTACATTTTAGTCTTTAAACTCATTGAAATGCAATTTCGGCGACAAGGATAACTTTGGAAATATAATTTGGACAAACCATAAGCCCAAAAATTATGAAATTTATTGAAAAGTGACACTTATGATTTGTAAAAAATCGAGTTAAATGATATTTGAGAATTTATTTCTGAGAATTGCAGTTTGGTTCTTAAACTTACAAAATATTGCTAGTAATGCAATAAGTAGAAATAGAAATTGTCGAGTACACCGTTATAAGGATAGAAGACAAAGGAAAATGTTCTATATTTAATGATTGATTCCTCACGGATTGAAAAAATGTTTCTATATTTAATGATTGATTCTCACTCGTATATTTATTGATCGATTCTCAATTTGTTGTTCTATATTTAATAATTCCTAATTTGGATTGTTGTTATAATTTGGATCAACAATAAAGGACTTACATTTGAAATAATTTTTATATATCTTCATATTTAAGTATTCTATTGTTTACGTATAAAATATACAAAATATACCAAAATATTTTATACACGAGTCTACTCTAATAATTATAATTAAAAAAATACATTTTCGATAAAAAAAAAGAAAAGAAATTTATCGGTTTTTTTTTTTTTTAAAGCTGATAACTTGCTTTTCTTTCTCATCCAAAAGCCAACAATCACTATAAAGCTGGATCATAACTAAAATCCCTCACAAACAAAAAGATCATCAATCTCATCACTCAACTGCAAAACTAATCCATCCAACACCTCAAATACCCGATACCCTTCCCAACGACACCTGTCCTCCACCCTAAACGACCAACATTTCCCATCAACTTGCACCATGCTTTGGCCCGGCGATTTCGTCACTTTCTCTCTCTTCATTTTCACACGCATAGCCGCAACCCCTTTCCAGTCCTTGGCCGCCGCATAAATATTCGCCATCTCCACATAAGGAGCCGCAGCCTCTGGCCCTAGCCGGAAAAGATGATTCGCCGCATACTCACCGATCTCCAAATTACGATGAATCTTACATGCACTGAGCAACGCGCCCCAAACCCCAGCATCTGGTTTTATCGGCATTTCTATAATAAGCCCCAATGCTTCGTCTAATTTACCTAAACGCCCTAGAAGATCCGTCATGCAAGCATAATGATCCAATCCGGGCCTTATGTGATATTCCCGAGTCATCATATTATAAATTTCCCTTCCTTTTTCAAGAAAACCCGCGTGCGTGCACGCCTGAAGAATGGCGAGGAAAGTTATATGGTTCGGTTTTAAACCCAATTTCAACATCTGATTAAAATAATCCAATGCCTCTCGAGATTCCCCATTTAGCGCGAGACCCGATATTAAAGTCGTCCAGGAGACGACATTTTTCTCACTCATCGTGTGGAAAAGGTCCAAAGCATCCCCCATGCTTCCACATTTCGCGTACATATCCATGAACGCGTTACGAACCATCAAATTTTTCTTTAGCCCGTTTGAGACGGTGTAATCGTCGATCCATTTTCCGATCTCGAGGGCTCCGATTTTGCCACACGCTGATATCAAGTGGATAACGGTAACCAAATCGGGGTTTTCTCCATAAAATTCCATATTGCGGAACAAAGATAAAGCCTCGTCCAAATCGCCCTTTTTCGAATAGCCACCAATCATAACCGTCCACGTCACGCACGATCTCTCGGTCATGCAATCGAATATGTACCGCGCCGAATTAATATCTCCGCACTTTGAATACATAGAAATAAGGGTATTGAGCAATGTGATATCTGCATCACAACCGAATTTTATACCATGCGCGTGAATTAACATGCCGTGATATAAAAACTTAGTCTCAGCAAACGACGAGAGCAAATTAAGAATGGTACTCAAATCGGGCCCGTACCCATCACAAAGCATTTGTTGATAAACCCCAAGAGCCTTGTCCGATTCTTGAAAATGCGCACACCCTGAAATCATAGCGTTCCACGAGACGACACTTAAATAATCCAAATCGATGCCACTAAATACAATTTCGGCTGAAAAAAAGTCACCACATTTCGCGTATCCGGATATCCAAGTATTGGAAACCAATATGTATTCTCCAAATCCATATTTCAACCCGAAGCAATGAACAGAGCTTAACAATATACCGTTTTTCATTGCAGACACTAATTGCGTCAACCCAATGACAGTAACAGCATCGGGCACGATATTATCAATTCTCATTCTGTTTAGCAATAAAGAGACTCTATCAAAAGAACCCACTTGAGAAAAACCAACAATGATAGCATTCCAGGAAGCTATGTCCCTCACAGACATTTCATCAAACAGTAGGTGTGCGCATTCCAAATGACTGCATTTCGCGTACGTATTGACCAATGCGGTCTGTACGTATATATCCGAACTGAAGGGCGATTTCACAACGTGGCCGTGAATTGTCTGCGAGAATTTGAGGTTTGATAGCTTAGCACAGGCTTTTGCGATGAAGGGAAATGTGAAGTTGTTGGGCGGTTCATTAGAATGTAGCTTCAGTTGGCGAAAGAGAAGAAGTGCCTTTTGATAGTCGCTGTGGTTTACTGCTTGCCTTATGCTTGAATTCCATGCGGCGACTGAGAATTTGTTGAATATCGGAATAGCAATGGATAATACCATGACTCATTATTGCCTAGAAAAGAAAATGCGTCAGAAATTCATCGGTATTAATATTGCTTCTTTCTTTCTCGTATCAATCTACGGTCAAAATAAACATATATTCTTTTTCTTAGTATATTCGAAATTTCTAGAGTTTTTAAGAAAATATTGATACTGAAGTCTTGTTTGGCGGTCGATACAATAATAATTAATAACAACGATATTAAATTTTGCGTTAATTGGACAAGCGAATGAAATCAGCCTACGTACACTCATCCTGTACCTTCGCACTGTGTATAGCTGCAAAAGCATCTCCATTGGGTATGAATTGTGGGTGATGTCTAAATAAATAGAGGGTAGGTATTTGGTTTGACCGATCTCATAATATAAGATCACTTTTTTATTAAATTTATTAATTTATCCACTTAATCTATCCGATCCATTTTAAACCATCCATTTAATAAATAAAATAATTCTCTATTACTAACAAGTACATGCACAACAAGTGTGCTCCCCTCACATTCGAACTCCGGCCGCCACCCGTCGCTGCCGGTCGACACCTCCATTATTTACAGGCAATATTTTTTTACAAATTTTATATCATTGTAATCGTCTCGTCTCCCTCGTTCCAAATTCGTAATTGAATTTATAATTTAATACTCCAATCACCGTATATCTGAGGTCAAAGTCATAAATTCATCAATTTTAACTTCCAATTTACAAGGATTCACAAGACGAAATTTCGTTTAAACAAAACATATCACAAAATCGAGTAATTGTCTCGATCTACTCTACAAAATTGCAAATTCAATATAAAAAAATGTAGCCGAGAAAAAAAAAATAGAATCTGTCCAGTTTGAGTATTACAAAAGTGGTTAAAGGTATCACAGATTTACGTAAAAGTATCACAAAATGGACACATGTTATATTATATATTTTTTTTAGAAAAATCAAAGTATCATAAAAATATTGTTTACGAAATATAATTAAAATATTACATGTTTTATAATTTCATTTCTTTTACTTACATATGTGTCTATTAAATTTAAATAATTAAAAGTATTAAAAAAACTGATCGCGTATCACAAAATATATTAAAAGTATCTCATATTTTCTAATACTTGTACATTGTACTATATTTTGTAATAAGTGTGTTATGTGATACTTTTAATATCTTCTCTCATACTCTTAATATATTTTGTGATACTTGACCAAATAATATAAATACTCGTACTACTTTTGTGATACACAAATAAGTGTGTTATGTGATACTTTTAATATATTTTCTAATACTTTTAATATATTTTGTGATACTTGATCAGATATTGTAAAAATTCATACCATTTATGTGATACAGTGTGTTTTGTGATATTTTTAATATCTTTTCTGATAATTTTAATATATTTTGTGATACTTGATCAAATATTGTAAAAAATCATACTACTTTTGTGATAAAAAAAATAAGTTTGTTTTGTGATACTTTTAATATCTTTTCTAATACTTTTAATTACATTTGTAATACTTTGAATTATTTATTTTAAAAAAATATACATAATTATAGAAATCAAATATCAAGAATTATGTGATACTTTAACTATTTTTTGTGATATTTAAACAACTTTTTGTGATACTCCAACACCTCACCATCCAAAATCTGCATATAACATATGCATATTGATAAAATTATTTTCAAAAGCCACATTAATACAAAATAAATTTAATAAACATCTCAGCACCTGTACACACCACATCATCGGCGACACGCATGCGCCCAAAATCACAATTGTTGAGAGAGAGAGAGTGAGTGAGAAATCGAGACGAAAGAAAGGAAGAAAAGAGAAAAGAGGGAAAAAAAGCCTACCTTCATCGGTGCTCACCGATTTGAAAATATAAATTGAGAAAATCATAGATTGCAATGCGAGGAGTTGAATGGTGATTTCCGATCCAAAATTAGCCCGATAAATCGTCATAGATTTGAGGTCAAAGTTAACAATTAATAAATTTTGACCTCAGATCTACAAAGATCGAAACATTGAATCGTAAATCTGATTTTAGAGAATGAGAGAGTCGAGACGATTCAAATGGTATAATTTTATTTTTTTTTTGTTGACGGAGTACAGGGCCGCCCGCACGACGGTGGCCGGCGGTGATGGTGCGAGAGAGAAACGGTGAAAATGGGAGGGGGGCGGCTGGGAAAATGACAACAGTTTTTTTTTTATTTATTTATCTAAGGTTAGGGGACGGGCAGTGTTTTGAAAACCGAACCGAACCGGCCGGTCCGACCGGGTTAACCGGGAACCCGTCCCGAGCCCGGTCAGGTTTTTTACTTAGCCCGAGTGGCTAATGACCCAGTGCCACTCGGCAAGAACCGGTGAAATCGGTGAACCAGTGAACCGGTAAAAACCGGTTCTAATCTTTTTTTTCTTTTTTTAGTAAAAAAAAATAAAAAATAGGTAGTTCCAATTATTCCAAATATCAACTTAGTATCAAGATTGTTTTAATTGAGCCTAAAATTTAAATGATTTTGAGTTTTAAATGATCAAGATTCATTATTTGCAAACTTTTTGTTTCAAAATTGTTTTAAATGATTCTAAATTTTTGTTATCATAATAAATTCATACAAAATGAGACGTATTTTGAATGGATGTGTTGGATAATAGAATTGTACGTGGTATATATGATACTAATATTGTTGCTATTTATATTGCATAATTAATTAATATATATATATATATATATATATGAGTTCGGTTTGATGACCGATTTCTTAAAAATCGGTCGGACCAGTGACCCAGTGAACCAGTTATTTTCCGGTTTTCAAAATATTGGGGACGGGTGGGTGGACGGACGAGTTGGACAAATGGGCATGGTAAAAAGTGGTCTCATACTATGAGACCGGTCTCGCCCAAGTATTTACCATAAATTGATGGTTATGAATTGAATAGACATTACAATCCAAGAGTAACTCTTCAATGGGTCTTTCTATAATTTTATTAATGCTAATTACGTAGCATTTATTTTATTTAAATTAAATAATAATATAAAAAAGAAAATCTAACACATGGTATATTTAAAAAATAACAATAATATTACATTATTATTACATCTTATTTCTTTTTAAAATGTAATTATCGATGAATTTGTGTTTTTTAAGATTCTAAAATAAGAAAAATAAACACATGTTGTATTTAAGAAATATAATGAGATTACATTAATTTTATTTAGTATTAAATAAATAAATAAATAATAACGATAGAACCGAGGGTTTGAAAATGCCTCGATATACAAAGGGGAATAGAAATACCCTCGATAATAACGAGAGCATTTTGGAACCCTTGACACACTCTCTCTCTCTCTCTCTAAATTAGAGGGTCATAATCGCTCTTTGTATTTCCCTCGGTAATAATAGCGACAACAATGCCACCTATATACCAAGAGATTTATCATGGATAACAATAACAAGGCTTAAATTCCTCACTATTTCCATTAGTAATAAAACCTTTCGATAAATTGTTGTTTCTTTGTAGTTTAAATAAAGGTAGAGAAAGTTAATGATGATTGATATTTTAAGATTTTAGTAAATAAATTTTCAATTAATTATTTCTTAAGAAATCAAATGATAGAGTCGATTAAATATATTTTAGTAATCTGAATGACGACCGTTTACAATTTTCGTAAATGCATTTTCTAAATAGTGTTTTTAATTAAATACTAAATGACATATTTTTAAAAATAGCTAATGGGAAGTTTCTCCTCTATATTAATGTATAATCCTCATATCTTATGTGTGTGCTTCCCATACTTTATTAGTTTTGAAAAAAAATTATGGTGTTTTGGTGTCATCGAACCTAATATCTACCTAATTTAATATTTTTCTTTTATATATTTTTTCATAATTTAATATTTCTACCTAATTTAATATTTTTCTTTTATAGTTTTTACCTAATTTAATATTTTTCTATCATTATATTTTTCTAATTTAATAATTTTTTTTTACTATATGTTATCTAATTCAATATTTTCTTAATCATATTTTGTCTAATTCAATACCTTACTTTTATTATAATAATAATAAAAAAATCATATTTCTCATGTTTTGTTAGCTTTGGAAAAAATTATGGTGTTTTGGTGTCATCGAACCTAATATCTACCTAATTTAATATTTTTCTTTTATATGTTTTTACCTAATTTAATATTTTTCTATCATTATATTTTCCTAATTTAATATTTTCCTTTTACTATATGTTATCTAATTCAATATTTTCTTAATCATATTTTGTCTAATTCAATACCTTAATTTTATTATACTAATAAAAAAAAGTCATATTTCTCATGTTTTGTTAGCTTTGGAAAAAGTTATGGTGCTTTGTGTCATCGAACCTAATATCTACCTAATTTAATATTTTCCTTTTATATATTTTTACATAATTTAATATTTTTCTAACATTATATTTTTCTAATTTAATATTTTTCTTTTACTATATGTTATCTAATTCAATACCTTACTTTTATTATACTAATACAAAAAAGTCATACTTAATTAGAAAAAGAATCTATATAAGTTGAATTAATCTTTATTATAATAAAAGTTGAAATAACTTATTTTTACAATTTTAAATATTTTAGTTAAGTGAAATACGAGCTATATAAAATTATTACAAAAGAAAAATAAATGTAATATATATAAACTTAAATTTGGATATCTAATCCTAATATAATGCATTGAGAATAACATTAAAAATTTATACGAAAAACTGTTGTTTAGCTAAAAAAAAGAGAGATACAACAACAAAAGCTAATAATAACAAATTATTACACCTAGAAAAATAAATATCAAATATATTCTAAATCTCCTTATCTAATTCCAATCAAATGCATTGATAAACACATTATATATTTATATGAACAAATTAATGTCTTACACAGAAAAAAAAGGGGGAAACAAAAACTAATAATAAAATAATGAGATGTACTACAAGTTAGATATACAACGTTTTTAATAGAATTATCAGTGTCTTATAAATTTTAATTTTCTATATCACATATTCACATGCAAAATGCGGGTATTTTGTGTTTTATATATTTATAAACAAATTAATGTCTTACGGAGGAAAAAAAAGGGAAACAAAAACTAATAATAAGATAACGTTACATATACTACAATGGCATATTTTACAACTAATTTCGTGACCCCGGATAAAATTATTAAAAATTATTCATTGTGAAAACCAGTTACTGTAATTAAAACAAATAATACTCCAATTTATGTGTAATCATTTATTGCGAAGAATAATCTATGTAAATAAAAAAAATAATGTTACAAATTTTGCGTACCATTTCAATATTATTTTAGTGTTTTTAATAAGGGTTACTTTTTTTCAAATTACGTATAATAATACTACTAAATGTATTTGCTCTATTTACGTAAGCAGTATGTTGTCGATATTGGGTACCAAAATATGCCTCTCTTTTTTTAGCACTTTGCAAATGCACAACTTCTCATTTTGGTCGATTTCGAGGGGACAATGGTCGAGTAGACCTAAAGAATTGTTTAGTCACTCTCACTCTTTATTACAACATGTAACTGAGTGTTGCTTTGAAGTATTGAAGTCCCAATAGCCAACTCTAAAGAAAATGGCTGAATTTCCTTTTCAAATTCAAAGGCTAATTGTTGTTATTTCGATGGCATTACATAATTAATAGCTGATGAAGTTGAAAACATGAATTGAGCAACAACTTTAAGAAATGGCTATTGCACGTGATGTCATTGTTGATTCCATACACCAGACCAGTGTAACATTATGATGAATTGTATTAAAATTTTAGATTTTGAATTCGTAAACAGCATTTTCATTACTTTCCCAAGGCTGCATACTTTAAGGATTGCATGTGAGAAGGTTTTCAACCACTTGCAACTTCATATACTTAAATACCGTCCGTTTAATATTATATTTTTAAATAGTCGTGTAATGTTTAATTTAATATTATATGTACTTAGTGTTTGTGATGTCATGCATTTCTTAAATTTGATAGAAACATATGAAATTTTATATGCAGCAAAATGACATATAATATAAATTAGAATTTGACCCGCGTTGCGGGGCAAATTTATATTCAATAGTTTTTAAATTAATTTATAAGATCTTAGATAAAAATAAAAAATATAAAAGAGTTGTATATTTTTTATTAATAATCACTTCTGTTAATCATGCTATATCATTGATTCAATCTCATAATCAGATATTTAGATGTTGGGTTTTAATTATTTGTATTATATAAAAATAAGATTGCATTGTAACATTGAGTCAACTAATACATGCAACTCCAAAAAGTTTAAATGGTTTCTTTTAATTTTAGAGTTCTTTTTTAATTTTTAGTTTCTCTATTTTCGGATTTTTTTTTCCTTTTAAGGTTTTTTTGGTTTTAGATAATTTTTTGTAGGTCTCCTATATTATTTTTTAATTTAAAAAATTAATTTTGAGGAGTCTGACTAACAGTTAACGGTTCGAGTGTCAATTTGCCTCAATATACAAATATAAAATGCATCCAATTTGAATATGAGCTCTACTTCAAATATATTTATCTATTACGTAAATGTATTTAGTGGGCAACTTAATATTATCTAATATATTTATATATTGATGTATGTTTATTTTATATGTAGTGTATCTAAAATATTAATTTAATATATTCATATGGTCAGTGACTTGATCCGTAATATAATAATTGTATGTTCTATCTAGTGAAAATAAAAGAATGAAAATGCTATCCTTCTTTACTCTCTAAACTTTCCTATATTATAATATAGGTAGATTAAATACATTAAGTTATGTATCTTTAAATAATTATTCTTTATACAATATAACTTTCATTTACGTAGTATACATTTATTAATAATAGTCATTCATATTATAAACATTTTGGAATTATTAGATTAGGTGTTCTGAAATAATAATTCTGTAATACAAAATAATATTCTTTTACCTATATAAATATTTATGAATGATATTTCATCTTAATATTTGATTTTATTCATTTACTTGAGAATTATATTATAAATTAAAAATAAAAAAAATACATTAGAAAAAAAAATATTAATCCAAAATATAGTACCAAACATTAAAACACCGAAGAAATAAAAAATTCAATGATAAGTTTTATGGCTGCCAACTAAGGACAAGAATCTCAAATAATAATTCAAAAAAAAATGAATTTCATTTTTAGAACAAAAAATTCGTGATGACGGGATTTAATGATTTGTGGAGAGAAATATAAAGTAAATTACAAAGAAAGAATTAAAAAAATACATTCTTTAAATAAATATAATTATTATTTTTTAATATGCTAAGAATAAAAATACTACAATTTAAAATATAATTTAATGAATAAATAAAATTACACTAATGAATTAGATTTTTTAGAATTCATTTTTCTTATAAACAATAATCAATTACAACCTTGACCATAAACTATTACAAATATATAAAGATAGTTATAATTTGAAAAATAAAATTATACTAATTGATTTGATCTTTAAAAATAAAATAAAAAAGAAAAAAAATCAAAAGAAACAAATAAGAAGTTGAGAAAAACAAAAGAAAAAAAACACCTATTAAAAGATGTCCAGGCCATTTGTAGTATAAAGGTATAGATAGAGTTACTATTGATAATTCACGTTAAATATGTAATAGTTTACCAAATACATTTTATTTGATTAATGGGCTTTTTTCTCTAAAGCACACTTTGAAAATAGATGTAACACCCACGCATCAAATTCACATTTTTATATTTTAATTTTATTTATCATTGTGCATTAGAAATATGATCCTAGTCCCAAGCTCGTCGCCATAAACGAATTTACTATTTTAGTGTTAAATAATCTAAGAACTCTATTTAAAATGAATATATAGTTTGTTTTCAATTAAAATTTTTATTAAAAACTTTAAAGAAACAATTATAATTATTTAGTAATTTATTTATTTATTTACTTAAATTATATTTCTTACTTTTAAGAAACTATTATAATTATTAAAATTTATTCATTAATGTCAAATTACTATTGGGTCGATTATAAAATCTTTCGATTAATCCATTGGGTCGTTTTTAATCATTTTCGGTTACCGAACTTTAAAATCAAGGCCCAATGTCATAAATTAGGCCCAAGCCCACCAATAACCAAAACCCTATCCTTTCAAAATAAATTTTGTCTTGGTGTATAAAGAAATATCCAACCTTATCTACTACACTTCACTTTTTTCTACACCACATACAGCTCAACCCACATACCAACATACACAATCTCCATTTTTCTTATCTTCCATACACAACAACCTTTCCCCAGCCTACCACCAACACCGACACCAAACKAGCAACTTCAGGGCCCGAACAACAACAACAACACCCATCTTTTGCCACAGCCAAACCAAAACCATTTCCAACCGCCGCCAGGGACCCAAACCCGAAGTCACAACCACATCCATACCACTGCCGTTTGTAACCGCCGGCAAACCCAAGCACACCCTCAACCACCAACGCATTCACAGCCAATTTTTCGGCTGAACCACCACCCACCTTAGCCCATCACCGAATCCATCATCATCCAACTACGGCCGCTTCAAGCCCCAACCCAGGCCCGACATCAAACCCTAACCCAGACCCAAACCCTAAGCCATCCGACAACTCTAACAACCACCGGCCCCAAATCGCCACCCTTCTGTGCCACCGCCATACCATCAACTTCACGAGCCACCGCGAGCCGCCACCTTCACGATCGAACCAACCCATTCATGCCTTCATCGTCGTCGGGACTCCGCTATAGGCTGCGGTCAGCTCCGACCCGCCGGAGACATCATATAGGGAAGCCATCGCGGCCACGGGGAGGAAGGTCGCTATGCCTTGCTGCTATCGTCAGAGCATCCATCGCCGCCAGGCCTCTTCCTAAAGCCACCGCCGCCTGATTTGCCGTCGATTTTCGGAGAAGGTGGAGGGATTTGGCAGCCGAATTTTTGAAAACCCCGGAGATTCGCCATGATCGTCAGAGAAGGTGGAAAGCCGCTGGCCACCATTCTCCGTCTGTTCGCCGCTTGCCGTCGCCATCACCGTCAATTCGTCGGTGCTGCGAATCGCCAGCTTCTGCAAATTGGAGGAGACGAAAAGGGGAAAAAGAAAGGATAAGAGACGGGACTGAAGGATTTAAGGGCTGATAATCCCTATTATAATCCATCTTTCAGGAATTACAAATTTTACCCCGGACTTTTTCCACCTTTTAAATTGAATCCCTAGATCTTGCCACCCTTTCCAATTGACCCCACAAGTTTTCAATTCATTCGATTGAGCTACCTATTTATCCAAAACTCCAATTGAACCCCAAGTTTCCCAAAAACCTCAATCCAGCCCCTGAAACATGTTTTAAAAATACATTCCAGTCCATTTTATTTTATTATTATTATTATTATTATTATTATTATTATTATTATTTATATTATTATTAGTATTATTATTATCATTAATATTGTTATTATTATTACTATTATCATTATTATTACTATTTTAAATATGAAAAATACTAATTAAGTATATTTTTAAAATGATTAGGTGACGAGGAAATCGGGACATAGGAATCAACCACGTGCATTCAATCGACTTATTTCACGACTTTATTTCGAGGTAGGGACCACCGAATTGTCTTAAATTCTATGTGCCCAAATCTATGTGCAATGTATATCATGAAATTCTATGTTTATAAATTAATATAGCCGTGGACCGCAAAAAGTTGTCCGTGACCGGGGAAAAGGGTCATTGGGTTTATCCCAACGTGCTATATCCAATGATTAAAACCAGGGGCCTTAAGTGCCTATGACCAGGGAAAAGGGTCATCGGGAAAGCCTATAACCGGGGAAAAGGGTTATTGGGGAAACCCGCCGCGTTTTACCTGCAGTCAACTGTCTTCCAAAGTAAAATTATGAATTCTATGGTTAATTGTGCTATTTCTGAGTTTGTATAATTTTGCATGAGGTATGTCGGTGTAACTATTGAGTACGTTGAGCTCATCCCAAATCAACGATGTTTTTTCTTTCAGGTACAAACGAGAATATCGAGTGAATGGGAAATGAGGAAGGGGAAAGGATACTAGTTATCCGTTTTGTTTTGTATGCTTTTAAAAGAATGTGGAACTAGACCTAAATCGTACTTTAGCTATCGTTTTCCACTGATAGCAAATTTGGTTTTTTATTGTTTTAAATATTCCGCTGCGTAAACTTGATCATTTTGAAATTATGAATTTTATTATGTTGTTGTTATGAAGTTCGACATTTATTTGTGACGCCTAGATTCCTTCAATTATTTAAAATACAAATCTATTTCTATTTATTGAAATTGGGGCATTACAATAGATTTCTCCAAACATGAAATAATAATGCAAATGTACCCTTCTGCAAATATACTATTATATATCATTTGGCCATGGTGGAGCCGATTGTCGGATACCATTTGTAAATTGTGTATAGTTATATGTATAATGTATTTGTCAATTTATTGGCTAAAAAGAAAAAGAAAACAAATAAAAATCACCTCAACTAATGTCAGTAAATTGTGTATAGTTATATGTATAATATATTTGTCAATGTATTGGCTAAAAAGAAAAAGAAAACAAATACAAATCACCTTAACTAATGTCAGTCACAGAGGTAGAATTGTAATGTACACTTTAAAAAAAAAGCAGTTTTCTGAAGGATTTTTCTCTCAATTTTTAGCCAAATTCTATTGGTTTTGAGAGAAACCGAGGGAAACTTTCCCTCGAAAATAACATTCTCGAAAAAATTTTCAAGGACAAATTTCCCTCGTAAAATTTTTGCGAGAGAATTACCGACGGTCATTTCCATCGGTAAAATCCACCCTAAGACCCTCGGAAAAACCGAGGGTCTACAACCAAACTATCACCTATCACCCAATTTGTAATTTGGGTAGTCCTAAATAGTTGGTGAAAGCGTAAAAATGGAAATTGAAATTTTGTGAAGAAGTATGAAAGAGGTATGGACAAAGCAAGAGCGAAGCTAATTGTTGCAAAATTTGTACTCTAAAATAATATAAACCGAGATGTTATAAATGAATTTGTCCAATAAAATGTATAGAATTCAAATTTTACATCATCTATCCATGCATTTGTTCCTCACTTCTTTGTTGGCTATAATTATAACTGTAAACCCATTGTCCAATGATATTTTAGATCATAAATGACACACCAAATATTTGTTAGAACTTAGAATGTAATATCATAAACATGAAGATAGAAACTTGAGTGCATCTAATTGACTAAAGGTTAACTTAGAATGTAATATCATAAACATGAAGATAGAAACTTGAGTGCATCCATTGCACAGAAAAGGTCGTGAAATTAACATAAGCTACTTGCAGCAGCTGGCCGGGCGAGGCGGTCTAATTACTTATTTTCTCCACCATCAGCAACCCTCCTTGCCCTGTGGTGTCCAAGGTAGAACAAAAATGTGAGGATAAAACATACACAATTGCAAAATCAAGAATTACAACGTGCAAAGCAAAATATACACTATTCTTAATTGAGTATGTGAACATGATACATCAATGTATATATATCAATTGCCTCATTTTCCAGAGAACCAACAACCGATGATGACATCACATGCATCTATCTATCCATACCTCTTCAATTTCTTCTTCTCCTTCTTATTCTCCACTTTGAGTGCTCTCTCATAGCCATAATCATCATCATCATCATCATCTCCTTCCACTTCAAGTTGAGTAGTAGTGCCTAAACCAGTTTTTGATGCTTAATATTACTATCAATATCTCCTTCCTTGGCCTTCTTTTTCCTTTTTTTGGCAGCAGCAGCAGCAGATTCTTCTTCTTTTTCTTCTTCTTCTTCTTCATATGCCATGGCCACCGGTAGCCGTGGGAAAATTACTTTTGTTGTATTCGTTCTCATTCTTCCCATCAAGTGCCAACAGGTCCAAGGGTAGCACGGAGGATTATTCGCTCTCATTCTTCCCATCACACTTTCTTACTGATATCAAACAATTATTTAAAAAAAAAAAACACTTATTCAATTTCTTACACGCAACTCTAATTTTTCCTTTTATCACATTATAATTATATTAAAAAAAAATTAAATATTACTGAATACAATATAATAATACATCATCACTTTTCAGACATGATTTGACATCAAATACAATATAAAAATGAAATATCATCCACTTTTCGAACATGATTTTAAAAAAATAAATGATTCAGAAGAATTCTATAACAAACAAATATTATGAATACCATAATTCAAAATACTAACAAAGTCTAGTGCGAACAAACCTTAATGTAATTCAACTCAAAAAGAATTAAATAAGTAACCTGCTTTTCTTTCTATATAGACACAAGACAAGATTTATCATACCATGATATTGATCGAATTACACCAATTCACGACTCACGGGCAGGATTTATAAATCTTCACAACAATCAATTTCACAAAAAGAAAAAAACATAAAAAAGCTACGTGATCGCAATTATATATATATATATATATATATATATATATATATATTGCCTATATATACAATATCACGATTTCAGGGGTAGAAAAATTACCTATTGAAGATAAAAATTATATAAAAAAGTAGCCTTCCAACCGCCTCTCCCTTTCGTTGCTCGCTGTTTTCTAGCCGTCGTCGGATGTTTGCTGCCCAGCAGTAGCGTTTTTAGGAGAAAAAAAGAATCCTATAATTTATATATGGGTATTTCCTTACGCCTTTCCAACTTTTTTTTTTTTCTTTTTTATACTTTTGATAAATAAACCTCACTACTTGGAAACACATTTGAAATGGGCTTAAGTCCATTCACGGTATTCATATAAATTTTATTTATAGAAATACATAATCTACATATTTCTAATAAATTACTATTCATTTTAATTGCTAAAAATATCCATAAAAATAAAAATTACTATATGCACCCATATTCTTCAATCATTCGCTTTTCAAATAATTTTTTCAACTTCACTTCCACCCCATTTTCTAATTCCTAGTTCTTCAATTATAATAAAAAATCAACAATGGCGGATGAAAATAGCATGAAAACAGCCAATATAATTATTTATTCATTTGTTTTTTTGAATTTATTTTCGCATTTCACATCCCTATTTTTAGATTAAGTTGAAATTTTGCAAAATTTGTTGGCGTTCAGCTCTGGTCGAATTTTGCCTTCCAAGTCGATCATAGTTGATCAAAATTTATGTCCAGCTCGTACTTTCTATATCATTTGTTAAACAGATGCAGAAATATATTTCTTACATCAGTTTCTATACAACTGATATAGAAAGCAGAAAAGAAAATCTTACGATTGACTTTAGTCGAAAACTTTATCAAATTTTAGCTAATCATGACCGAACTATTGTTAGTTTTTCAACAGACTAGTGTCTAAATATTTAGCAAATATTTACATCACTCTTAATGTTCAACCATATAGTCGTAGTTAGGGGTGTACTATTCGGTAAAACCGACCAACCCAGATCGAAACCGAAACTTCGGTTCAAATTGAAACCGAACCATATTTTTCGGTTCGGTTTTTGATTTCTTGTTTAGGGATATTCAGTATTCGGTTCGGTTTTGTTTAACAATTATTGATTTTTTGTGAGTTTGTTGATTATTGTTTTTTATTTTGTAATTTATTGAGTTTTCTTGATATTTTTGAATTTATTTCATGGGTTTGCTTGATAAAAACCATCAGACTCAAAAATATTTTGTAATTTTGTGAGTTTGCTTGTTTTTTATTCTGCTCATTAAAACTGGTGTTATTGATAAACTAGAAGAATTTCGTGAGTTTCCCGTTTTCTATGCAGAAATTGAAGAATTTAACTTGTATTATTGATAAACTAGTGCTTTGTTTCAGTTATTAGGCATGAAAAGAATATGGAAGACTGCTAATGTGCTTTTGTTTGGGTTTTGTTGGGACCAATATCTATTAAGTCTTGGCTCAAGTAAATTAAAGGAGATGGGCCAAATCTCAAATAACTGTTGGGGCTTAATAATTGATGAAAATTTGTTAAGGTGGAAATTGTCAAGGCTTGGGCTTGGTCATAAGTTGTTGACTTAATATTTATTAAGTTGTGGGTGTTTCGGCTTAACAATTCAATGGAAAACAAATAAAGATGAAGAGCTTTTATTTGGACCAAATATCTATTTTATTTTGGGGCCTAAAAGATGATTATTTTTGGGAAAATTACATAATAAACTAACTTAACTTTTTCTTTTATAATTTTACGATACAATGAAAATTTTTACAATTATGCCAGATTTTTTTAAATTTTTATATTTATACCATATTTTCTTATTATTTTTATTTTATTACGTATATTTTTAGATTTTTATACTCCCTCTATTTCACAATATAAGTCGTTTTAGAAAAAAATACACTTATTAAGAAACCTAGATAAATGAGTAAATATTTAATTTTTTATTTCGTAAACTACCCAACTTCCTTTTATCTTACCCTCTCTCCTCAAATATCTCAATTCCCAATTCACTTTTTACCTTTTTCTTTCTCTCTATTCTCCTAAATTTGTGTGAAAAAAGCAAAACGACTTATATTTTGAAACAAGAATTTTACTCTAAAATGACTTATATTGTGAAACGGAGGGAGTATGTGAATGGTTCTGATTGATTTATTCGTCACCTTTATTCTCTTCAAACCACCTTTCCTCCCTTTAAACCCATCCAATCTTTTTTCAAGTCGTTCGTCTGTATCCAGATCCGATTAATTGAAATATATAAATAAAACTTTCATCTCTTGTGAAACTATTTTCGAGTCGTTATATTTGGTATTCCAAACTGAGATCGCAATAGTTGGGTTCAAAGTCATTAGTATTTGAGTTTTAATTCGATAGGTTTTTTCATTTTTTATTCAGGTTGATATGGCACATGGTGCAATATTTGGTTCAAGTGAGTTATTGGTTATATATTTGGATTTTGATTCGAAAATTTAGGTTTTTTCAACGTTTTTTCAGGTCGGTATTTTAATTCGATAGATTTTTTTAAAAAAAATCCAGGTTGATATGATTTTCTTCAGTATTTTGGGTTCAAGTCAGTTATTCGGTTTTATATTTGGGTTTTTCTTCAGGTTCAAGTCAGTATTTGGGTTCAAGTCAGTTATTCGATTTTATATTTGGGTTTTAATTCGACTATTTCATTTATTACAACCTTTTCAGGTCGATAGTGAAGGTTTATTTCAAATGATGGGTACAAATTAATAGTATTTGGGTTTTGATTCGAAAACTTAGATTTTTACAACTTTTTTGGGAAAGCGATAGGTTTTTACAACCTTTTTTGGGAAAGCGATTTTCTTGTTTGTATATTTATAAATGTCTTAGAGTGATTAGTATATTTATAAATTTATTGGAGTGATCGTATTTTTTAAACTTTTATTGTTTAAATAGGTAATTTTATAAATTCCCCATTATTTTTTGTCTTGGGCCACTTAACGGTTTCAAATAAAATTGATTTCTAACTATAGACAATAGAATTTTGGATTTTAATGATAGAACTTCTCAAGTTATTTTAGTTTTTGACGGAGGCAACCGTAGCCTTATTGGTCAAATTAAGTGGATAATGAGATAAGTAATATAAGATATATGAGATATATGATCTCATAAAGTATTGAATTTTATAAATTTAAGTGAAGCTCAAAAAGTCAAATGAGAATTACGGAAAGTCGTAGTTATTGAGCCTACGTGCGTGATTGAAAAAAAAAATGATCTGAATTAATCATATTAGAATATGTTATTCTAATTGCCCACTTTGAACATGAACATGGTTCTTGACTAAAAATACTCTGAGTTGAATGGGGAAGGATAAGATGAAATGCCAATGCATATGAGATGCTAATTTTTTTGAAATTATGGCATGAGTATGTTGTTGTAATTGAATATTAAAATGAAATAGTTTAATTAATTGTTTAAATTCCTTGTAATGATTGTTGAATCAAAAGTTAATAAATCGATAAATCTTTTCAATTAACCTATTTGAGACTTGTTAATTATAATACTCTATGGAGATTAATTAACTTGAATTGTATATTAACATTGTATAAAGACAAGTGTGAGACTTGTGTTGAAACTATTGAAAATAGTGAACCACTTTATTTAATTCACTAATGGGTGTGATTTAAATATATGGTGGAAATGTGGGGGTGTCTTACTAAAGTTGCAATACTTACACCCAATAAAGTTAAAATATTTGATTGCTTCATAATGAAAAATTTATAAGCAATGAGAAGCCCTTGATCAAATTCAGACAACTACTCTCCATTAATGTTATTGTTGTTGAGAAGTCAAAGAATAACAAAATCTATTAACCAAGCAATTAAATTGAGAGGCAGTTGTGGAGTCATAAAGAGAAATGTTACTTAAGCCTCTGAAAAATGGTTGATATACAATAGAGACCCAACCTAATTGACTGGATATCCCAAGATCTAGGTTCACGAGGACAACCTAATTGTATAAGAACTCGTAGCATCACTATGAGAAGTTATTCCTTATCCATTATTGAAATAGTGGAGATTTTGGAGAGAGGATAAGTATTAGCTTTTAATGATTCTCGGGTCAGAGAGCCAAGTAGGGTAGTGTAGTTTACTCCTAATAAAGATTCAGCTATGTGAGAGAGAAGTGAGGCCACTTCAAAGAGAATTGTGTGAGGCTCAATTCTTATAACCTCTTGCAGAACCATATGTATGTTCAGGGTCATGAATGAACATAACTATGAGAACTAAAATATATTTGGAAGAATCTTGTGTGGGGTGTATCATCATTTACACAAACGACATAACAGTTCAAATTCATCGCGTCTACTGGCCAGCCAGTAAAGTAAGTATACTTTCACGAGAAAAGATTCAAAGGATAATACCAACATATCTTATGCATGATTCAACTGTTGGATATTATCACCAAAACTAATATCGTCGAAATTTTCTTCATGTGGGGGATTATTGGAAAATTGTGAAGAAGATTATGTAATTTTCTTTTACCTTCTTATCTAATATGGTGTTTAGATAAATAATAAAATCAAGATTAAGATTGAGTGTAAGAATTGGTTGGATTTTATACTTAAAGTTAATTAAAAATGATAAACTCAACCTTTTAACTCCTACATTAATGGTGAGAGCAAATTATTTTGTTGTTACTTTCAATTCAATTGTTTTTAATTGTGTGACTTCCAATGTCATTATGTAGTCTTAATTTACAAGTGATGTGTCATAAGTAGCCCAGGATGGGAGTAGATCTGACCCAGGCTTGCCAGGTGGACTGGTGGGTTAACTAGTTCGGCCCTGGGAAAGACCTGACCTTATCCTTATCTGGGGATTTGGGTTATTGTATCAAGATAGAAGCTAGGACAGATCAGGATGATCCAGGTCTGGGATAAATCTCTTATGAGATTATGAGAAAGCTAGTTCAAGACAGGTTTGGCTTAGGCTAGAGGAAGGCCTGACTTTGTCTTCTCGAAAGAAGGATCGTCACAACTTAAGAATTGTCCTGACCTGGTACGGATTCTCTACAAAATAATCCTAAGAGAACGGGATTAAGGCAGGTCTAATATATTGACCTATGAGATAACCTGGAGAGAGCAGGATCAGGATAGGTCTGGTAACTTGGGCCTCTCTGAAGGAAACAAGTGGGACCACTTGTCAGAATTGGTTGCGAAACGGCCCTTGATTCGTGGCCTTTGTTCCCAAGATCCCGGCTGGGGTCCCCATTGGAAAATCTATAAATACCTCAGCCTTAAGTCTGAGAGAGGTATGTCATTTCTGGTGCATTCCTTTTCTTGCTCACAAAAATATTACATACGCTTTCTGACTTAAGCATCAGAGAGGTTCCCACCGGAAAACCTCCGGTGGTCCTTTTCTGACGTGTTTGTGTGTGCAGGGCAGGACTAAGTGCAGGTTTCTGGAGTTGTCATATTTTCAGGGTGGAGCAACAAGCATGGAAGGTCAAATATTAACTTACAAATAAAGGCTAAGAATAAAACAATCAAACACACTTCCACACATTTGCATTATGAAAGACTGCATATTGATCTAAATAATTCTGTTGGCCTCTTGCATTTCTTGTGATAAATTCATTCATGATTATCAGTTCGTCGGAGGCAAAAGGTAATTCAGTTTAACTGTCTTATCCTGGTAAATAGATGCCCATGATAGGGGGCAAATTTGTTTTAAGGAAAATGTGTTGAACACGAGATTCAGATTTTTTTTATATAAGTGCTTCGATTTATGCGTTGGTAAAAATGATTGACTGTTTGTATTAGAAGATATCTTTATTTGGTTATTATTATTATTATTATTATTATTATTATTTTGTGAAAACTTTCCCCACAGATCAGAGGTCGGACTGACTTCTGTCGGGGTGGCTGAGAGGTGTTGGCCATGATGTCGGCTGAGAGGTAGTTGTCGTCGATGGGTGTTGCAATGGTGCATAGCTGACGGGTGCGGGAATTCGGGCATGCGACTGACGACGTGGCGTGAAGCTTTCTCAATTTACGGTCATTGTCATTTTTACTTGATTTTCACACCGTAAACTCATCACGAGAATTGTCGAGCTTGGTCCGCCTTCAAACCTCAGTCCGCATCTAGTTTGACTAAATTTAACCCGACATAATAAAATTAAATAAAACGTAAAAATGCTAAAAAGATAAAAAAAAAAAAATCAATTAAAATCGAAACAAACTACAAAAGATGTGAAACAAAATGAATCAAATTAAGACAAATCTCAAGCAAAACACGTAAAACAATACATAAAAATAAACAAAATATATATACAAATATGTACAAATAACTAAAAAAAATCACCTCAACTACGTCATAGTCGCAAAGATAGACAGTGAAATTGTAATGTAGTTATTTTGATTGTCTAATTAATTGTAATAAGTCGATTATTTTGTTTTTTTAACAAATTATCACCTAACTCTAAAATAAATTAAATGATATAAACTGAGATGTTAAGAATGAATTTGTCCGAGAAAATGATCAAAAAGAATATTATGCATATAAATCTTTTTCAGTTAGAGAAAACCAATTGGTCAACGTGACCTCTGATTCCCATTTCAACCGATCATTTTCAATGCCAATGTGTTGTGTTACATCATCTATCCGTGCATTTGTTCCTCTCTTATTTGTTGGCTATAATTATAACTGTAAACCCATTCTTCAATGATATATAAGATCATAAATGACACATCAAATATTTGTTATAACTTATAATGTAATATCATAAACATAAAGATAGAAATATTTGTTATAACTTATAATGTAATATCATAAACATAAAGATAGAAACTTTAAGTGTATCCAATTGACTAGAGGTAAACTCAAACTAAATTTACATCACTCTTAATGTGCAACCACATGTAATAATAACTAGTTTGGAAATCCGCGCTTACGCGGGCATATCCATTAAACACATAAAAACAAGAATTAAAAAAAATAAGATTTTAGTTAATAATACAATGTATTGAAATTGTTCAGTTGAGGTTTTGAAAAATTCCTTATAAATAATATTTTCCGTCTTATTAACAATATTACAATTATTGTCACTACTTAGGAATTTTTATCCTTTACTTTAATTAACTCAAGAGATTGCGACGTAGAGTTGGTCGTGGCTAAAACTTGGTCTTTGACAAATAAAAAACTCACATTTCAGAGAGTTTGACCCTAAGTCTTGTTTATAGTCATTGCGAAGCAAACAATAATCGAAAACAGTCTTCTTTGAAATTTGACCCTACTGTTCGAAAGGATCAATGCCATTAGTGGGATATAAACCTTCGTCCCAATATTAATTTCTGACAAAACTTTTGCTTCATTAATGCAATCTTTAAGTTGGGTAACAACTAATTTAGTACCATTGCATAGTTTTGAAACTTGATCCATGTTTCAAAATCAACATAACTGGAACTCCAAATTTTAATTTCAAAATATTATTGGGGATTAATATATCAGTGGTATAAATTTTGTAATGTTCCTTTATATATGGGGAAAAAAACATAAATAATGTATGAACTTGTAAAATACGAAAAAATTTATTGGTTGTGGAGTATTTCTGGATAAATAGTTTATTCCATTTGAAAAGATAATTTCTGATTGTGAATTTTTAACTGAATTAGAAATATTATAAAGAGAAAATAAAAATAATACTTCGTAAGTATTCGACTTCAATATATATTGTAACTGGATATTTGGAGTCACACAATCTAATTAAATGAAGGAGAGAAAAGAATTCAAATAAACATACAAAATTATCTTTATCAGAATATGATACATGAATATTTTAATTGATTGCAAGTTGGGGTTGAAAACTCAAATCCATTATTTATTGGAATTTTTAAAGATAAAGAAAAAAAAAACAGAGAAATTTTTGATAAATCTCTATTTTTTATTGGATACGAAAGTATAAATGTATATTATGTTTAACATTTTGCAATATTTGAATGTAATGTGTGAGGGATTCTTGTTATTGAGAATGAATTCTAAAGTACATACAAAAATACACACACACACACACACACACACACACACACACACACACACACATATATATATATATATATATATATATATATATATATATATATATAAAATAAATGTAAAAATGGAAATCAGTGTTGATCAACAAAAACTCTTTGCAAATCAATTAATTAAGTTTGGTAAGTTGGTTAGAAGATTATTCTAAATTAAATTACATATTAATTAACACCATTACGATATTTACTTTCTAATTCTTGTATAATTCAACATATATGTGATTAATATATCAAATCTTAATAATTGGGTGATTCATTTTGTATTAAGATGAATCAGTTAATTTTTTGCTAATCAACTAATTAAGTTTGGTAAGTAAATTAGATAATTATCATTAAACTATGTTTAATTTCATAAATTATGACACTTATGAATAATTGTTATGAAAATTTTGTTAATGTTTTTTAATGATGTCTTTTATTAGGAAATCAGTTACTATTCAAAATCCAAGATTTATGAAATTAAACAAATTACGACACTTACACAAAAAATCTTGTTTTTCATATGGTAAGTGAATAATTCTTACATATATGGTATGTAAGAAGTATTTCATTGAATATTTTCTAATTTCGTTTGTTTAAAGTGAATAATTTGAAGTAATTGTATAAAATAAGAAAAAATAGGAAATACAATTAAACAATTTCAGCGCCAGCCAAAGGAGAGAAAAACATCGCTGCCCCTTCTATAAACCTAATCGATGACATGAACAATTTCGGCGTAGTTCCAGCCAATCAGTCCCCCACCCAACTTTCTCTCTTGGGGTGGTGGGTGGGTGGGATTAATCCCAAAAGTTTTGGAGCCAATCCATCACCGTTACCAATTCAAAAAAGACGCTAAATTAGGCCACAATTCCCTTTTTGCCAATTCTGGTAAAATCCCAGTCGCTGCAATTCTGGCCAAATTAACCCCCACGACAACACTTCAGAGTGAAGTTGACACCTGCTCCAACATCCCAGAAATTAATTTGCTAACCCGTGATTTTACGGGCAAATATAAAAAATTTAAAAAAATCACAAATTTACAAATAAACTATGGAATCCATAATTTGAATTACTAATATCAAAAATAAAAGAAAAAAGATATTATTCACTTTAAATTATGAAAAACTTCTTTATATACTAAATTCGACATCTTATTTACAATAATACAATCATCATTGCAACATAGAATTTTTAGATTATTTGTATAGATGTAAATGATATCCAATAAGAAAAGATATCAAATAATCTAGCATGCACACACACACACACACACACACACACACACACACACACACACACACATATATATATATATATATATATATATATATATATATATATATATATATATATAGAGAGAGAGAGAGAGAGAGAGAGAGAGAGAGATGTGAATAATAATATAAATAATAAAACAACGGAATAATTTAACAATATCATCTGAAATACATTTAAAAACAAGGGTAAGTTCCCATATACTACCAAAAGATTATACCCATTTACCATTTAATCCATTGATTTTTTTTATTCCTATATAATCCAAATACTTCCATTCTAATCAAAAATCATATCTTAACTATCAAAACTACCACTCCACCTTAAAAAGCCTAATTAAATCACGGGTGCAAATATTTCCAAACTTTGGAAGGTTTTAAACAATAAGATTTATTTTTTGTGTGCTTGTATATATTCTGGTCTTAGATTTTGTTGTCTGACTAGTACTTTCATTCAATTATTTGCACAGAACATGTCTCCGCGCTGGTACATACAAAACTTCGATAAACAGGAAGCTCGAATGATTCATCTGTAAGGATGAATATTATAATTCCATGTTGCAATAACATAAATTATATTTATATATATTACCTTTATATGAGATCAGCTGCTTATAACCAAACAACCACTGCCAGTCCCTCTATTTTGGTTCTCGATCTTGCTTCACATAATAGCAATCCATTGCGTTCCCGATCTTGCTTCACATAATGTAACAGAAGAAATACTAAGTCCTAGTTCGCAGCACTTTATTTTTCTTATGGATAGAGTTGGATCTCGTCGTCACCCTAGCAACCCTCTATTTTGGTTCCTTGCGGACGAGCAGGGTTGTGCCGCAATTGATTGCAATTTTTTTTGCAGCATCTTGGTTGCCAGATGGCTATTTTTTTTATCTTTTTCTTTTTTCTAATTAGAATGAACACAAGGGTGAAGTAGTATGTAATTTTTTAAAAATCTTGCAAAGTAGTTTGTAATTTTCCAAAAATTTTGTGAAGTAGTATGCACTTTATGCAAAGTAGTTTGTAATTTTTCAAAAAAAAATAAAAATTGAAGTAGTATACAATTTATGCAAAGTAGTACCTAATTTCTCAAAATATTATGCGAAGTAGTATGTAATTTTCCAAATCTATGCGAAGTAGTGTGTAATTTTCCAAAATTTACACAAGTAGTTCTGAATTTACATGAGAAGTTCTGAGATTTACACGAGTAATTCTGAATTTTTGAAAAATAGCTTGAAATTTACACAAGTAGTTCTGAATTTACATGAGTAGTTCTGAAATTTACACGAGTAGTTCTGATTTACACGAGTAGTTCTGAATTTTTGAAGAACAAAATAAAATAGTTAGAAGGGTAATATAGTACTATTATATAATATTTTGGATTAAGTCGGAAGTTGAGATTTCAATGGACTATTTGGGAAAAAATATCTCACTAATGGTTTATATGAGAATTGACCCTAAAAACAATTCATTAGCTCTTCACTATTTTGATAATTGAGCTCAAAAGTAATGTATTATAATTACATTAATTGCGGTGGTTTATTTTAGGAATGAAAAAGAATAATTGTAAAATATTTACATTATTTTTGATATCACCATGAATATTGAGAGTATAATTATAGGAAATCACTTAATTGAGTAAATATTGCAATATATATCATTAGTTGCAATGACATAAAAGGTGGAATTCTTTAATTGTTGAAAGATCTATATATATAATACAAATGTTTAATTAAAAAATTTATTTGATTAGAGAATTTATGCTAAATCATATTAAATATTGGTATGACATCACATATGTAAATATAAACTGATTATGAAAGTTCTTAATTTGCACCTTATAACTTACTTTTTTATATATATAAATTGATTATGTAAATTCTTAATTCGAACATATTAATTATGTAATTTCTACAACTTTGGAGGAATCCAATTTTATCATCCAAAGTTAAATGTAAACAAAAAATAAAAATTAAACAACATGAAAAATTACCAAAAATAAAATGGTTTGTACATGGCTAAGGAAATCAAATTTAATTTATCGAATAAAAGAAGAGAACAAAGAAATTAGATCGAATCAAATTTGATCTTTGATTTGAGCTAGCAATTATTAAATCCAAAATTGATCTTAATAACTATATTTTAATAATTCAAGCTGAAATAATAATAGGAAATCGTATTATCAAAAAAAATATAAGAAAACGTCAGATTGGGATTAAAAATAATAATCAAGAAAATCTTAAAAAAATAAAAGTAGCTCTAAATGAATCTAGATTTTTTTTTTTTTTTTTAAGAATTGAACATTTTTTTTAGACATTATTTATCGGATTTCCGATCCTGATTTTTTTCCCACATAAATATATTGATTTTACAAAAATAACTTGGTATTGCATGTATTACAAATATTCCAAATGGGAGATATTGTTACGAAAGCATTTGATATAGGGAAGACTAACAAACCAATGTAAATGAGCCTCGGAGGAATGAACATGTAACTGAGTTTTTCCAAGGATGATATAAATTGTTGACGTATGAACAATTTGAGAGTGCCAGTTATCTTTTCTTGTACACAGAAAGATCAGAATACCTTATAAATCACAAAGTTAGTGTGTTCACCTCCCTACATGCAAGGTAACTAACTTAAAGTCACCTTAGTTACAAAACTTCCTATGACAAGATGCAATAAGAGACGAATTGAATCAGTCCCGTGTAAAAATGCCAACACGTACCTGATTCAATAAATCAATTAAGCAGTGATCAAGGGTGAAATACTCTAATTGTTTTTTATACTTGTATCCGACAGAACGGGCAATGTGAAACTGCAGAGGAGCATCTCCGACACAATACATGACCCCATGGAATTAATGTGACATCAACTTCATTAGTTAAACAGACTCGGCATGAACATGCTTCTTTTGCCGTATCAGCTTCTTTGGCAGCCATTTCAGATTTTTTCCTATTCAAGAAGTAGTGCAGCCTGAGAATCCTTGAGCTACTCTTGTAGTGTTAATGCAGTTTGCAATAGCGACTGCTTTTCTACGTCAAGATTGATACCAGCTGAAGAGAGCATCTCATGAACCTCCTTGGCAAGTTCGACAGCTGATACTTGGCCATGCTGAAGGTCTTGCACTGACTGCTGTGAGGGCCTTGAGCTAACTCCTCCAGAAGTTTCTGCCCTTGGGTTTTCAGGCACCATATTATCTCCTTCTGATCCTGATTCCTACATACATATGATGAGAATTCTTGATGTGAAACTGAAGGATCGAATTTAAATATTTCTCAATAATATTAGTGAAATTACAAACTTTAACAAACTTTCAATTACTAAATAAAATATAAACAGATAAATAAAAGGAATGGATACGCCACCGTCTAACATCGTCCTATGGCGGAGATCCATCAACTATATATGAAAGAATATAATGAAAAGGACGATGGATTTAAAACTGAAATCTCGAATTCGATTTTAAAAAAAAAAAGAAGAAGAAAATTAAAAATCATAATATATTACGAAGACAATCTTAAGACATTTAAGTGTAGGGTTGGTGACAAATATATGCCCAAAACCCAACAAAACATTGTACCTGTTAAAAAACTAATACAATTTCATTAATCAGAATTAAGTGGGCTTCTCATGTGTTTTGCTCTCTGAATGCAGCAATTCCACTTCTGATCATACCCAGCCATATCTAAATGCACAGAAATATGAGTGTTATCTAACACGTGTATTATAAACTTGCGCGATTGATGAAATGAAGCATTCATGATGATGATGAACTGGGCCATTGGAATGTCAATGCCCAAAGAATGAGACGATATTACATGAAAAAAAGGCCATTTTCAGTAAGCATGGTTATATATGAAACTCTCTAGGTTAAAACATGTCACGCCCCATTTTCGAAAAATATAAAATTTGATTTTTCATAAACAAAAATTTCAAAAATAAGGGCATGCTTTTAAATAAATTACAATCAAAACATAAATTGAGCGGAAGCGTAATTAAAAACTTAAATATTTATTTAAAAATAGGAGATTCACTTAATGAATCAAAATAGTAGTACTCGACTATTCAAGGAGTTTTAAATAGAAAAACAAGTCTCATTATTTATTTGTAATTTGACATAAAATTAAGATACCAATTTATAGAAATAAAAATGAAATAGCATTGAAAATAGCATCTTCGCATCCACCACCTCGTACCACATCCAACTCCTCAACTTGAAAAGTTTGATAAAAATGGGTGTGAGCTTTCAACTCGCTCCGTGGGAATTTGTTTGTCAATATTAAACACAAATCATACAAACCATAAATGAATAGCTACAACATACTGTCAGTCGTTCATAGATGTTGGCCAACCATAGATTTAGCTCGAAAGCTACTGTTGTTTTAGCTCGAAAGTTACTATGGAATGTTGCATTGAGACATAGATAATTCATACAATCGCATTTAACATAGAGCGGATTTTAAAATTTTTAATTAATTAAAACAATATATATATATATATATATTATATATATATATATATATATTAAACCCCGTAGATTTCGTTAGCGATTTTAACGATC
>BMAC01000449.1:310179-343538 GCA_014905375.1 Phtheirospermum japonicum | reverse complement strand
TTAAAGATATGGAATGCCAATATGTATAAAAGATATTATTACGAATAAAAACCCGATTGTATTGCAAGAGAATGGTCAGACCACAGCCACAAGTTAGCTTGTCGGTCACCCTATTCTAACAGGGGGCTGTGCCACCCAGGCACCATATACATCTGCCACTGTTCGTCCCAGTTAATAATCATACAGATTCAAAATCTGTAAATTTCTTTTATTATTAAAAGGAATTTATCCCAAATAATAAATCATATAAAACGCATTTTTTATCACACACAAAATTAAATCTTTTAACAATTAAAATATATATATCTTATAAATATAATAGAATCAAAATCTAATAATAAAAATGTAAACCGTAGTTCTGATACCACTGTTAGGTTCGTTGTAATCGTACGGGGCCTACGCAACGGATTTTAGAATTTCTGATTAAATAAAATAATATATATATATATATATATATATATATATATATATATATATATATATATATATATATATATATTTTCATTATTATGTATCGAATACGATTTTAACGATCGTCATTTTCATTATGTATCGAATACAAATTTTTATTCTTATAAAAATAAATAACTAATACCTCTCGATTAATTTCTTCAAGCGACGATTGAGAGGGAATCAATTCCCGGCTATGTGGCTAACACCGAAATTTCTCGCTATAGAGATCCATGCGTATCCCCTCTAATCGAGTCCACCTTTTGTTTGCGACACCGGAAAAAAAAAATTCGCTAGTAGAATCGTTCCATTTTCAAATTGATAGGAATAACAATTAATCCAACAATCAACGATTCATTGAAGGTTAATTATTGTAGATAAAAATTATTAATTAATTTCCATCTACAGATTGAAGACCAAAAATAAAATTGAGAAAAAAACTTATTTCTATTTTCTGTTGTTTTGTAGAAGGGACGGCCGCTTCCCTTTTCAAGATTCCTCCCTTTTCTTTTGTTTTGTTGAAAGATGGGATAATGCCCACGGATGCCTTCTTTTTCTTTATATATATTAGGTTTAATTAGGTTAAGAATAGGTCTAATCTTAATTAATAAATTAATTAAATAATTAAGAAAAGAATTCTTCCTCAAGTCATCTGTCTCCTTTTTAAACAAAGATTATGACTTGTTCTCAATTACCTTTTATATAAATATTTATATTATATACAAATATATAATATAAATTAATTTTATTTTAAAATCTTCAATTATTCTAGTGGGTTTCTACAATTAGGGCCTACTAAAAAATTACATGAACTTGGATTTAGAATCCAACTAATTAATTAATTCTATTAATTAATTAATCCCATAAATTTAAATTAATCAATCCAATTGACTAATTTAATATATTCCTTTAATTGAGATTTCTAATCAAATTAGATTCAATTACATAATCAAATTAAATATTTAATTCAATAATTGGATTAAAACAAAATCTCATTTAATTAATCTAAATTAATTAATCATTCCAACCATTGGAGTTATCAATCTTGAAATGTCAACAARCAAAATTATGTGTGACCCTTTTAGGTTCACGACTAACACCAGCAGTAGGCTTATAACTTTTATAAGTTTATAAATAAAAATTTATTATACTAATTAATCTAATTAATTAATTCTCTTGAGATTAACTCTTTAATTTCAAGAACCTACAAATCATGACAACATCTAGCAAGTAGCATGATTACCCAGTGTTAGGTGAAATAGCGAGTAAACCTATTTCAATTGCAAGTCCATACATGTGCGATCCTTTCGACAACTAATTTCCCGATTAAATCTTGGGAATGGATTTATAAGTCGAAACTCAATTGATTTAATAACTGTGATTCGTTTCAAGTTTAAGTAATTCATTTATGAATCAATATTCATCGTGCCCTGGCCAAGGTCTTTGAATCACAAACTATGAAAATTCACAGGATACTCCCTTGTCCATAGACAAGTGTCGAATTCTATGTTGGCTACAAACAAATCTCCATGCACATCGATACTATACCCAAAATACCCCTTTTACGATTGTCAAGCAATCAAAAGATAAATCTAAGTATTGCACGATATGCACAAGGCTACCATCGTACCTCAAGTCAAGGACTAATCATGTACTATTGCAATATGGAAATTCTTATTCGACAGACAAATCTTCCAGTTAAGAATTTCCATCGGGTCATGTTCAATGAACTTGTTCTCCAACAAGCACAAACATATATGCACTCGCGTCACAACGCTGATGTTAATGGAATGCAACATCCTTGTCTTACAAGCATGCAACATATGCGCAAGTCTTACTGGGCTATTCAATGTCCTATCTCGAAAAGCCCATTGACTTGGAACAAGTTTAAGACTAAAACCTTTGAGACATGTTCCATGATTGTCATCGTATGCGCAACCATATCCCATAGTTTAAATTGGTCTAAGGACTTTATCATACGTGCAATTATAATAAAAGCGAAAATATAAGATAAAGAAAGTTGCTTTTATTAATATAATTCCAATAAAATCATTATACAAGTACAATGAAATCCAATCTAATTGGAACGTCGGGCACTCTACTTTAACAGAACGGTGGTTGGGGTTCATGTGGCCATGGTGGTCGTTTGGGTTTGGACAGGGGTCCAATGTGGGGCGGGCCGGTGGTGGCTCGACAGTGGTTGTGGGGGGTTGAAATTGGAGGCGGCCGATCAGTGCGATCCGGGCCTTTTTGAATTAGCACTGGGTTTGGCTTGATGGTTTGGTTTGAGGGATTTGGTGGCTGCGGCAATGACCAGAATTCCGGCGAACGTCCCCCGGCAGCGGCGGTCATGGGGACTAGATTCGGGCCGTCGAGGCTGTTTTGGTTTGGGATGGATTCTTTTGATTTGGTTGCTATCAAAACTGGCGAGGAAATATCTAGTAGTATGGGGGTTTGATTGGTTTGGTGAGTTGGGTTTTGGGAATTTGATGGCTGGGGAAAAATCAGTCGGGGTTGGCCGATGGTGAAGAAGAATATAGACAATCATATTTTCTTGTAAAAGTTTTAGAAAAACAAAGAATGATCTTTACCTTGTTGCTTGAGGAAGAAAATTGGGATTTCTTTATAAACCAAAGACAATGAATTATTTTTGGTAAAATAAAAATAATATTGTCTAAATTTGGGTTTTGGTAAAAAAAAAAAGATAATAAAATAAAATAAAAATAATGTAATAGGCTTATTGGACTTGAAATAATAAAATATAAAAATTAAAATAATAAAAAATATTGGGCTTAGTCTAATAAAAAAAAAGCTTGGGTGTTACAAAACATGAAAGCGAAAGTGAAAAATAATTATACAACATATCATCACCATCAATTCCAGACAAAAACTACTAAATTAAACACTTATAATGCAGAATTTACCATGAAATGTAGAATCCTTTTATTGCATTCACCATGATGGACAATGCCCTCGATCTGCTGAAAGGAAAATCAAATTGTGAGACAACGAACTGTGATAACATTATACATGATTCATGGAAAAAAAAACACCAAATCAAATAGTTGGAATTCATGTTTCATGGAAAAAAAAAAACACACCAAATTGAACACTGTTAGCAATCACATATCTTTCCCATCCAACAGTAATGTGTAGTTATATCGCAAGCATTAAAACCACATAACATCCATCAGAATTGAAAAATGCATTGTTACTCGATTAAATTGAATATGGCTGAAAAACACAAAAAAGTAACAAAAAAAATTAAATAATAAGTCCAATAAAGGAGTCCAAACAAAAAATGATAAACTTATCGAGAAAAAAAAAACAAACCTCAGCACCTCATTCTCCAATCTGTATATGAGGTAAACTTTTCAACGTGCAAACTGAAATATCAGCACGATGGAAGTAAGTTGAGCTCATGAAGGGGATTTTCTTTTTATCCGGCGCATTAGCCTATCTTTATACTCAATATCAGCAAGCCAAGTTACCTCCTCTTCACGTATGAGCTCTTCTTGACTCATTAAATCAACAACCTCCTCGTATGAAATTTAAATTTGTAACTAACTTGATAAGCATTATTTGGAACCATGTAAACCTTGAGAAGATCATAGCTTCTCCACATCTTTTAGATACATAACATATCAAAACAAATGTTAATAAAATCATACGACTATACCATACAAACAGAAAAAAATCTTTATTTTCTAACAAAAGCAAGAAACAATGATAGAAAAAGCAATAAAAATTTCAAAATTACAGTTTTAGTTCTGTAACTATATGGGGTTGGCAATAACTGTCACACAAACCATGATTTACAAAAATGCCCCATAATTTTCTATAATTACAATTTAGGCATCATAAGCATGTCAACTTTAATGACTACTTATACTAAACAAAAGCTTCAATATACATAGTTTATCAAAGGAAAAGAACATTATCCTAAGGTATCCACTCAACTTCATAAATTGTTCGTCGTTTAGCTATATTTGCATAAGTGACTGATCATACTCGTTTTTCTTTGCTTTTCTCTTAACATGTTAACAAGCAAATATTATTCAAGATTTTCCACAAGAATAAAAGAAACACACAGCAAGATGTTTCGGTCATCCGACAAAGAAAAAACTTATATCTTGATCCTATTAATGACCATCAGCATGAATCAAGCAAAAGGACACTCACTATTTCAAAATATTTGCCAATAATAGCTTTCAAAGCCAAACTTTACCAACTTTAACTAAATTAAACTTTATAATCAAATCAAACATAGAAAAAAAATTATTTTAAAGATGTAATAATCTAATCCCAAAAATAATAAGTATAACTCGCGAAACCTGAAATTCAAGCACTTAAATATTAATCCGCAGTTATATCAATATCAAGAAACAATTTTCTTTTTCATTTTTTTTAAACTATATAAGAAAAAAATGGAAAGCAATTAAATTGATTATATATTATTTATTCAAATTAAATATTATAAATTAGATATATATTGATTATGAACATTAAATATTATACAAGAAAACTTAGAGAGAGATAATTAAATCAAACCATCTCCATTCTTGCCGAATAGGCCGAAAGCCTTCTTGACTCTGAGATCTGATCGTCTGTCAACCGATCCGCCATTTATCTTTACTTTATTGCGGGCTTTGATTTTTCTTGAAGAAATGACAAATGAGAACTAACGGAGATGGTTATGGAGAAAAATGACCTTCTAATATGCAACTTCAATTTTACTGCGATAACAGATAGAAAAAGGATAACTAAGGAAAACATATATCCGAAAAAGATCGACAATCAACACAATTTAGTAAAGAGGGGAAGAGTCAATCATTGTTTGTGTGTAGCTATTGTTTCTTATATCTAATTCGTATTGCACCATTACCAGTTTTTGCTATAATCAGATTGAAACATCGAAACATATTATCCAAACTGGCAAATTAGTGCAAGGAGCTTATCAAAAAAAATATTAAAAATTTCGACATGAAAAAGAAATCAAATAAATTAATACCTGATTAAAAACTACTAAAAATCACAAATTATCAAACTGCTTTCCTGGTGAAATATGTAAGTCTTGAAAAAAGTATGAACCCCTATTCTCTCAATCATGTCCGATTGTGCTTCACTGAAACTTGCTCCGGTATAAATTCTAATTTTTTAAATAATTAATCAGATATAATCTAAAAATGTACAGATTTTGACAAAAAACAATCGAACATTTAAAACACTTATATTTATCAATTCAACCTGTCCAAAAAGAAAAACATGCCAAAATTAGCGGCTGGGCAAAAGGATTTTTTTTTTTTAAAATTGAAAGTCAGATAGCAAAAACATTTGATCTATCCAAAAAAAAAAACAAAAAAACATGCGATAATGATCGACCGATCAAAAGTCTAGATCCAAAAATAGTTTATTGATCTTTGGTAATATTCAAGTTATTTGTATTTGGAAAAGATAAACACCTTCGAGAGTCCAGATCCATGGGATAAGTTGTTGGTTCAATGGGATAAGCCGAGAGAGAGAGAGAGAAACGCTGTAAGAAAGAGAGTCGAGAGAGAAAGGAAGCAGATCTAACCCTAGAGAATTTTAAATTTTAGGTTGAGTACAAATGGAAAAAATTCTTATTTATATCGAGTAAAAAAAATCCTAAAAGGAAGTATTTCAACAAAAAAAATTATAGACTGACACGTCAGATTATCAAGTCGCCAGAAGATGACACGTATAATTAAGATGTACCACAAGTTGACACATAAGTAAGGTATCAACAGAATTAACAATATGAGTCGATAATAATAATAATAATAATAATAATAATATAATAATAATAATAATAATAATAATAATAATAATATTATTATTATTATTATTATTATTATTATTATTGGAAAGTCATCAATATTCTATAGCAACAAATAAGTATTAATCAATTCCATGTTATACACTTTGAATCAGCATAAATTTAAAAACACACACACACACTAAAAAAAAAAAAAAGCTACAAAATCACAATGATATATATAGGGCTAGGATAAGTTAGGGGTATAATAAATTACCTATTGAAGCTGAAAATCATATGAAGAAGAAGCCTCCCACCCGCCTCCCTTCGATGGCAAATTAATATTGGGGTAGACTTATTTTAGTTTGAGGCAAATTGATATTTTTAACTGTTTAGTAGTAGTTTTGTGTGAACATGTTAAATGTTTATTTATGATTTGATTTATGTCTGTCCGTGGAGTTTTGTGATCAATTCCATATGATAAATTTGAGATTTTGTATAGATGGCTTTCATGTTGACATCTACCGATACCATTGTTGATTGAGTTGGATTAATTTTTATCTACGCTATTGGTAATTTTAAAATTGTTTACCTAGTATGATGGGTTTGTTTATTATTTAAAAATGATGAGAGATTTAAGAATGGAGATTTGATGTTAGGTTGATTGAAGAAGGTAAAATACTAGATGTAAATTTATGTTAATATAAGATTCAAAGAGAGGGAGAGATTTTAGGAGGTGAGATAATCTTGATTCAAAATCACATAAATAGGGAGTTTTTAAAGTTGGAAAAGTAATTATATGTTAAAGGAAAAGTATAATAGAAGAAGACACAAATGAGAGACGATGGAGACGGTAGAAATAGGGTTCTCTTATTCATCAAAAACTCCCTTTATATAGGGTATCAAAGTACATGTTTCCATAATACATACAGATAACAAATACCTAAACTATCCTTCATCAGTTACTTATTGACGAAGGCACACTAATTGTGTTTTTCCTTCAACATTCCCCCAAGTCAAAGGGTGAAATGGTGTTTTATTGTTGCCTCGTTAAAATCTTGCCAAGTAACAAAACCCAATTGAAAAAATAAAACTTGGTCTAAGGAAAAAGAGTACAACACACCTATATTGATACTCCCCCTAAAGTGTACACCTCTCTCTGATATGTACATCTATAAAGAGAACTTTTTAAGTCTCCACTTCCTCAATTTACTTTATTCTTGGGAAAGTGCATAGTTGTTGGTTGTAGAAGAGTTGTGGTGATATTACTCGTATTATCACATTCTTCAGTGATAGAGTTCAAGCCACTACCATTAGATATATGAATGATCATAACATTTATCGTAGATACTCATGAACTACTAAAAGTATAATAATGATCTCTTTACATGGATCGAATGAGTAACCAACATCAATGATACTATTTGGTGTTTCACAGTAGGAAGTAAACTCAACATTTTCTATAGGAATTACAAGACCATCTGCAGTCCCAATTATATTTATGAATGGGAAAATTAAACTCGCGTCAATGGTTTCTTTTAGGCATCAAATTACATTTTGATTCCATTCCAATGACATTGCGCTTTCTTGAGTTAAATCAAGTTAACAATTTTGATAAAGTAATATTTGTTCAAGTGTATTAGTAATAGTACATTAATGTGCGTATTGTACGTAGGTAGAGAATTTCAGCTCCCACCAGTTCTTCGTCATTCCATTGACGAAATTGATATTTCCTTATATCTTCACTTTGACCAATCATAGGAGTGCTAACATATTGCACTTATCCATATTTAATTGCCTGATCATCTTTTGGACATATGCAAACTATAGAATTTAGTATTCCACAAACTCGGTTTTAGTTTATAGCCTTAACATGACCGAGTTTTCCTATGATGAGTTATCTCAAATTAAGAATTTCAAGTAACTAGCGATATCTCTTATTTCATTAAGAGTGGATGTTATGTTCCTTTCATCGACATATACAATTATATCGCAAATTTGAAATCTATTTCTTTATAAATACGGAAGGGCATAGATTATTTTTTTCCCAATCAAGTAGTCACTTAAACGGTTATACCACATCCGTCTGAATTGTTTCAATCCATAAAGTGAGTGTTTTGATTTTATTGCAAATGCATTCCATGGCTTAGAGTCACTTGCCTTGGCACCTTTCGTATATATCTCTAAATCATGATCCCCATAGAGATATGATGTAACCACAGGTATAAGCTGCATTCTCGGTTCTTTGGAGTTATAACATTTATTATGAGAGAGTACATAACCTCATAGTCAATTCCAGGGCGTTTTGAGAAACTTTGTGCTTCAAGTTTAGATCTGCATCTCATAGCTCTATTTTTCTCATTACGCTTTCTGACAAAACTTTGTTTATGTCCTACAGGCTTTACACTTGGTGAGGTTAGCACTACCAAACCAAATACCTACCTTATTGTCAGTGAATTTAGTTCTACCTAAATTGATTATATACATTTAGATCAAATTGCTCTATATTGATATTTCAATAGAGCGTGGTTCGATACTATTGTGCTCTATGATTCTTTGAGCAACAATGTATATATCATCAGTGTGTATGAAAAGTCTTTCCATAAACTTATATAAACTCTCATTGTACATTGAGATTTCTTTATTCTCTGAAATCATATTAAACTTCGGAGCGTCCTCCAGTAATGATTCATAGACATAAGTATAATCAGAGATAATCTCATGAGAGTCATTATTTTCATTGATGATCAATTAAAGTTGTGCCATACATGCCCTCTTATTCCTTGGGCGAGTATTGATCAAACCAAGTGACGTCCCCCTGTTCTTTTTGGGAGTCACGACCTCAACCACACTTCCACTAAGTATGATTGCAATGTCTTAATCTGTGACATTGTGCCCTTCACTGGGACTTTTAACCTTGCAGACACATTTTCAGCTTGTATATATATGATCTCTTCACTTTAGAAATTGAGTCTTGTATACTTTGAAGATCAATTGTTCACTTTACTTTACTATCACGTTACATTGTGAAATACAGGGATCATAATGAGACATAGTATGAAACTATTCCTGTTTCCATTAGAAAATACTTTTTCTTATCTCCCCCTAACGACGGGAAGACTGTCTCATTAGAGTGACAAATCCGCTAATTTAGTAATAAAGAGATCGTCTGTCAAAGGTTCCAAATAGCGGATGATTGTTGGAGATTCATATCCAACATAAATACTTAATTGTCTTTAGAAACCCATATAATGCGCTGTGGGGGCGCAATAGGCACATATACTGCTTAATCAAATATGCGTAGATATGAATTATCAGGATTATATCCAGTTATCAACTGGTACGCAAAATATTTGGTTAGCAGGGGTTTATAAACGAATAAGTAAGAGTTGCGTGCGATATTGCATAACCCTGTGCAAAGACAAATGAGTGCGCATAAATATTGTCACAGCCACCATCTATATTCCTTTTGACAGTGTCTTCTCTGAGACCTTATTGTATATGCACATTAGGGTACAAGATCCAGTACATCGATCTTTATTAAAATGCAATAGACATCAAGTACTTTGGATGTAAACTCTCTAGCATTATGAGTTTGGGTGCTTTTTAAGGGTGGTGAGTCCTCAATCATATTAAATGTGCTAGAAGTTTTGCAAATGCAATATTTTTATGGACAATACGTGCCGAAGCATCGACCAAAAAAATACTTGAATGATCCGCATTGTGAATGGTCATGTCCACATGTATCACCAATTATCAATTATAAGAATGAAATATTATAATTTGTATCTTTAGCAAATGCAGGTCTCAATCATACAATTTTGCTAATGAACAAGCTTTGAAAAAATGAGTGATGTATATTTGAGATATGAATGTATGTAGTGCTACGAGTACTTTAGAATGCACTAGATATAATTGAACAACATTAGTTTGATACTATACTTTGCATCGAATTTCTATCTCATTTTATGTTTCACTCAAAATGAAAGATGTCCATGTTAATTTCTTATACTATGGACCATCATATCACGATGACTAAAGAATCCATGTCAGTCGTATCAAAACTTGAATGAGCCAGTGTCCAAAAGTTCTTTGTTGGTTATAACTTATGATTCAATAATCAAAAAGTAGTAAAGTAAAACTACTAGATTGACTCTAAAACGTGCTTTCTTCCACATAAATTAAACGTATAATTCCATCCTCATAATGTACTTTTTAATGATAATCATCAACATGAATATCATCAAATTTAACAAGGTTCATTTCACTCTTGGTCCATATTGAGCTTTTATGACTTTAATCAATGTGCCACAGGGCATAAAGACTTTGTCACATATAAATTACAATTCAGTGAATAATTATCTATTCCTCGACAAATTCTCACATTCTTCATAGATATTTGAACGAAATACTTTTCATTCTAACATTATTTACTAGATATGTTACATTATATCTAATAGTTTGCTCATGAACCTTGTATGTGAATGTGTGGTAAATAAACTCAATTACATTCAATACTTTAGAATGAAATGTAAAATTTATCAATAGGCCCAATAAAATAATAATTAGTTTAAATCAGGCCACATCATATAAATCTAACTCAAAATAAATTTTAAGACCAAATACAATAGTCTAATATGAATGATTGATTATACTTTCATCAATCAAAATAAAAGATATCCATTGACTAAGCAAGGTTATTGGGAGAACTCTTACATATCTTACCTTGTGGTTCATTCTTCCCACATAGGTAGGGATCAACATGTCTCTTCCCCTTTACTTTGAGGTTATTTCCACTATTCATATCGATCCTAGTTAGCCTCAAGAAATTTCTTTATCCGGAGGTCTAACATTGGTATTGTGAAGAATAATGTCATGTCTCTCAATGACTTATTATTATAATTAATATTATACGAGTGCATCCGTATGCTTGCTCAAGTGGTAAAAAAAAATAGAGTGAGATCGTATTTCTCATTTTATTATTGTCATTTAAAGTGACTTTATTTTTCACATATGGTAAGACATGTTTTTAGTCACAACATATCAAAGTCATTGACCCTTTTTAGCAAGCAAACAAATTTCTTTTCACTAAATTCTTAGGCTTTGAAGCAGTGTCTCACAAAATTCTCAAAATTCATTTAGAGTACATCCCAAAGTTTATTGAGATATTTTGAAACTACATGTGTTTCCAATATAAGATTTGGGGTCAATATGAATTCTCAAGTTCATAAGAGAATTGACTTTGACTAAGTTTGATAGTTCTTTGTCAATTAGGGGTTGGTGGATGATATTATTGTGGAATTATAGTTCTTTTAGCCTCCACTTCAAACCAATGATGGTAGTACTCAATTTCTTTTGAGTATATTGAATTGTATTTAGATTGAGTTAGTTTAATCAATTTCTTTAGATAATGAATATGTCATAATCTTTCTTTGATATCGTGTGAATATACTTTATCACAAGACTTATTTATACAATTTTGTATCGTTCATGAACTTTCATTACATAAAAATATGCAAATGTACAATCAATGATACATACATTGAAAGTGGCTTATAAATCAACTTGAAGAGAATTACCAACATACATGAATCTATCAATTCATCGAAATTCATGATTAACTAAACATATTGGCAAAATCACGATCAATCTCTCATCTAATCGTGTAAATGACTTTATTTACGATTTCTTAGAAATCATCTAAAAGTATAAGTAATAATATATTATGTACTCTATGAATATCATTAAAGTATTGCAAAGTTTCATGTTTGTCAATATTGCATATAACATCACATGCATATAATCATAGGTAATATATATACATATACATGCATAATAATACATACCATGACATATATACATATTTCCAAATATTTATTAGTTGCATTTAATAAATAATAAACAATATGGTAATTCGAGTTACCTGGAAAGTCATGATTCTTTCCTAATTCTGGTATTTAGGTTTCGGGTTATGAAAAGATTTAAATCCAATCTCCAACATACAGATTCGACCTCTACGTGTTTTGAATAATATATCCAAAATCCACCTTCATCCAACGGTTAGATTGTAGGTAATTGAATTTCTAAAATAAGTTGGGCAGACAGTTCCGAGAAACAGGATCAGCTCTGTTCGAAATTCATTACCGGATTCTTAAGACTTCATATTCAAATCACCACCGTTCATATTGAGTATATATATGTTTAAAATAACATATTCAAAATTTGGCTTGATCCAATGGTTCGATTGTGAGAAATTGTGTTTGGAAAAGTTTTGCACAGAAAATTATGAAAGCAGAATCTGCTTTGTTCGATAATTTATATATATTTTCTCGTATCTTCGAATTCAATCTCCACCGTTCAGAATGTAATTAAAAAGGTCTTGGAGGTTCTGTAAAAAAAATGAGCGCGACCCAACGGTTGAAACGTGAGAAACTGAGTTTTCAAATTTACAGCGCATTTAGGTTTTTAACATACGAAAATTATGTTGATTTGGTTATGGAGTCTTATTCTCGATTACTCTCAATAGATTAGAATTTATGCTGATAACGTGTTAAAGGAAAAGCATAATAGAAGAAGAATGAGAGACGATCAAGACGGTAGAAATATGGTTCTCTTACTTATCAAAGACTCTCTTTCTATAGGTATCAAAGTACATGTTTTCATAATACATACAAATAACAAATACCTAAACTATCATTCATCAGTTACTTATTGACGAAGGCACACTAATTATGTTTTTCCAATATTATAGAATTATTTGATGTCAAAGATAAAAGAGAGAAAATTAAAATATAAATATATGTATTAGTTCAGTTGATCCGTGTTACGTAGAATATGTTTATTTATTAGATACAATATATAAGTATATATTCAATTTAGATATTTAATTTAGTTTTCTTTATATTTGTTTTAATTGAAATGAAAATTATATCGTACATAAATATTATAAATATTTTTTAACCACAATAATATTTCTACCTTTATATGTAATTAAGTTATCTTTAATATTTTTAAACACGTGAGATATAATTGCACACGTGATAGATATATAAATTGCTATATTAGGTCAATATAAGTTATCATATTTATTCTCTCTTGCTCGTTCAAAAAATGGGGTGTATATTTTTATTTTTTAAGTTAGACATTAGAATATTTTAAAATTCATCAAATGATAAAAATATAACGATAAATAACTATAAATTACACTTCACATTCTTTACGAAGTTGAATCTAACGTGTTTTTCATATATGATTCAACAATAAACTTTTATAAAACAATAATTTCTATGCCAAATATTAGATTGTTCAACATAAGAAAAGGGTGTTTTTTCTTTTCTTTCTTTTTATATCCTCTATTGCTAATATTTTAATATAATAGTTTATTATTTATCTCAAAAGTGATTTTTAACAACAATATAATATGATAATTTTATTATTTATAATATGATAATTTTATTATTTATTTCCCTCGGAAAAATATTACCAATGTTTTAAATGATAAAATTAAAAAAAAATTATAGTAATTCGTATTTTAGTTTTTTATCGCAAATATGATCTTTGTTTACATACAATTCTTAAATCAAATTTAAAATTTCTTTTTACTTGAAATGAGTTGAGTAAATATTTGAAAGTCAAAATGATTGATGTGACTCTGGTGTTTAAACTTCGGATTTACAATAATTGGATCAAATTTTTTTTTTTAAGTCTGGATATTGATAATAGGTGAATTTATTAGCTAAATATTAAATCGATGGTTTTGAGGTTTTATCTGTATAAAAAGCAAAGTAATGCTAAAATCTTATTTATATTGGCTTAAAAGGGATTTCACTGGCAGTAAAGAAAAAAATTACTTGTTTAAATCAGAAAATAATATTTAAATCTAAATAGGGTGGTATGGGCAAGAAAGATAAAGAGAAGATCTAGACAAAAGACCTACTCGAAGAATTCCTACCAGCAGATGACCAAAAAATGTGCCAACCACGCATAAGTGTGAAGGATTGAATCCTGTAATAGATTGAATATAGAAGAGTCAAGCCTCAGAGGAGCCTAAAGCGATTCGACTAGTTGAGTTGGAAAGGGGCGTAATAAGTTCTCAATATTAAAATATAAATATATAACTAAATTAGATTGCAAAATCTCAAAATATTAAATAAATCAAAAATTACCATTAAAAGAATCTAGGCTGTTTTAAAATTACACACGTTTTTGTAAACAAATTCTCACATATCAATTGACATCGAAATAGTCTACAAATAACATATGCATACACGTATTGTAAGATAAAATAAAACAAAATAAAGAGAAAAATACAAGAGTACATATTTTTAAAGAAAAATAGTTATTATACAATCAAGGAACAACTTTTTTAAATTATTAATTCAACAAAAGTATGTATCAAATATACATGATTTCTATTTTTGTTTAACCATTTGATGGAAAAAACAAACGAATAAAAAATAACCCAAATAATCAAACAATTTGTTTTTCATCAAAAAAATAAAATTTTACGATAAATAATCTCAGCAAGAAATACAACCATCTCTCGTGCAGCGGGAGGAATAATAGGGTGAATCATACGATGTATCATCTAACTTATGCTAAAAATTTGAAAGATATAATAACATATATAATCTTTAATTTATATTTATTTTTAATTATAACGATCTAACTTATACTAAGAAATCTCTCATATATATTAATGCAAAATCATCATATCTTATGTGTCTGTTTCTCATACTTCGTTAGTTTCGTAAAGAATTCCGATGCTTCAGTGTATCCTAGCCTAATATCTACCTAATTTAATATTTTTTTTTTATATTCTTCCCAATTTAATATTTTCCTATTATTATATTTTACTAATTCAATATTTTCCTTTTATTATATGTTACTTAATTCAATATTTTCTTTATCTTATTTTGACTAATTCAAAATTTTATTCTTATTCTCCTAATATTAAAATATAAATAGAGCATATTTAATTAGAGAAAAATCTATAAAAGTTGAACTAATCTTTATTTATAATAAAAGTTAAAATAATCTTATTTCTAGAAATTAAAATATTCTATTTAAGTAAAATACGAGTTATATTATTACAAAAATAAAATAAATAAAAAAAAAAATATAAACTTAAGTTTTTTTATCTAATCTAATATAATATATTGAGAATAAAATTAGATATATATATGAAAAACTATTATTACACCAAATAAGAAGAGAGAGAGAGAGAGAGAGAGAGAGAGAGAATAAAATAAAAAATAAATTATTAAACCTGAAAAAATAAATATTGAATATATTCCAAATCTTCGTACCTAATCCCAACATGATGCATTGATAACACATCACCCACCATATATTAACGCAAAATCTTCCTAACCTATATGTATGATTCGTTTGACAAATAAAATTTTTTGCTGCTTCGTTTGTTCATGTGTCATACGAGCCTAATATTTACCTAATTTAATAATTTTCTTTTTATTTTATCTCTCATGCAATACATGGGCAATTTATTAGGTGGACATGGGTGCACCTTGCTAGGTGCACCCTATTTTACGTGATGATATCTGATAGTTATACGTGATGATATCTGACAGTTATACGTGATAATATATGGTAGTTATACGTGATGATATGTGTCAAAAATTTAGAGTTTAGGGTTTACTTCTCCATTTCAGGAATTAGTTTTTTATTTTAGGGTTTAGTTTTCCATTTTTAGGGTTTAATATTTCACGTATAACTGTCAGATATCATCACATATAACTATCAGATATCATCACGTAAAACAGGGTGCACCTAGCAAGGTGCACCCAGCTCCACCTAATAAATTGCCTATTTCAAGGGCGCTCTCTATAATAATAATAATAATAAAAATAATAATAAATTACCTAAATAATTCTATGATATTTCTTGATCCACACCTCCATTTAATAACCATGCAAAATTTTTGGATATTTACCACAAATCAAACTATAAATGTTGAAAAAATCAAAAAAAAAATCCCTATCAATGTCTCAATAGCAAGCCAGTTCAACGAGAAGAATTACGCATAATTGTCACCATCGCTTCGAAACGCATGTCGCCACGGCGGCTGTGTAAATTTGCATCTCAAGAACGACACCGAACGTCTCCTTCTTAAAAACCCGCTCGAAGGTCAGCTGAATCAACGACATGGGAAGAGAGTAAAGAGTGGAGCCCGCAATAGCCATAAGAATCCCGATTATGTATTTCCAAGTCGAAACCCAGAGGGCCTATCCAAGTCCTCGTTGATGGCAAGAAAGGCGGCAGATAACAAGAGAATCACGACAAAGTTAAATATCAGGGCGGTGAAATTTTGATAATGAGTCATCTCAACTATTTGCTCATATTCCAGTTAACTACTTTTGATAATTGAAAATATTCATACAGTGAAATCGAATATCAATTTCGGTAGTAAAATCACCACTTATTTGTGACAGATTAGAAAAAGGGGCAAAGCAATTTAAAAAAAAAAAACATTTACATGACCAAAGCAAGCCGAGCAAACTTCTCTCGATCATCTGGATCATAGACTGCTGCTAATCAATGACAGTAACGAAAATACCAAAGTTGAACCAACCGATGATGACGTGCATGCATCTATCTATCTATCTATCATCATCCACAAGTTCACAAGTAGTAGTGCCTAAAACAATTTTTGATGCTTTATTAATATTACCCTCAATATCTCCTTCCTTGGCCTTCTTTTTCCTTTTTTAGGCAGCAGCGGCAACTGATTTTGATTTTGAAAGCAGAGCCTGATCAGCTGGATTTGCTGCTGCTTCTTCTTCACTGCTTTCGTAATACACCATGGCCACTGGTAGCTGTGGGAAAATTACTTTTATTGTTGGACGCACAGGTCTTCTAGGACCACACCCGTCGATAGGAGGACCCTTCTTGCCCAGTCTTCCCATCACACTTTCTTACTGCTGATATCAACTAACTGACAACAGGGCCAAAAAAATTATTTCCCAAAAAAAACAAACAAAAACAACAATTATTTCATGTCTTGATAAAAATTAAAAACCGTCATTACGTACATGAACACACTATAATCTCAACTCAGAAAGAATAAATAAGTAACACCCATCCACAATAGACATACACTAATCACTCACTCTAATAAGATTAAGACACGATTAATACACCAATTCATAATTCGCAAGCAGGATTAAATCTTCACAGCAGCTTGAAAAATAAAAATCATCAATATTGAATAGCAAAATAAAATCTACATTGCTGCTCATCCTTGTAATCCTTTTATTCACTCCAATTGACAAACTCTGGACAGATTATGGGCTGATAAATCAACTGAGCACACCTTAACCCAAGCACATAATATTGCACCAGAATTTGAACAGTTCATGTGCTATACTATTAAGTATAAGAATATACTTAAAAATTCAGGGTTTTGTAATAATATTTGTAAAAAAAAAAAAAGGGATGTACCTGGCGTGGCGAGATGGCTTGACTGAAATGGAACTCGGCGAGTGGAGTGAATTAATTGAGAAAGGATTAGGGTTTTTTGTGTGACTGAATTGAAAGAAGAGGGTGCCCGATTGGATTTAACCCGATACTTCTCGGGTATTTATCTGAAATCAAAACCCGGCCAGCCCACCACATCGGGTGGGCCTGGGCCAATTTTGACAATATCTCTTTTCTTCTATCATTTCTTCTTCTTAAAAATCTTGATATTAATAATTATAATTATAATTATTTATTATTATTATCTGTAAGAATGGCTGCTGCTGCTATCCTTAGCTTCAACTCCATAACCAAACCTCAAATTCAAATTTTGATGTGTTTCTCAGCTCTACCAAATAACAACGAATCTACTCCACCTTCTCTTCCACCCAGACCCCTTATTATCAAACCTAATAATAGTAATAATAAACTTCCAAAACAAAATTACAAAAAGCTGAAACAGGAGCAGCAGCCTTCTGTTATGGAAATTGAACGAGCAATTGGTGCTGGTATTTTCCGAGACAGAGACGACATTGACAGGCAACTACTAAACACAGTCCCTTTCCTTTTTTTTTTTTTTTTTCCTTTTCCCTTTTGTTATTAAATAGTAGTGTTGTTGGAAAAAATTGTTTCATTTTATTCAAGATAAAAACACACACACACACAAAAAAAAAATCTTGAATAAAATGAAACAGCTTTCATTTAAAGGAAAAATTTTATAAAGAAAAAAACATATATTTTTTTTAATTTAAAGGAAAGATTATTCAAGATAGATTATTTTCAATAACTCATCATTAGTCCAATTTTTTGAAAGGGGAAAAATAAATATAAAAATGTTGTGTGTGTGGGTGTTGAACTTGCAGCAGCGAAGAGAAAAGGAGTGTATTTGAAAATGTGATGAGGAATACAGTTGGGGAAAAGGAAGGGCCTGTTGAGAAGAAATTGAGAGAGACCGGTGAATGGCTCCTTCATCAATCCGAAAACACTTCTCGCGCAGCTGGTAATCTTTTATTAATTTCCAGTTTCATCAATCTTATAATAATAGTAGCAACATACTTGTAGTATTATGTCTGATTGTTATTTGTGCTGCTAATGTGTTTAGGCGCGCGTTCGAAATTTCATCCGAACACTCTCAAGTTTAAATAACATTGGGTGAACTCATAAAATCTTGGGGTGCCAATATCCGCCCCGTTGTGTTTAATTTTCTTGTTTTTGATAGAATTATTAGGGTTAGTTTAATTGGTACATCTTTTCATTCTCTGAAGCATATGCTGCTACTGATCTTAGTCACCTCAGTGTCTAGTCCACTCCACTCATAGTGTAAGCATAAAAATGTAGAATGGTTTACAAACTAATCTGTGCTCAGATTTTAGCCTTAGTAAGTCCGGAATTTAATCGCGAGTTTCATTACAAGACTTTCTTTCAATCATTGGTTTCTAACAAAGCAAATAAATTCATGCTTAGTATGAACAAATAAATATAAGAATGCGCACTCATGTATGTAATTAGTGCATCAATTGGTCGCACCATTTGTGATTTTCATTATATATCAGCAAAAACTCTTCCTTTCCGATCTTTTGATGTTAACAACAACATTGCGTGTGTGTGTGTGTGTATGTGTGGTTTTTGTAGGAAAGCAAATTCTGGTGACTATGTTTGTATGGGTAATACCATTATGGATATTTGGGTTTCTAATAGCTGCTGGGATCTTGCAGCTGCCCTTCACCAACCCCTTTCTGCAGGATCTACTTTCATGAAGATCATGCAATTTGAATCTAGCTTGTTTTCATTTAGATGTGCCATATATATATATATATATATAAATTTTTGTCCATCTGATTGTTAGAGCTTAATTTCATATCTGCTGCTATGGTATGTGTTTGCTCTTATTTTCTAGCACATTTCAAGATTTCATGTTGATTTTTTGTCTTCTGTACAAAAGAGCATGTTTTGTTGACCGTCAGAGCAAATTATAAAGAATATAATAAGACAAACATTTGTGTTAGACCAGATTGACGGTTTATGACCCGTTAGGTCATCTGACCCGATACTTACAATGTATTGGTTTTTGTATTTTGATATATTGGTTTTTATACTCGAAAGTATTGATTTTTCATAAATCTTTGATCCGTGCTTTATGTATTGGTTTTTATAATATGATGAATTGGTGCTATAATATATTGGTTTTTCACTATAATATATTGAATTTTGTACTTTGATGTATTAGTATGAAATTTTGGTCAAATGGATAATCCGTTCAGAGTTGTGTTTGGTTGATTAATTGGGTGAGCTGCTAAAGTTGGAATCATGCAAATGCAATACTACTTAAATTTGCTTCGAGATTGGGTGCATAGCTGTGCATGGCTTTTAAAGATTATTAATATTGGAATTATAAATTGAATACTGTATCAGGATGATGCAAGCCAAGCTGGCATTTTTATTCGGTTATTTTTTTCAAGAATTATGGTGTGTAATGTAAGTATATCAATGTCACAATTATTATTATTATTAATTTATTTTTTTTGCCTACTTTGGTTATATATAAGGCCACAAATCTAGAAGGAAGAGGAATAATAATGGATATCGAGAGTCGATTTTTGACCCGACTGGATATTTAATTTAATTTTAGTAAAAGTTGGCCTAATTTTCTCTTTGCCAGGCTGGGAACATGAAAAAGAAAAAGTATTTAATTAGGACCCTAATTACATTTTGACCCTCACACACATGTTTTTATAAAATGAATCTTGGAATTAAACTCTCAAAATATTTTACAAATTCATCTTAACCTATATAACTGCTTTACAAAATTTGTTTGATAAATGTTTCGATTACACATGTATCATCTAGTTTAATATCTAACTAATTTAATATATTTTTATAATATTTTATTTAAGTAAATATTTTTATTTTATTCTCCTAATATTAAAATAGAACAAATCATGTATAATTAGAAAATAAATTTTAAATCAATTATCTCAATTAAAAGTTAAAAATGTTAATTAAGAAAACTTAATTATAAAATTAATCTAAACAAATTGTTTCTATAATAAATTAAAATAGTTTATTTTTAGAATTTCAAAAGTTCTATATAAGTAAAATGTAAGTTATTTGCAATAGTCAAAATTTGTAACTAAATATTATTAACGAATTTAATTTAAATATAATAATTAATAGAATTAATTACACACCATTACAATGCAACACGGATTACAAATGTGATAGCTTTGAATTTTTTTTTAAATATATAACTAAAAATTATAAACAACTTTAATAAACACAATAAAGAATTATATAATAAAATAACTAATAAATAAAAATTAGACTGCAAATGAGACAACTTTTAAAATTTTTTAATTATATAACTAAAAGTTATAAACAATTTTAATAAACACAATAAAGAATTATATAATATAATAACTAATAAATAAAAATTAAACACCAGTTAAAATTACATTTATTAATTTTTCTACACATGTTAATAAAACTATTAACTAATGTAAATACAATATCTTTTAAATTTCTAATTTTTAAATAAAATTTTATAATTACGTTTGTGTGTAGATGAATCTCGTATACAACGCGGGGTTTTAAACAGGTAACAAGTATATGAAGTAGTTTTTGACAAATCTTTAGCTCAAAAAAAAAAAAGAAAAATCAGAATATGACTTTTAGTAAATAAAAATAAAAAGGGCATGTCATGATGACACGTAATCACCATGAGGGTGGGCCGCCAAAAGCCACCACCCAGACCAAAGGCATCAAGAAATCTTTTTTTTTTTTTCCCTTTCTTCAACAACTAACAGTTGTATTACAAAAATAAATAAATTAAATTAAATTTAAAAAAAAAACCAAAAAAAAAAAAACCCCAACAGTTGTATTCTGTCATTTTTCCACTTATTCATTCCTCAAAAACCCATTTCGACTCTTTTCCCCTTCTGTAACAGCATAACAGCAAGAAAGAGAGAGATAAATTGGGGGCAAAATAATTAAAAATAAACAAAGAAAGAGGAGACAAGAAGAAGAACAAATTTCTGTGCCTATTGAAGTAAAAGAAGACGAGAAAAAAAAAAAAAAAGAGGCGATCTGAAAGGAAATGGGAACACTGCAGACATGGAGAAAAGCATACGGCGCTATTAAAGACCACACTCAAGTCGGCCTTGCCCATGTCAATTCCGATTTCAAGGTCTCATCCCCTAATTTATCATCTTTTTGTGTCGATAAGTTATGCGTGTTCGTGTTTTGCTTGATTATAATAAAGTAGATTGAGAATCAATAATTAGTGTGTGAAATTTGTGATGTGGGTTTTTGATTTTTTTTTTAATTATTTACAAATATATTGTTCTGGGCTTTCTAAAAATAGGATGTGGATGTGGCGATCGTAAAGGCTACAAATCATGTGGAGAGTCCACCTAAAGAAAGACACCTCAGAAGTGAGTTTTTGTGTTATTCGTTTTTTTTGTTAGATCCATTGATTTTTGTGGTGTTAAATTTCTTCAGTTTCTGCGTTTGTGAAGAATGATAATCGATTCTATTGGGTTCCTCATGGTCGAGTAAATAATTGAGATTTTTAGACTGTGATTCACTGATTTCTAGGGTTGTGTGTTAGAATATGGGTTCAGTTTTCCTTTTTAGGAGAATTTGTTCAATTTCACTTTGGATAAATTATTTAACTGGAAGTGATTTCATTTTGATGCTCCATTTGTGAGATTTATTGGGAATTTCACTTTCAGAAATGAATTCTCGTTTACATGAAAAAGATGAGGACTTGCATTGAGTTTCTCTAAACCAAAATCGGTCCTTTTCGGATTAAAAGAGTTTTTTGAATATGAGTACACTGGCAATGTTGTTATTACTATCCGGATGCTTCTTGCAGAAATTATGCTTGCCACGTCGTCGATGCGACCTCGGGCTGATGTTGCGTACTGCATACATGCACTTTCGAGACGACTGGCAAAGACTCACAATTGGACGGTATGGAATCTTGATCTAATAGGGCTGATGTTTTATTTATTTATTTTATTTTTTGTATTTGTTGATTTTTCAACTAAATCTTGTTATGGATTAAATAAGAATCTTTTTCATCTATTTCTTGAACAGGTTGCATTGAAGACATTAATAGTAATTCATAGGACACTGAGAGAAGGTGATCCCGTTTTTAGAGAGGAGCTCTTGAATTTCCAACAGAGGGGCCGAGTCCTCCAAATGTCTAATTTCAAGGATGATTCAAGCCCTATCGGTTAGTGGGTCGTTGCTTCTTTTTACTTTTATTTTGTTTTTCTCTGAACATTGAAGCACCAAAGAAAAAGGCTGTCTTGTTCGAGCTGAAATAATCTGTATTTTTTGTCTTCTGTAGCTTGGGATTGCTCTGCATGGGTAAGAACGTATGGACTGTTTCTGGAAGAACGTCTTGAATGCTTTAGAATACTTAAGTATGACATTGAAGCAGAGCGTCTTCCTAGACCTGCACAAGGACAGGATAAGGTATGTGTTAGTTCTATAAATAATATTCATATAAAATCTCCGAATACAGTAAGTTTTGTGTCTTTTGTCGTTTACATATAATGTGTTTTTGAGCAATATGAAATATTGTTGCCAAATCATTTAAGTTTAACCTATTTGTCCATAAATATATTTCCTGACAATAAATTGTATATTTACATGTAGTTAGTGAAATTCTGATTATCTGACAATCATCCCAATTTTTGGGTCATTTTGATTGTTTAAACCTTATAAATCAAGAGATATGTCATCATGTTTGATTTTTATGGTTTTGTCAGGGTTACAGTAGAACTAGAGACTTGGAGAGTGAAGAGCTTTTAGATCAGTTGCCTGCTTTGCAGCAGCTTCTGTATCGTCTTATTGGATGCCGGGTAACTGTTTGTTAATGACTATACTATCTTTTTGCCATAACCAGCTTTTGGGTTTGTTTCTCTAACCGTTTCGCGATTTCTAAATTTCTAATGAAACGCTAGTACGCAGAAAAAATATAAATAAATAAAAACAAAAATTAAACCGACGTTGATTTGCAGCCTGAAGGTGCTGCTCTGGGCAATTACATAATTCAGTATGCCTTAGCCTTGGTATGTGGTCTCTAACTCACCTTCCACCACCAATTGTGAATGCATGAGAGAAAAGTAATTGACGATACTGATTTTTATTTTTTGACCATGACTTACTCATTCTGGATTCTTTTGTGAAATATATTTAGGTGCTCAAGGAAAGCTTTAAAATATATTGCGCCATAAATGACGGGATAATCAATCTTGTTGACAAGGTGGCATGAATTTACTTCTGTCGTTCTGTATTTCTTAAATGATAGCCATCTTATTTGCTTACTTGTCCTTTCCTCCTGATGTTGCTCTCAGTTTTTTGAGATGCCGAGACATGAAGCCATTAAAGCCCTGGATATCTACAAAAGAGCTGGGCAGCAGGTAAGTTCTTGCATTTTTATTTTCTCCATTTAATTTTTTATATATTTATTGAAGTCATAGCTGAATAATATTTCAATGGATATATTCTTAATTCAGGCCGCTAGCCTTTCTGATTTCTATGAAATTTGTAAAGGACTTGAACTTGCTAGAAACTTCCAGTTCCCTGTTCTGAGAGAGGTAAGCATATTTTTGTACAGGGTTTGGTGTTTTAATCTTTAGTTTTTTTGTTTTTAGTCCCAGATGACATATATTCATTTAATTTTCGACGTTTTCTTGGTTCACAGCCTCCACAGACGTTTCTAGTGACCATGGAAGAGTATATAAAGGAAGCTCCTAGAATGGTTTCCGTTCCTAATGTGACCTTGGTTAGTGTTTATATTTTTTGCTGACATTTTCTACTACTTTCCTATGATGGGCCTCTTATTACACTATTATTACTCATCAAGAATATTATGATTTGTTGGATGATATTAGGAGTATCCGGAAAGGCTGATGCTGACATATAAGCAAGAGGATGCTCCTCCTTCTGAAGAAGATGATACAAAGGTGTCAGAAGAGGGACCCACACCGCAGCCACTACCTTCTGATGAAGGTGCCATCTCAACTGCTGAGTCAGCTTTCTCTCCGAGGGGCCCACCTCCTCCAACCAATTTGGTCACAGATGATCTACTGGTCAGTTGCTTGATACTTAAGGGTTATTTGTTTCTAGTTTACAAATGGCATCTTTTGAGGGGGGTAATTGTGATTTTGAAAAATAGTTGGGATTTTTTTGTATTTAGGTCAAAACCTCTGGGTAATTTTTGCAACTTAACCGCTACTTGTACATATTATTATTTAGAAAAAGAACTGTCTGCTTTTTTGTGTTTTCCTGTTCGACTGTTGATCCATTTTATGTGTATATAAATTATGTTACAGGGGTTGAATACCACAACGGTTGATGCATCTTTCATCGAGGATAGCAATGCGTTGGCTTTAGCCATTGTTCCACCTGGTCAGTCAGGATTGCTGCCTATCCCATATTTATAATATATTTTGCTTCAGAAATTTCATTTTTTTTTAATTATCCTTTTTTTTTGTAAATGTGGAATTATTATATATTACCTTATGCAATATGCAGGCGCTACTCAAGTCAACTCCAATGGTTCTCAAGCAAAAGAGTTTGACCCTACCGGATGGGAACTTGCCCTGGTCACCACTCCCAGCACCAACTTATCATCAGCTCCCGATAGGCAGTTGGTACGTCTCTTTGTTCTATTTTTTTCTGGATAATTACAAAAATTACCCACGATGTTCGACTTAATTATACAGAAAAAAAATATCAATTGTCTTCAAAATTACAAATACTAACTTTAGGTTTGCATTTTCTTAACAAATATCCTCCACCGATGGTGCAATTTGTAAAATATAGGGTATTATTTGTAATTTTGAAAGATAGACCTTAATAAGGCTTTTTTTTTCTTTTTTTTTTTAAAAAAAATTTTAAATTAGCCCTTTTTTTCCACAACATTTTGTTTCAATCATTTAAAAATTGTGGACGGTCGAATGGTAGGCCGGTGGACTGGATTCGCTTACCCTCGAGAGTTTATATGACGAAGGCGCGTACAGAGCGTCCCAGCAACCGGTGTATGGAGCACCCGCACCTCCTAATCCATTTGAAGTTAGCGACCCGTTTGCTGTGTCAAACACTGTTGTTATGCCTCCATCGGTGCCTCAACATCAAAACAACCCATTTGGTGCGTTTCAGCCTGCTTATCCACAAGCCCAGCCGCAAATGGGCCCCCATAACCCTTTCGGCGATACAGGGTTTGGAGCATTCCCTGCCGCCGCACCTGCTGCGCACCCGCAAGCGACCAATCCATTCGGCCTTCTATAAATAGTAACAATGCACATAGCACAGAATGTATTTTACTCTGCTTCATTAGGTTTTGGTATAAATTTGAAATGAGTGTTGGAGTGATAAATTTATATTTTAATCGTTTAAAGGAAAATTGTTTTTGAGCTTGAATCGGATAATTGCTTGTCATCATGAGTATTAAAAATAGCTGTTAAGTACTTGGAAAATGTAATTTCTTAATATGATACTTGATCATCATGTGTTATCAATTGGTTGTAATCCTTTATTTTTTATTTTTAAATATTATATGACGTGGTTTGTTGCATGTGGGTTATGGAGTCATGATAAGAAGTCCCTTTATCACCCACAAATGTGCATCATTTTCCTTGAGTTGACATAATAATAACAATGAGTCTTACTCCCAAAAAAAAAAAAAAAAAAAAAAAAGGATTTCTAATGGGAATGTGATTTTCCAAATCAATTAGTCCTTGAAATTGACTAAAGCAATCGAAAAAATTGGGCTTATTATACGCATCAATAGCCATGCAACTTTTGGTGCAATATCCATGATAATTAATACTGACAATTTATACTTTTGACTCATGATTATCATGAAACTAATCTAATAAAAGTCTTCCAGCAGTATCATGATATTGAAATTTTCAACTAAATAATACGCGTTTTCATGCATGTGATAATCATTAATCAATGGTAGAAATAATTACCTCTAACATTTTACCATGTGCGAAACAAACAAACCATTCTTGGACTAAATTGCAGACCATATTAGTGAAAATGGCCTCTCATTAATGTTTGTTTATAAGATTTTAATTCCTTTGCCACGACTTATGGTGGCAAACAAGTGCACCAACAGTCGAAATGTTTATATATATTTTTTTCTTTTTTAAATTTTGACTGAACAATGTTCAATTATTCTCATCTATCGTAGAATTCGATAGTTAAAAGGTTGCAATTTTTAGAAATTATGATTATCACTAAATAAATTTGTGGTCCCTAAGGTTTCAAACTATTTTAGAAGATTTTTTAGAATTAGAACCTGCCCCAACCACAATTTTATACATTTCACATTAACTGGGATGGGACCAGATATCAATTTGCAGAGTTAGTGTCAATCAAGGATTATAAGAAAAAATAGGCATGCATATAATATATACATACTACATGAATTTAAATATAATAGTACATAATTATTTTATTATTCCCAATAAATAAATAAATAAATAATTTATATGTATGTATTGCAAAAGAAAAGAAGATAATGATTTTGTTGTGGTGCAAAAAGGTTGCAAAGACATGTCAAATGCCTGGATTGAGCTGTGCGCAATGTGCACTTCATTTAATTTCAACTGCTGAAAAAGGATGCTGATTGAAATAATTATTTAATGTAGTTTGCTGTACAACTAAATTCATTACTTGGAAATTGAAAAAACTTAACCTCATTGTAATGTAATTAATCTTTATAAAATAATATAAGTAATTGAGGATAAGTAGTTTTGTCGATTTTCATCATTGTCTACAGAAATTAATAATAATTCACATGACATTAAAAGATGACAATTTAGGGGTTATTTATCTAATTTGATAAGAAATGAGCACTTGGATAGGCGTAATAATGTGAATTAATACTAATTAATTACATATGGTTGCAAAGATGTGAATCTAAGCCGTGCATGCATATGCACATGATGATTATGGACCGAACAAAAGAAAAGTAAAAGATGGACAAATATGATGAGGCCCAGCATCTTGGGTCACCTTGGTTATGGCCCACAACTACTTGTTTTCTCGGTTCATGGGCCCCACCCACCATATATGTCAATTTATTGGCCAAAATCAAAAGGCGTTTTGAATCCAAAGCGTGAACTGTCATTCCAAAAAATCAATCTAAGGTTAAATTTGGGAAGGAAAAAAAAATTAAATATTTATGTCAATCTCTTTTTTTTGTCCCCATGGGATTTTGTATATAAGATTTTATTTTATAAAAAAATCAGGAATTTCAATCCGGGATTTATAGCATTATTATATTTTTTTTCACCTTTTTCTTTCTTTTGTTCTAGATTATGTTTGGTTTGGCTGTCTCAGCATCATTAGTCTCACTCACACAGTTCAAACTGCCCATTTCTCATTCTATAAGCAAAACATAACATCGTCTTCTCCTGTCTTCTAATAATAATAACAATAACAGCTTAAGAGACCAAGTATCAAACACATGGCGGCCAACAAATTTGCAACCATTTTACACAGAAACACCAATAAAATCACCCTCATTCTCATCTACGCAGCTCTTGAATGGATTTTGATCCTCCTTCTCCTCCTAAATTCTCTTTTTACCCATCTGATTATCAAATTCGCCGAGTTTTTCGGCCTAAAACCTCCATGCCCCTGGTGTACTAGGCTCGATCATATCTTTGGTCCTGACGAAAACACGCAGAGAGATCTTATTTGTGAATTTCACGCCAAGGAGATTTCTGAATTGGGGTTTTGTTCGAATCATCGCAAGTTGGCTGAATCGCGAGGAATGTGTGAGGATTGCTTGCCGGGATTTCAGGGATTTTCGAGTATCTTTGCTCTGTTTCGGAATGATAAAGAAATTGTAGGTGAAAATGGTGTGGTAAATTCCAAGTGTTGTTGCTGTTGTGGGGTAAGTTTAGATGATGATGATGATAATGCTTTATTTTCTACTTATTTGCTGCTCAAAACATTATCATGGGATATTTTTGAATGTGCCAAGAAAGAAAATTTGATTACTGCGGCTGGAGATATTTACGACAGTGGTTATTCGGAATTATGTGTTGATGATGAAAATGTTACTGTGGTGAAAGAATTTGAAGCAGCAGCAGAAAATGAGAATGGGAATGAGGTTTTGGAGGTGGGGGTAAAAATGGAAAGTGTGGAAGATAAAGCAATGTTGATCATGAAGGATAAATCTGTGCAAGCTTGTATCGAAAAAGATATGTCGACTCAGGATCTAGAATTTTGTCTGGATTATAGTGGTAATAAATTGGTTCCAATTGAATCGTTTGATTGGATAACGGAGGAAGAAGGTAATTTTCTTATGATCGAAGATCATGAAAATGCCGAGGATCAAAGTTCTTCAAAGGGTTATGAAGTTCAGGTTGAAGAAAATGAGGGTTTAGAAATGAATGAGGAGCCTAAGTTCGCAATGCGTGAATCTATGGAGATGGAAGAGGATGAGAATTCTCTGTTTTTCCATGCAAAAGACCGTCATTTGGAGTCTAAAGATGAAAGAGATGTTCAAGAAACGGGTGTTGCAGCAGGGGAAATGAATTTAGATACCCATACAGGTACTTGCATTTAAACATATGTGTGTGTATATATAATTTATTATCAAGATTCTTTAGTAATATAGCTTGTGAAGAAGTTGCTCAAATGGGAAACAATGAAAATGAAGCTAATGCACGTGTCTCAATTGGAACAGATATTCCTGGTTTAGATATAACCGACGGAATGCAAAATCAAGAATTATATGAATGCACACATCAAGGTAACTTTTTTTTTTTTTAAATATCATATATCATTAATAGTAGACTCTATTTCCTTTTTGTGCTTTTCTATAGAGATTCTAAGTTTTTCGTATTTTGCCCGTGTGTAAGTTTGTGGGACTGAAGAGTCTGTGGATGGAAGTGTGACGAGTGAGTTGGAAGTAATAAGCGATGGAGCTGTTACCATTGAACGCTTGAAATCAGCTCTCAGATCCGAACGAAATGCTTTGGAGGCATTGTATGAGGAGTTAGAAGAAGAGCGAAGTGCTTCTGAAGTGGCGGCCAATCAAACAATGGCAATGATAAATAGACTTCAGGAAGAGAAGGCGGCTATCCAGATGGAAGCTATTCAGTACCAGAGGTTGATGGAGGAACAGTCTGAGTACGACCAGCAAGCTCTGCAGATCTTGAATGATCTTATAGTCGAGAGAGAGAAAGTAAATCAAGAGTTGGAAAAGGAGTTGGAAATGTATAAAAGGGTATTGAAGAGAAGCAATTTACCTATAGATATAAATCAAGAATTTGGAAACCAAAATACGGGCTTTGAAGAATGTTTAGCTGGTTTCGAGGATGAGAGATTGTCCATTCTTGGGCAGCTTCGGGTTCTAGAAGAAAAGCTCGTGACATTGGACGATGAAAATGGTTTTGTTAAAAAAACGCTTTTTCCTCTTTTTGATGAGATGGGTGATGAAAATGGAAACGGGTTTGTTGATTCAAATGGAATGCATAATTGTTCTGTATCGGTGTTTGAAAGGGGAAACAAGAAGCTTGCGAGTGAAGAAAGAATGGATCATATGTACGTACGAAAGGCTACAAGCTCTTAATTGATCATATATTGAGAAATCTTGCAGCATCTACGTGATCTGCGCAATATACGTGTAAGAAATTTGGCTTGTTCATGACAATTGGGAGGCTAAGTTGGGTCAATTGTATAAATATCACATTTGTTAGTGTATAATAGTTTTGATTGTTTATTTACAGTTCTCTAGTCAGCTTTCCTTCTTTATTAACATATTCTAGTGCAATTGAAACTTCAAACAAGAATACCAGTTGCAGCAACTAAGCTAGCTAGTGATCATTCTACTTATGGGTGGTAAGCATATTTGGACAAACATGGTCTCTAATCTTCAGCTTATTTTAATGATAAAAGTAAAAATCTTGATTTTCTAAAATGTTTTTTCAAATGAAGCGGATCATAACATGTGGTAATAATTATGTAATTTAATTGAAGTACTAAATTAGGTACTTTTCATGGTTAGATGGATATTGTGTTTCCTTCAAAACCAAAGAAATTGTGAAAACAAAAATAGACCTTATAAGTATCAATAACTTTATCAGCATGTGGCTAACGAGTGCCTTGACAAGCTTCTCTTCAGTAGGTTCTCTTGCTTATTTTATCCTTTGCCAAGGAATTGAAGGGTGTAAAAAAATCAGTTATTTAAGGCCTAGGGTCCACTAAAGCTTAATTTCATTGTTTTAATTTAATAGATAGACAACCATTTTAGAATTGTGGAACATGACTTGTAAATCATATTGAGGTGTAGCACGTTCAAAGTAAAGACGATCACTATGTTTGTGAAACGAAAGTTTTAATTTCTTTTTAGATGATCCAATAGATCCATAATGAACGAATATATTTCAATAAATAAATAAGAGAAAGCATTAAATGTTGGATCCTTAATCCATGGGCCTATATGTAAAATAATTATTTGTAGCCTAATTAAAAGTGATCGAATAAGGTTTAAGGTATTGAATTTTAATTTATTTAGTAGGATAAGGTTTAAGATATTGAGATTTAATGTATTTAATAAGATAAGGTTTAAGGGATTGGACTTTAATGTATTTAATAGGATGTGGGTTTTAATGTGTAAATAGACTATCTATTTTATAATTGACTAAAATAGGTAAACCATAGATGTAGACGTGTTCAGACGGTTCGAACTGTGTTCGATTTCGACGGAAACCTCGAATCGGAACAAAATCGTGAAACCGGCCGGTTTGCAAACCGCCGGTTCATGGTTCGGTTTGGCCGGTTGTTTTTTTTTTGTTAAATATGAAATTGAACCATTTAAAATATTTGAAAGTTAAAATTAATATATATATATATATATATATATATATATATATATATATTATATATATATATATATTAGAAGAGTTTTGAAAATTTTGAAGTTAGTGAGAAAATAAAACAAATACTTTGAAATTTTGAATTTATTAAAAAAATTGTGAAATTGAACCATTTGAAATATTTGAAGTTAAAATAAAAAAATTATATTAGAAGGATTTTAAATTTTGAAGTTAGTGAAAAATAAAATAAATACTTTGAAATTTTGAATTTATTAAAAAAATATGAAATTGAACCATTTAAGATATTTGAATTTAAAATAAAAGAAATTACATTAGAAGAATTTTAAAATTTTGAAGTTAGTGAGAAAATAAAATAAATACTTTGAAATTTTAAATTTATTAAAAAAAATTGAACCATTTAAAATATTTGAAGTTAAAATAAAAAAATTATATTAGAAGAATTTTAAAATTTTGAAGTTAGTGAGAAAACAAAACAAATATTTTGAGATTTTAAATTTATTAAAAGAATTGTGAAATTGAACCCTTTAAAATATTTGAAGTTAAAATAAAAAAATTATATTAGAAGGATTTTAAAATTTTGAAGTTAGTGAGAAAATAAAATAAATATTTTGAAATCTTAAATTTATTAAAAAAAATATGAAATCGAACTATTTAAAATATTTGAAGTTAAAATAAAAAAAAATTATATTAGAAGAATTTTAAAATCTGAAGTTAGTGAGAAAATAAAGCAAATACTTTGAAATTTTGAATATATTAAAAGAGAATATGAAATTGAACCATTTAAAATATTTGAAGTTAAAATAAAATAAATTATATTAGAAGAATTTCAAAATTTTGAAGTTAGTGAGAAAAAAAATTAAATATTTTGAGATATTGAATTTATTAAGAAAATTGTAAAATTGAACCATTTAAAATATTTTAAGTTAACATAAAAAAAAAACTATATTAGAAGAATTTTAAAATTTGAAGTTATTGAGAAAACACAACAAATACTTTGAAATTTTGAATTTATTAAAAGAATTGTGAAATTGAACCATTTAAAATATTTGAAGTTTAAAAAAATTATATTAGAAGAGTTTTAAAATTTTGAAGTTAGTGAGAAAACATAACAAATACTTTAAAATTTTAAATTTAATAAAAAAAACTATGAAATTGAACCATTTAAAATATTTGAAGTTAAAATAAAAAAAATTATATTAGAAGAATTTTAAATTTTTGAAGTTAGTGAAAAAACAAAACAAATACTTTGAGTTTTGAATTTATTAAAAAAATTGTGAAGTTGAACCATTTAAAACATTTAAAGTTAAAATAAAATATATATATATATATATTAGACAAGTTTTGAAAATTTGAAATTAAGCGAGAAAATATGAATAATATTTCAATAAATTCAAAAATTGAAAATTTGAAATTAAGCGAGAAAATATGAATAATATTTCAATAAATTCAAAAAAAAAAAAAGAAAAAAAAAGAAATTGGACTTGAACTATTTTCAAATACTTGAAATTTTCATTTCAAATAATTGAAGATAGTTAGTTGCCTACATATCCATTATCTTGAGAATCAAAATTCACGTAATTCTCACTTACCTTACTTACATTGGAATCGGAAGCGGTGGTGCGGGGGTACCATACTCATCCATTTACCGACTCATTGCTAGATCATGTAGTATCATAATACGTCTCGCTCTCTTCATCTTCACTAAGAACGTTTTTTTGTTTCCGTCGATCGACGTTGGCCCAATCATGCAATAACATTTGACACTCGAGATTGTGAGG
>BMAC01000449.1:270953-305648 GCA_014905375.1 Phtheirospermum japonicum | reverse complement strand
TATTTTAGTTAAATTTTTTTTTTTTTACAAAAATAGAAAAAGTGTATCTACCAATCAATTACTAATAATTGTATTTCTAAAACAACAAAACACACCTCGTGGTACCTTCACAAGTATTACAATACTTCGTTACTTTGCGTTTCCAATTGAGCAAGTCAATCGATCGTATCATGGATTTGTTGATTGAATTACATGACACGTGCAAATATGTTGATAAGTCCAAAAAGTTGAACTACCAAATATAGGGGGTACTAACCTCAGAATTGAGATCAGCGACCTGAATTGAATCTTGAATACGTCACAGCGACCTTCAGAATTTCCCACGAACCTCCAAGCGACCTCGCCAATCCTGCAAAACAGCGCCTCGAACGGGCCGGATTTCGAGCCCGTTAAGGCCCTCCGATGCTTAAGTTAATAAGCGAAATCACCACTCTCTTCTCTCTCTTAATATTCAAAAGTATCAATGCGCAAAGATAAAATTAGCGTAATAATAATCATCCTCAAATGAGAAGCCAAAGGCTCCTTTTATAGAGATAGGAGAAATCCTCCACTATCCAGGGTTACCTTTCATAACAAGAATTCCATTCACATCACAATTCCACAGCCGACTCAAAATTAGGACTCCTCATATATGGCAAGTTCCCATAAACAACAAACTTCTCAATAAAACATCAAAATAAGCCGGAGCATACAGCCCACCAGGCCCATAACAATCCACGTACATCAAACCCACAAACAAGCTCAAGTACTCAGCCCAAATTACAAGAGATCACGACCCTATATGGAAACTCATCCCATACTACAGGTCGCTACTCTTCACAAACAGTTCGCTCATGCCAACACAGCTCGCTCATCTCCCAGAGGCACACCCTCCCTAGGAAATGAGGTCGCTTTCCACAAATACTCATATTTATCACATAATGTTACGTATGGACATTTTAGTCCGTATCATATGCACATACTCAATGATATTTCTCTAGTAAAACCCGGGTTAGAATCATCCCACGTGCCTAAAATGACATGATATAATTTATTATTATGCAATTATATTTTTTCTTTTTTTAACTTAAAAAAAATCATCCCACTCGATCTTTTTCCGAGAGGATTTTACTCCCCTCAATTTCTTTATTAAAAAAATTAAAAAAAATAGAAAAAGCGCATTTACCAAATAATTAATAATTATCATATTTCTAAAACAACGAAACACACCTCGTGGTACCTTCGGAAATATTATGACGCTTCGTTATTGTACGTTTCCAATGGAACAAGTCGATCGATCATATAATGGATAATGTTGACCGAATTACACGACAAGTGTAAATACCTATATGCTCGGTGATATTTTTATAGTAAAACCCATGTTAAAATAATCACACGTGCCTAAAATGATATGACATGGTTTATTTTTACGTAATTATATTTTTTTCCTTTTTTGATTTTTCTTAATTAAAAAAAGGAGGGGATGTATTTTCCCTCAGGTTTCTCCGAGGGGTTTTACTCCCCTCAGCTTTTTAAATATGAAATTTTTTTAAAAATAGAAAAGGTATATTTACCGATCAATTACTACTTTTCGTGTTTCTAAAACAACGTAACATACCTCGTGATATCTTCAAAAATATTACGCGCTCATTACTTTACGTTTCCAATGGAACAAGTTGATCGATCGTATCATGAATACTGTTGATTGAGTTACACAACACGTGTAAATATGTACATGCTCAGTGATATTCTTCTAGTAAAATTTGGGTTAAAATCATCCCACGTGCCTAAAATGATATGATATGATTTATTTTTACGCAATATATATTTTTTTCTTTTGATTTCTCTAATTAAAAAACCCGAGGGGAGTAAAACCTCATCGGAAAAAAACCGAGGTGAAACCTCGGGTTTTTCAGGAGGGTTTTACTCCCCTCATTTTTTAATAAAAATTTAAAAAATATATATTTATCGATCAATTACTAATTATCGTATTTCTAAAATAACGAAACACTCCTCGTGGTACTTTCACAAATATTATGACGCTTCATTACTTTATATTTCCAATGGAACAAGTCGATCAATCGTTTCATGGATACTGTTTATCGAATTTCATGACTCATGTAAATACGTAAATGCTGGTACATTTTCCATCGGAAAGCCTTCGGTATTATCTTCGATAATAATTGCGGCAAACATTAGCGCCTTATTTCGGAAGGATTTATAGAAGAGAGTTTTACCTTCGATAATGCCCCCAGTAAAATGTGCTTTCAGTATTACCCTAAAAAATCGCAAGGGCAATTTTTCCCTAGGTTTTCCTCTCGGTAAAATACTGTTTTTTTTTTTTTTTTTTTTTTTTGTAGTGCATTATACATCTAATTATAGTTTAACTTATCTTCATCACGTACCAATTGTTTCAAGCTCTCTAGGTTAGTTAGTAGTGAAACAATGATATTAGTAACTTTTATATATTATACTTTCAAGATTTTAATATAAAGAATATTTAGATCATTTCGCACATCTTCTTATTTAGTTCTTTTAATCAAAGACAAAGCGAAGATCTTATAATAGATTTTCTCGTATATTAACTTGTAATATAGCGTGAGCAAAATGTTCAAATCATAGTGTTTGCCCTTCTAATAAATTTAATTGCATACAACAAAAATTGATTGTATAATTTTGATTCTTTATTTTTATATAATGTAATTCATAAAAGTAAGAAACAAATAACCTATCTATATATTTTGATTCAAATATATACTATCTATTAAAAACACACGTTGAATTGTTTAAAACTTTTGAGAGTATAGTGTTCATTTAATAATTATCGATATATGAATTGTGTTAATTCGATTAAAATGTATAGATCCAGACAATTACCCACACACATTAAATTACTTTTATTTTTATTTAAAATAGTAAATTATAAAAGCTGAACATTGATTAGTTTGGTCACCAAAGTCGTGTTAATATAAACAACAACAATATACATATATATATATATATATATATATACTATATATATATATATACATACATACATACATACACACACACACACACACACACACACACACAACACACACACATATATATATATATATATAGGATTGGGTTCAAATGAACCCACGTCAATATATGCGAACCTAGGGACCAATCCAGGCCGTAGATCTAATAAAATATGTGGACCAGATTTTTTCTATTTTTTAAATTCATTAAATTATATATATGGAAAGAAAAGGGCTTTTAGGTAATTTTACAAATGCTATAATCACATTAAATACCAAAATCTCTTAAACCTAATTCAATCGTCCAGCCCTTCCTTCTTTTCTCACCCATTTCTCCACTTTCTCTTTCCAGAACGGCGCTCGGCCTAACAACCCCCCGGCAAAGCGGCGACAGGCGGCTGTGAAGCCACCAGCAGCGACGGAGGCACGCCGCTCCGCCCCAACCTCCCCGCACGCCGCAGCTCCCCGCCGCCAGATCGCCCCCAGAGATCTCAGATCCGAAGCGTGTTCCGAGTCGGGCTGCAGCGACACAGGGGGCCTCCGGCGAATGGCGAACGGCAGCAGCGACAGGCTCCGTCTTCTTCGGTGGCTACCGGCGGCGAACGACGACCGACCGACCGGGCTGCGTCCGGGAGACGGCCCGTCAGGAGGACTAGTATCTCGTAGCACCACCACTCGAGACATGTCGTGAGGCAGCACGGCCCGCAAAGCTTGATCAGCCGAACCCAATCCCCGGTTTTTTTTCCCACAAAACGTACAGCCCGAGCAACGATACGACCACAAAATCAGTAATCCACACCGCCATCGATATCCCTTTGAGCCCGAAAGCACGGGAAAGAAAAATGTTGACTGGGACGTGCAAAAATGTTGACTGGCGAACGGCTTGGTGGTGTTGGCGACTGGAATTGCCGTGGTGGTGTTGGTCTCGGCTGGCGGCTGGAAGTTGGGTCGGGGGTCCTTGGGTTGTTTTGGTTGGTTCGAAAAAGGGGTTGTGTTAGTTTGTGGTTTCGGGTTGGCCGACGATTTTGGGGTCTGGCAGTGATGGTTTGGTTTGAGGAATTTGGTGGCTGCGGCAATCTTGGCTCCGGCAGCAGCGGCGATTCGGGCTGCGGGGCGGCGTGGCCGTGGTTGTAATTTACATTTACAGTGTTTTTTAATAATATGAAAAGTTGAGGGGTGTAAATGCAAAATATTTGATAACTTTAGCAAGCAAATTCTGCCCTGGCCAAAATAAAGGTTGGACTAAAATGTAAGACAAAACCAAAAATCAAGAGCGGGTACGTTTTGTAATTTTCCAAAGTCAGATGGGTCTTCTTCGAAAAAAGCCAGTGATAGCGTAGTAAAAAAGCACTGCAATAATATTAAAAAAGCATTGCTACGTTATTATAAAAGAACTAAAATAAATCCAAAATTCTTACTCGTAATTTAACAGTGCTTTTTTATACAGTACTGTAGTGCTAAATTAATCACATGCGATGCTTTTAATATTCAGGTTTTTAAATTTATTTACATTTATTTATAAAACAAAATTTGTGATTATTTATAAAACGAAATTTGTGATGCTTTTCTGTATACAGTCGTAGTGGCTTTTCTAACCCCGTGTGCTTTCTAAAGAGCAATGCAGTGCTCTTTCGAAATATTGATATATGTCCTAAATACCCTTTTTATTAAATTAATGCATATTTTACATAATTAACATGATGACGTGTCGTAATCTCAACCATCAAGATTATCCAATCTAATGGTCGAGATGAGTCCCTAGTTTCACATATAATGACATGGTTCCATTTGAACCCAACCTTATATATATATATATATATATATATATATATATATATATATATATATCAGATTTAGTTAGTTGTTTTATTCGATTATGTTTGAATTCATATAAAAAGCTCACACTTTCTATATACCAGTGTTTGATCTTGAACTAGACTGACAAATTAATCTACAACCAACCCAGGTAACTCAAAAGAACCTCTATGCAAGGTAAATGAGCCCGTTTGAATTAATCATATTGAAATATATCAATTAACCAAACCTGACTTATTTATGAGAATTTCATGAAAGTGAAAATAAATTATTAAATTATCTTCTTAAATAGTGATACATGCAATCCCACAAATTGAATATAGACAATCAATTTGAAGTTTTAATCACATAAATTATAATTTTACAAAATAAGATATATTTTTTTATTATTTTGATGGACACGGTCAAAATAAAAAGGTTCAAGCCAACAAAAAAAGTATATTAAAGTTAAATGTAAAGTTTATTTTCTTACAACTAAATAAAATTAAGTTTAGTGTCAATAATTAATGTAAAAATGATTTTCCAAGTTAAAAACTTATTTTTTTAGTGAATTATGACACCTCATCTGAGTTGGTTCTTTTGGAGGACAAAATATAATTAAATAATTAAAGATACTTATTTAATAAATATGAGAATTAAAAAATTAAAAAACATATTAATAATATAAAATAAATATTAAAAACTATAAAATTAGTGAAAAAGATCATAAAAAAAATCAACATAATTATTTACAATATTGAATGACCAAAAAAATATAAAAATAAATATAATTATTATAAAAAAAATTTAAATAATACTGAAAATAATTTAAAAAATCACATAAAAATATATAACTAAAATATTTCTTTAATCTAAAAATTAGAAAAAATATATAGATTATATAAAAAATTAACATAAAACTAAAAAATATTAATAAATCATAAAAAATATAAAATAAAACTTGGTATGGGGTTAAATTATTTTTTTCTCAAACTAATGTATTAAAACTTATTTATAAAATTTTAAATTTATTTCATATTTTCTTAAGATCTATTTTATATTTTGTAATTTTTCATATTTTTTATAATATTTTTTATTTTATTTGAAACTTATAGAATTATTAAAATTTATTTACAGACCTTAAGTTTATTTTATAATTATTTTATTTTTTTCAACAAGCTTATTATTACTTCATATTTTTATAGTTTTTTACATTCGTCTCATAATTTAGATTTATTTTATATTTTTGAATTATTTATTTTCAAATTTTTTATAATATTCTTTAATTTTAATTTTGTAACTTTTAGAATTAATAATTTTTATTTATAGATCTTAAATTTATTTTATAATTTTCTTTAAAAGCTGGTTTATTATATTCTTTTTTCTGAGTTACTTTAAAAGTTTATATATTTTTCGTTTTTTATTTGTATATTTTTTTAACTTTCAGAAATCATAATAAAAGAACATTTACATAAACAATTTTATGAATAATAAATATTTATTATTATAAATAATAAATAAAATGAGCGGATAAATATTGAGAAACATAGCTATATATATATATAATAGTTTAGTACCCGTGTATTACACGGGATTTATAAAAAAATAAATATGAGAAATATTTGTGAAAATTATAAAGTTTTAAATTTAGAATAAAAACTGAAAGAATGTGTTCTCAACCCGTGCCCTTTCAGTTTATTAATTATTATAATTATTGATTAATATTATATTTTAATGTTTAGATTAAATTCATTAATGATTATATTTACATACTTATAAAAATTCAAAAGATGTCAGATTTTCAACCCGTCTCTAATCTATATTAATTAATTATTATTAAATTATTTTATATTATTATGTTTAGATTAATTTTGTTAGTAATTACAGTTACATACTTTGAAAAATTCAAAAGGTGTCATACTCTCAATCCTTCTCGTATTGTACCATTGTCTGATAAATATTAATTAATTATTATTATATAATTTTATTTCTTTTTTATATTTATATTGAGTTCATTAATAATATTATATACTCCAATTATTGCAAATATATCATAATTTACATATATAGAATATTTAAAATCTCAAAAATTAAATTATTTCAACTTTTATTACAACTACAATTTATTTAATTATTCTCATAATAGATTTTTTTTTGTAATTAAATTTATTTCATATGTAATTTGCCTTTTAATTAAAATAATCAATTTAGATTATTTTCTACTAATTATATATGACTTATTTATGTTATTATATTAGGAGTATAAAAGAAAGTTACTGAATTAGACAAAATATATATTAAAAAACTCTTAATTTAGGCTAAATATAATAAAAATAAATATTAAATTAGGCAAGATACAATAAAAGAAAAATATTAAATTAGGTATAAATTAGGCTCGAATGATACATAAGCAACCGAAACACCAAAATTTTTTATCATCCCAGCAAAGCAGACACATACATTAGAAGGATTTTGAATAAATATATACTTGTTTAACACTCGTTTATTATATGGGACTTATCAAAAGATAAATATAAAAAATATCTATGATAATTATTTAATTTTAAATCTAAAATAAAAATTAAAATAACTTATTACCAATCCGTGACTTGTACATGTCTAATCTATTTATTGTTATTATAAATATTAAATAATTTTGTATTTGATGTTTAAATTAAACTCATTAATAATCTTAGTTACATACTTACAAAATTTCAAAAGACGTCACATTCTAAACCCGTGTCTAATATCTAATTTATTAATTATTGTTATTAAATCATCTCATATATTAATGTTTATAATAAACTCATTAATAATTATTAGTTACATACTTTGAGATATTTAAAAGATGTCATACTTTGAGATATTTAAAAGATGTCATATTTTCAACCCGTGTCGCATTGTACTGGTGTCTAATCAATGTTTTTTAATTATTAGCATATAATTTAATATTTTTTATGTTTAGATTGAATACGTTACTAATATTTAGTTACATACTTAAATTATTGTAAATAACTCATATTTTACGTATATATAATTTGAAACTCCAAAAATAAATTATTCTAAATTATAATATCAATAAAACTTATTTAATTATTTTCATAATAAAGTTTTTTTTAATTAAAACTATTTATATGTAATTTTTATTTTAATTAAAATAACTATTTTTTATATTATCTACTAATATATGTGACTTATTTCTATTTTTATATTAGGAGAACAAAAGGTAATTATTGAATAAGGAAAAATATAATAAAAGAATTAAATTAGGTAAGATACAATAAAAATAAAAGTATTAAATTAGGTAAATATTAGGCTCGGATTACACATAAGCAAACGAAGCACCAAAATTTTTTATCTGTTAATCGAAGCATACGAAGCAGACACATAGGTTAGGAGGATTTTGCATTAATATATAGGGGTGATATATATATATATATATATATATATATATATATATATATATATATATATATATATATATATATATATATATATGGGGTGGGTTGAAATGGGAACTATGTCATTATATGCGAACTAGTGCTTTTATTATATACCAACAATACTTTTATTATACAATCCTAATGCTTTTAATCAAATAAGGAAATACACAAAAAATCTAATTCATCCATTTAATTTGATCTAAGGCTCAAGCTATAAGTATTAACCCTATTTGTTAATGTTGTTGACACCCTAACATATGTGTCAGCTACTCATTGATTCGAATGACATGTGTCATCCCTTGGTAGATTCGAATGATGAGTTGCCAGCTTCTTATGATTTGTGTTAAAATGCTACCTTTTTGGGATTTTAAACTAGGTATAAATAACAACCTTTTTTTTTTTTTTTTTCATTTCATCCCTTCATAAAAAATATAGGGTTTTGAACATCCGCTCCCCCTCACCTATACACCACATTTTTCAGATTTTTCTTTGCAACAAATTTCAATAAAACTAATTCATTTTTTCTAATTAGCTTTTTTCATTATTTAACTTGGATTATATTTACTCAGAAATCTCAATGAATACCTCCCTCTTGCTTCAATTTTTTTCCCCGATTGCAGACCAATCCCTCCCAGTCTCAACCTTATTCATTGATTTCACAGAGCATCGATTTGAGGTCTCTCTATACTCGGATTTTCAATTATCCTAAAATAACGTTTGAGAACTTCAACCCCTACCACCATCAATGTTTACTTTTATGTCATCGGGGACGTCAACAACAAGGTCTGCGGCGAGTTCATCAACAATGGCGGCCAGGTGAGAGCATGCTGACTGAGCTCCAAGAAGTAATGATTTATAAAATTCTTTATTTTAATTGAATATTTGATATCAACTACTTTTAGGGTTGAAGAAAGTATTTTGGTTTTGATTTGACTCTAATTTGACTAATCAAAATTATTTAAACTAAGTAATGAGATTTCATTAAAATTTGTTTCGTTTTTGTTAGATTTCATTAAAATTTGAAATTCGAGTTTTGATTTAATGGATTATGTTTGAGGAATTGATGTGTTTTGTTGGAATGAGGTATTTTTAGATTTATTTTTTCCCTTTTTGATGTTTGTACACATTTGAAAAGGTCATATATAGCATTGTCAAATGGGTCAGCCCGCTCCGGCCCACCGCGGGCTGGCCCAAAATGGGGCGGGCGCGGGCCAGTCCATTTTTTCGCGTGCTGGGAAAACCTATGTCCGCAGCCCGCCCACGGGCTGGTCCAGGTATTTTTATTTTTTTTTTATAAAATCTTATTTTTATCTTAAAAATTATAAAAATTTAAATTTAAAATTAAAAAAGTTATTATAATATTTAAAGTATTCTAACGGGCTCATAGAAAATAAAAAAAATACAAATATGCCTTCAAATTTAACCAATATAATTTATAATTATAATTGTAATAAAATTAGAAAAATAAAAAAAGGGGCCAGCCCGCTCCGGCACGTGGTCTTAACGGAGCGGGCCAAAAAAGCCCGCAATTAAACGGGTTGCGAGATGGGCAGTCCAAGCCCGCCTGCTTACGCGGGCTGACGGGCCAGTTTCGATAGTACCAGTCATATATCCCCGACCAAAAGTAGGAAAGTACCACGACACTAAATATTGTATCTTTTGTGATCTTTTGATTATCAAATGCACTTAAAACAATCTCTCTTACATGCATATCTTTTTCCTGTAGCTACACTTTTTTCTTTGATTCACAAAAAAGAAAAAGGAAAAATTTATATTGTTGTTCATGTAATCATAAATTTGTATGTTTTTGGTAGTGTTGATCCTTTAACCTGCTTTTGCTTTGATTAAGAAAAAAATAAAAAAAAAATATGTATTGTTCTTCGTGTAATCATAAATCGGTGGTTTTTGGTTGTGTTGTTCGTTTAATCTGTTTTTTCGTTAGATGATTTGCTAGATCGCGTGTTTGGCAGAATGTTTGGTATGATATTTTGTGCATATAATGTGTTGTTTGAATTAATGTTAATTTCATCCAAAACTTATTTTAGTTTTTTTTTTATCATTATTATTTMGATTTTTGGATTTTTTTTTTTTTGCTATGTTGATTACATTGAGATGTGTGGATGAGTATGTTTTATGGTTGTATTATTTTGTCAACAAGGCCTTAGTTTTATGACACAGTTTTTTTGGCAATGGATGTGTGAAAATGAGATTTTGTTTTATTTTGGTTAGTTTTCGTGTGGGCTTGATGCCTATAACAACATTGTCATCCATCATCCTACCGGAGCTTCTAGGCTCTGAACAACTAATTAATCAATTGGATATGATCAACTTCCTATTTTATAATTTCTGCACCACCATGTCTGTAATCTGAGTACTCTACTGCTTGTTACTAATAAATTAGAATGTGTTTTAATTTTTTTTAATTTTTTTAGGAAATAAATTATAGCTTTTGAGAAAACTCAACAAAGGTTGTGTTGATGTCAAACCGTTAAGACTGGTGACTGAACTTACTGATTTGTGGAATATTATTAATGAGCTGCTCATGATATATATTGAAAGTTGTGGTTCAATTAAGATATGGTTGTATTTACTTTTTTATTATTATTTTTGTTCTCTTATTTTGACTTGGATTGGAAAATCGCAACTTTGGTTTTTAACCTAAGAGTGTGCATTGCGTAGATTCTCGAACTTGAAGTAATAGTGCAAACCAAACCAATAAGATATATCACATTAGTTAGACTTTATGCGGCAAACTCGGCAAAAATCTCAAAAGGGATCTACAATTTAAGGTGTATAAGATTGTGAGGTTTTATTTTTTCCTCCGATTTGCTTTTTACTTCACCTTTTAGTTGTTTTGATTTGTTAAGCGGACTGATGTTGAATTTGTTCTTATGCAGGGTTTTTTGATAACTTTTCTGTATTTTCGTGATTTTGATCTACTATGAGGATTGATGTCAAGATCATCTTACTTCCAAAGAACGTCTCGGTAAGGTTGTTTCTAATTACTGTAACATTTGCTGGCTTATACTAAATCACGAATATGATATTCGATTACACTAATAATTTACTGAGTATTAAATTACTTATTGGATCTATAGTTTATAATATCACTTTTCAAATTACTAATCTGAATTACAGCTTCTTGATCGTGCTTCGATCTTATTCTTATTTATATTTGATAATTTACGTGTGAATAGATCTATTCTATTGGAAGTTATTTTCATAAAGAACAATTATTTTAAACAGTTAGATTTTCTTCAAAGGATACTTTGAAGAAAAAATTATCCAGGTTTCTTAGATCCATAAGTTTAGTTTCATTGTCGGTTTTTTATTTTTGGTGTTTATATCCCTAATTTTTTCAATTCATGTATTGTTTTCAGAAAATGTCGTTGGTTGTAATGAATGCTTCAACAGATGGCTTGGACATGGCCGACGAGGGTTAGTTTTAGTAAGTTTTTAATGTTTTGGATAATTTTTTTGATTTTCGTGATTTGTATCTACTATGCGGATTGATGTCAGGATCATCTTGCTTCCAAAAAAGGTCTCCAACTGATAATTTTGTTTCTCTCTCTCTCTTTCTCTCTCTTATGAAAACTCTCTTCTAAATTTTAATGTACTTAGGCTATTTATTTTGCGAGTTGTGGTAAGTCTTATTGGTGTTTGTTTTTTCACATCTTTTGCCCGAATCAATATTCACATTTTCTTCATGCACATATTTTTATTATGTAATTTTTTTAATATTATTATATTTTCCATCAATTTTTTTTTTGCATTACAAACTTTTGTTGGTGATTCAAATACTTGGTTTTGTCCAAAGAATATTATAAAAGTGCTAATAAATATATTTTTTTCCTTTCAAATATAATTGAACCAATAAAATTACAGATTACATGAGATATTTACAAATGATAATATTACAAGTTTCTTATATTTTCTAACTCTACAAAGGTCAGGTACTAAATCAAAAAGTTTTTTTTATTGTGGTTAATTTCTTTTTACCTTAGTTCAAAACTAAGGGTTCCAAGAGAGCGTTGTAGAGGTATTCTGATTATTTTATTAATTTAGATCTAATTAATTGTAAAGTTAATTCGCATCCAGAAAGTATATTATCCCATTATATTTCCTTTTCATTAATTTGGAAATTTAAAACATTCAATTTCATATAAAGTTGTGTTATGTGTAGTGGATTTATGATTTGGTAAAGAGATACGATGAATATAAACATACCATTATTATTTAAAGTCTGTACAATACAAAAATATAAATATTAAATAGAATATACATACCATTAAATTAAAACTTATAGTGGTTATTTGTTTTGCCCGATGTTCTCTATGTTTTTTAGTCAAGTGTTTTGAGGGAAAGAAAATTTTACGTAATATATGTTATGTGAGAGGAGACGAGTGTTGTAATTTTTTTTCATGCTCTCATTAGTTTATTTATTCGTTTTAGTAATAAATAACTATTGTATCAATAAAATATTACAAATGTGAAGGGAGGGTTATTTTTTTGCTTTTGAAGGGAATAAATGTAACACAAAAGTAATTTCCATGGATATATATATATATATATATATATTGAAATTTAGCTCTTTATTTTTTAATTAGATAAGAGATCAATGGCACTTTTTTATAAATGTTGTTAAAAAAAACTGAACAGATAAACACATCTTATAGTATGAAGTAGAACTTATATTACATTTGATTATTTGGGCCAAAGTTAATTTGCGTTCGTTTTTAAAGTTTAATAAATAGATATAGAATGTTATGTCTATCTATTATATGCCAATAATAAACATTAATTTCATGCTTTGATTTTAATTATCCATATTATTGAAGGCATAATTTGTAAATTTTAATTAAGGACAAGAGAAGATTGTGCCTGAAGTAACTGATCTTTGTTCACTAATTGTTGTGACTATCTAGAAGTGTTTTATATTCTAAAGCAGCAGTTTTTATTCAATTTATGTAGTTTTTTTACTGGAACCCTTTTAGCAAATAGTCAATATTAATTCATTTATTTTCTTTACAAAGCTTGCCTGGAATAATGTTGTTAAGGTGCGACCTTTTGCCCGGGACCCTCTCCATAGCTAAAGTGAGTACATTATGCTGCAACAAATCGATTTTAAACGCTATATGAGAGAATAAAAAAGACGTATTATTATTAAATTGCATTAAAAGGGGTTGATTACAAAATTTGCCTTTGAGGTTTGATCTAATTACAAAAAAATCCCATATATTTTTCAGAATTACTAAAAGTATCTCTGATGTGCATATTAAAATTAAGGGGCTAAATGTGTCATTTCTATATAAATCTGAAAGGGAGATTTTGAAATGGTTTTGCTTATTCAAGTTTCATAGTAAGACAAAATAAAATTTCGGGGGTATTTTTATAATTAACAAAATTATTTTGGATTTGAAAATTTCGAAGAGGCCCTAGAATTTGGCTTAAAATGCGTTAGTTTAAAGGTTTTTGCGGCCTCATAAGGATATAGGAACAGTTAGGTTCAAATGCATGTGATAAAGTGCATTTATCTTTGGAGTTATTTTCTCAATAGATAACCTATTAATTTTGTAAACTTGGAGTCGACTTGAGTATGATATTAGCCTCTTTCATTGCAGTTAAGAGGCTTCAAGATTTCCTATATCATTTTTTGGCATAATTTTCGTCAGTTAGAATCTTGATGACTTGTGGGCTTGATTGATAGTTGATACTAATTTTATCATCCATTGTATTTTTGCAGGCCATTGTTGTTATCCATCGTTAGTTTAAATCATTTATTTGATATAGAGACAATATTAGCTAGAAAATATATATTCTCACGCGAATATATATGTACTCGATTGAGATTTTTTTTTTCAAATTGCAAAATTTGGATTTTGACACGATTTTATCAAATAGATATGTTTTTGTTAAAGTGGTATGCTGTAATTCTCCTTCTCTTTTCTTAAGTATGTGAAAATATGTTTCACTAATCTACTTTTGTATTTATTGAACATGTTCAACAATGAAAATGATTACGGTACCTTCACGACACCATGTCTCTCACTTCCCGCATTTACATTTGTTAATATTTTAATATTCATAGCCTTAAATTGATGAAACGGTTCTGATTAGGTGAACAATATATAACTGAATTCTGGGATGTGTTCATTTCCTCAAGATTTGGGTTTGTTTTGTTACCAATAGTAAATTATTGTGGACTTCAACTCCCTTATGTTGTTAGTGAAATATGTTTTACTTTCTTATATGAACTCACGATTCTTGAATTCCAGTATTAGTTTCGAATATATTTTGTTACTGTTAGATGAAAATCCAAACCCAGTTCCTTACAAGTAAACAAGCCATAACCCCGTTGGACTTGATAATATCGTGTATAAGGTAGGTTTCAAAATTTAGAGTGAAAACTCTTTTCACTTTGTATTTAACATCCACCTTTTGAACTTATTTTTAAAATAAATATTATGTTTTTATATTTTTTTATCAATGCCCGCGTAATCGCAAGTTTTTACACTAGTTATCGACATAAATAGTATTGATATATACGAAATATTTTAATTTTTATTAATACTCTCTCCGGTTCTCGTTAATGTTATTAGTAAGTTAAAATTATTATATATTAATTGTCACTTTAAAATTATTTTTTACTATTTTATTTCAATTTTAGATTAACTTATTTAAGAAATCAAAATAAATAGCAAAAAAATTAGAAAGAAAGAGTTCGAGAAATTAATTAAAAATAATATTAATTGATTTAGAGTGTATTAATTTTTTTTCTTAATTCAAAACAGAAACTATAACATAATTAAAAAGAAACAAGGGTTTCATTTGAAAATTAAGATCAAATTAGGTTAAATAAATTTACTATTCAGATTAGTAGTTGGGCTTGCCTTATGCCAATGACCCAGCATTAGGGTTTCAAGGTATATATAAATATAACCTAAATAACACTCTCCTCAGAGCCTCCATCTTCTTTTTCTTAATGATTTTTACAGAGAACTCTCCATGGCCAATTTCTCACCCAATCCTCTCTTATGGTCAATTTCTCTTTCCAGATTTCGAAAAATACATCTGAATTCTTTGAGAAAAAACAAAAATCCACCTACTTTATTGTTTTCCTGATTCGGGAAAATAGATCTAAATTCTTTGAGAAAAAACAAAAACTTAATATTTTGTTTTTTAAATAAATGAGAGATTTGTATCAAAAACTCAATTTGGGTTTTCGGTCCATGAAACCCACATAACACCTAAAATAGTCTAAAAACCAGTCTCAAAAACCACAAATCATAAAAATTAGTGAAAAAGATCATTAAAAAAATCGAAATAATTATTTAAAATATTGAATGACCAAAAAAATATAAATATAAATATAATTATTATAAAATAATTTAAGATAATACTGAAGATAATTCATAAAATCACATAGAAATATTAAATTTTATAACTAAACTATTTATTAAATCTAAAAGTTAAAAAATACAAAAAGTAATATAGATTATGTAAAAAAAAAAGAACATAAAACATAAAATGTTAATAAATCATAAAAAATATAAAATAAACCCTGGTATGGGGGTAATTAGTTTTTCTCAAACTTAAATATTAAAACTTATTTATAAAATTTTACATTTATTTCATATTTTCTTAAGATCTATTTTACATTTTGTAATTTATTTCCAGATTTTTTATAATATTATTTTTTTTTGGAACTTATAGAATTTTTAAAATTTATTTACAGAACTTAAAACTTATTTTATAATTATTCTGTTTTTTAAACAAGCTTTTTGTTACTTCATTTTTTTAAATTTTTTACATTCGTCTCATTATTTATAAAGATTTATTTTATATTTTTGAATTACTTTTTTTTCAGATTTTTTATAATATTCTTTAATTTTTATTTTTTAAATTTTATAATTATTAAATTTTATTCATAGATCTTACATTTATTTTATAATTTTCTTTAAGAGTGGTTTCTTATATTCTTTTTTTGTGATTTATTTTAAAAGTCTATAGATTTTTTATTTTTATATTTATATTTTTTAACTTTCAGAAATCATAATAAAAGAACATTTACATAAATAATTTTATAACTAATAAATATTTATTATTATAAATAATAAGTGAAATGAGAAGAAAAACATTGAGAAACATAGCTAGTGCATATATATATAAGTTGCGGCGTTTATTAAAAAAGAAGAAAAAGTGTCCGAGTACATAAAAAACAGTGAAAAGAAAACAAAAATAAAGAAACTAGCGCTTCATAAGAAAAATCCTCGCTCAAAAGAACTCTTTGAAGCTTTGCGTAAAGGAGTAGAAGCTTTGTCTTCAGCCATATCCACCCAAGAATGTCCAGAAGCAACATCCCTAAGGTGTAGGGCAGGAGAGGATTTTGGATCATTGATAATGAAAGGAGTAGAAGTCTCCTATTGTAATTTCTTAATTATATCAATTAATTACCGATCAGTGGCAGGTTTACGAAAAATAGGGGTGCGATGTTGGCTGCCAAAGTCCGACTCATCTACTATAATACCTTTGTCATGAGCAAGACAAACTAATGGAGTACGTTGCGCAGAAGGGGAGACCTTATCCGAGGAACCCATGGCTACCTGATCAACACCACTCTTACTCGAAGAAGCAGATTTCTCATAAAGCACAAGCTGCCGAGAGGTGTCACAAACTATCTCACCCGTTCTGCAAACGGTCGGTTGGTTCTTCCTGCAGAGTTGCGCAGTTAGTTTCTCACCCTTGTCTGAGCCACTGTCAGAAAGCTCAGTTGCAGTACGGTAAACCTGCCCTCCGATCCAGAAGGAGTAACAAGAGTATCAACAGCTTTAGGAGCCGTGGTCACGGGAGTGAGAGGTAACGGTTCGGACTCGGACCCTGAAGTAGGCTCCAAGGAAGGAAGGACCGAAGGATCCAGGCGAGAATCAGTACGGTTACGGACCACCGAGGCAGTAGGTGGTGACTCAGGTTCGAGATCAGACTGTAATGCTTTAAAAGCGTTGGAAGTCATCAGCGCAGAAGTAGTAGTAGGGACTGAAACCAGACGGTGTTCCATACGGGTGCGGACCGTCGGAGCTCAAGAATTAGAACGCCGACGAGGGCGTCTGGTGTTAACCATCTGCTAATCGTCGCCATCCACCTTCAGGGTGGCGCGAGATTTACGAGCAGGACAAGACCCGACAAGGTGCCCCACCATTTTACAAGATGAGCAAAAGTCCAGAATGTTCTCATAACCCAAAGAAATGTAACCGCAATACCCCTCATGTTCAATCATGACCGTTTCATGCAAGGTATGATCAAGATTTAACTCAACCAGCACACGAACAAAGTGGCCGACAGAGCCACTAAGAGAACGCTTATCGATTTGTAGGGGAGTTCCAACTACCCTAGCGATATTCAAAATGAAAGATCGTTCCCAGTATTCAATAGGCAGTTCGTATATGCGAATCCAAACCTGCGAAGAAGACGAAGGCATCTTATAGGGGTTGAAATCCGGGGTCCATGGGAAGATCGTAAGAGTGGATGAACCTAGCTTCCAAGACGCCTTGGCAAACGCACGTTTTCGATCCTCAAAAAGGGCGAAAGAAATACTGAAAAACCCCTTGCCAAGCGGAACGAAATTCCAATCGCCGGTGATGTTCCATGCAGAAGACAGAGGTTCTTTGATAGAGGCAATCATAAGCGGTTTCGATCCCTTCGGTTGGAGAAGGCGGCCAATGAGAGAGCTACGTAAAAGTGAAACACGAGATTGGTAAAGGGTCTCGTCAATCTTGACCAAAAATAATCTCCCTTTTTGAGCGGAGGAGCCCCTAAGGAATAATTTAGCTGAGACGGATTTGCGGGAAGGGAAGCGAACCCAATCGTCGGGCCCGGGTGGCTCCAAAATGTTGAGCCATTCTTTATACTTTCCAGATCGAATTCTTGAAAATACCGTTCTAGAAAGTTCATTTACTAGAACGGTTTTACAAAAGTTACCTTCTAGAAAGTTAAAAAAAAAAAAAAGGAAATGAAAGCAGGAATACACCAAAGTCAATAATAATAAATATTGTGATTATATTAATTATATCACCAAATTTCAATAAATCTAAGACACAACAAACTAAAACTAATATTAATACAATAATATTTTTTATTCAACTATATGAAATCAAAAAAATAATAATACCTTAAGATCTCCAGATTCACCATCAACTATTGGCTCACCGTCTTCATAAAATACCACTCCCTGCAAAATGAAAACGTAAGAACTTCTCGTAAAAAAATAATACATTACCACCGAACACAATCAAATTTAGTAATTAAGCCATCCATTATTCGAAACTGAAAACTATCTATTAACAACCTGATCTGTTTACTTTGATAAACAGGAGATTGGCAGCCAACAATACGCATTTCATCATGTCTTGTTTGATCCAGCAAAATGTGTATAATACTAAGAAAACTACCAACAAACAATGGCCTGTCACACGATACTTGACATCAATTTCATCAATAAATGTGATTGATGGTCTATTTACCTGTAAAAGAACATATATTTTGAAATTTATTGCACTTGATAAAATTTTTGTAATTTTCCACAAAAAAACCCTCAGGTTTGGGGCTATGACACAAAGACCCCAAGAAGTTCCTATATTATAAAAAACTCCTTAAAAGGGTTTGATTCTATCATAAATTTTTCGGGGTAACCATATTATTTTCTTGAAGGTAAAAGGGTTTCGAATTATGAACATAAAGAATATAATATTAAATCGAATCTAAACATATAATCCCCAAGAACACAGAATTTATCATAAAATAAGTAGTATATTTGAGCTTAATAAAATAATATCGTAATTATCTTAAAACAAATAATCCCCAGCAATATCGTAATTATCCCTAAACATATAATCCCCAAGAACACATAATTTAAAACAAATAAAATAAACAGTATATTTGAGCTTACTAAAATAATGTTTGTCATTAGCTAATAAAATACATGCCGAAGGGTAAGGCCATTTGTAATGCCTGCTCCACCAGTCGAGTAACTGTTGGCGAGCCTCCTTAGGCAGCTTCCCTTTCTTTCTCTTCTTCACGAATTCCTGCTTGAGGCTTCCCAAATAACAGCTGTATTTCCGTAAAAGCTGGCCTTTGAGCTCTCGATCCTCCGCTTGAGGGTTTACAAAACTGTTGTTCACATCAACCTCTTCTTCCAACGACCCATTTCTCTCCATTGCTTCGGCACAGCTGTCGTCCCAGAAAATAATAATTAAAGAATTCATAGCATGAAAATGAGTAACTTGTGCATGTGTGTATGCTTTGATCATGCTAATATGAAAAAAGCATGATATTATTAAACCCTTGAATGAAGGCATAATTTACAGGATGAACTGAAAATTGTAGATATCAATTCAAGATTACTTTTAAACCATATCAAGGCTTGATCCAATAGAAATACATAAGTAACATTCACAAGATTTAATTTAAGTTAAAAAAATAATCAATAAATTTGATTAGCATATAAGTACTCAAACGACAACGGAGCTCAATTACGAAAACCAGGTTTTGGCCAAATATAAGGGAGAAAATCAACAACTGAAATGAGGACTAATTACCTTCTAATCCATCAGTGATTACCCAAGCTTGGAGTCTTGTGCATACTCTCTGGGCGGTGTGTAAGCTAATGGGTAAGCTTCTGAAAATTGCATTTTCTCCTGTAGGTGACACAATAATCAATTTTCATTTTATTACTTATAATCAAATGCCAATCAGCTATTAGATTTGATTAAGCATGCATTGCGTAGCCATAAATATGACTGATCAGGTGGCAAGTAAATGCATAAAAGAAACCAGTTTGATCAAAAATGATCTTACACAACAACTTAACTCCAATGTTTTTGTAGTTGCCAACAGTTAAATAGTTTCATATTAGGAAAAAGAATTCAAATTATTTTTACTTTCATTTATAATTATTGACACCACATCAACTTTGACACAAGCAAATAGAAAAAAAAAATGCGTGTGCACCTTGCAGAGCAACCGAGATGTACTACTGGCTTTTTCGCGTTCATCTAACATATAATATAAGGTCCATATTATGAAAAATGCAATTATTATAAAATAATGGTAGCAACAGGCACAATAATAATAAAAATAATAATACCTGTAAGAATATTATGTTCATGTGATCTCACATTTCCACTGCATAAGACACCGGTTGCAAAGAAAATCAAGTGAAAATTATAGTTTAAAAAATGCCACAAAACCAACATCTTATTAAGCTGACAAACTGACTGAATGGGTTAATATAAAAAAAAAAAAGAAGAAGAAAAGAAAAGCTCACCCCAGGAGTTCGAGATCAAATGTATCAAGCTTAAACTGTTTGGGTAAAGTGATAGAGTAGTAACGTGTCTTAGAGAGACCAACTCTACTACCTGCTCGTTTGATCTTTGTGGTCTTCAAGCCACTTAGTTTATTCAGTACTTGATGACAATCTCGAAATAAATACTCAACTTTCTTCAAGTATATCCTCACGACCCCTAGGAGAAGGAAGGCTAGGATTCTATGTGTGACCACATGAACTTCATCATCTAGAATCTTATCTGAAAGAGGAGTGAGCAGTTAAAAAAAAAAACATTTGATTTTGGCTTTTACATAAAACCCAAATTATTTATTAGTAGGAAAATTACTAAATGCTATAACATAAGCTTTACTAAAAAAAGATTTACTCATGTTATTAAGTATGCTTGTCGTCCAACATCACCAAACTTTAGAAACCATTTTGTGATACAAATGATGGTTCCGAAGAATGTATAGAACATTTGGTACAATCACACACAAAGTAAAAGAAGCACTACACAAAAATTTCTCAATTCCATAAAAACCCATCAAACATGACGCCTTGGTCCACTAATTCCCTTCTCACAAATTTATTTCAACAGGAGAAATAAATAAACTAAAAACAATCGACCAGGACAAAAAACAAAATGGCTGTATGGATCTTTGGGTTCACAATTATTAATAATTACACAAGTGACCCAAATGTTGCACTATCCAATTCTACTATAGTCAATCAAGTTCCCAAAAGTTGATGCAGTATTTACCTTGAGCTGCTACCTTTGAACTGATGCATAATATCATCCAGTTTTTCAAAGTCCAAAGGTCTACTATCCCTGGACCTAGCTAAGCAAAAAAGTTAGGAATCATTTTTAAAAAAAAATCAAATTCAGTTAGAATTAAACATCTAATAATAAGTATAGCTTTGATTTTATATATATATATATATATATATATATATATATATATATATATATATATATATATATATATATATATATATATATATATATATGTTACCTTTTTTTAAATCCCGCATATATATTTTTATATTATGAAAATAATGAAAAATATTAAATTAGAAAAATTATAATAAGAATTAAATATTAAATTAAGTAGATATTAAACTCATATTACACATAAGCAAAGGAAATACTATTACTTTTTATTTGTAACATCCCAAATTTTTTATTATGTTTATATTTTAATTTTTAAGCTCAATTAGTAAAATTCCATGCATTTATTTATAAATAAAAGGTTTATATTTAAGTTATTTGAGCCATATCTTTTTACATTGAAATTCTTGAGTCCATTATACAATTGGCCCAACAAGAGAATAGAACATGACATTGACATATTCTTAGACCTCAGAATTCAATATTTCTCCCCACGTTTTCTTGACCCGTCTGTTGAGATGTTTCAGCAAGTAATCAAAGAATTCTACGATATTAGGACTCTTAAACTCTTAAACCTAATTCATTATCAAGCCACGGATAAATCGTTCTCATCATTCTCATTCACCATCACGTTCGTTCGCTGTCAAACTCACACAAGTTCCAAACCTAGTTATCCTTAGCACATCAATTTACAATTCCATTTTCAGTCTCAAACCATCAAACCACCGCTGAGACCACGTGAATCAACCGAAACACAGACCCAGAACGTTATTACTTGATCACTAGAACCAAACCCAGATTTGAACCGAGAACCCATTTATTCCAGAACTGTGACCAGAAACCCAAGAACCCGAGCGTCATTTGATCCATGGAAGTAAGCTCCAATCATTTCCCTTTTACTGTCAACCGGTCCACGCCAAGCCGCTGAGACGGCCCGGGTGAACACCTAATTTCCACGGCCCGACATTTACTTTGAGTTTGGGACCGCCGAGAGAAACCTCAGCCTTGCAGCCGTCGGGAACACTCAGCCCGTTTTAGAGCTCATGAATTGCGACCGGACCCAACTGCCGACGCCGCCTTCTCCGTTGCCGTCGCCTGCCAAGCGGCGCGGCGCCTGCACTTCCAGCCGCTGGTTGCTGATGAAGTCCGGAGCAACCCTCACCTTGAACCAGACCAGCAAAGCATTCACTGTGCCGCCGCCATTGCGTGCCACCATCCTCGCCTCCGTTTGTCGATTGCTGCCACCGCCATCAATTAATAAGGGAGGAGGAGATGTGGCCGATCGATTTGATAGAGGAAGAAGTGCAGCAGCCGGTTTCTGATTTGGGGATTTTGAAGAGGTATTGTGAAATCGTCTGTTTTGGGGCGCAGGGTGTGTGGATGATGAATTGGGATTGTGTTGGTCTTGGAATTTAATTTTCGATTGGAGATATTAATGGGGAGTTTATGCTTGAGTTAGTGTTTGATGTTGGTTGTGAGTTGCAGATAGAAAGAAGGAACGGAGAAGAAGAAAAGGGGGACAGACGGGTTTGAGGGATTAAGGGCTAGGTTCTGCCTTTTATGCCCAACAACTTCTCAGAAATTACAATTGAGCCCACAAGTTTTAATTTTCTTCGATTGGGCCACCAATTTACTCAGAACCCAAGATTCAACCCCAAGTGTTACAAGAAACACCATTCCAGCCCACAGAGCTTTCAAGTTATCTTCTTTCCACCCTCCAACTTCATGAACTTTACAAAAACAACCTCTTTGACATTATTTCAAGGTTTGACCGATAATTATTTCAATTATTCATATTTTAAGTTTTAAAATCCTTATTTCATAAAATAAGTTAAATTACGTTTTCATGTATGAGCATTGATTTTGAGACTCATGATTTACAAACATGATCATTCGCATATTTCAAAGATCACAAGCGTCAGTCTAAAGATGGGGATATTTAACTCAAAATCTTTTTAAATTCAAGTTCATATTAATTGCTCGATATGTTATAGTTTATGGCGATTTCATGACAATTATACAATTATGGCCTTCGGGCAAATGACTATGTATACATAGAGTCGCGCGACAGCACATAACAATTTTTGGTCAAGGACCTTAATGGGTCCGGGGTCGACGGATCCTTGGGATGGCCCACCGTACTGCATAGAAATGTTTTTGGTCAGGGTGCTTAATGGGTCCGGGGTCGACGGATCCTTGGGATGGCCCACCGTACTGCACAGAACAATTATTTCCATGTTTTACTATGATGCTATATTATATTGAGAAATTAATTATGAACTGTATCTCCACTGAGTCATCGTGTAACTCATCCCTTTTTATCAAACATTTTTCAGATTAAGTGAAGCGCAGCGTAAGCGTGGTGGTGGCGACGATAATAAAACATGATATAAAGCTTATATGTTTCTATATTCAAAACTTGATCAAATAGTCATATTTTATACATGTTGGATTTACTCGAGCTCTATTTACAAAATGCCATACATTATTATTATTATTATTATTATTATTATTATTATTATTATTATTATTATTATTATTATTATTATTATTATCATTATTATTATTTTCAAGTTGTATTATATGTATTTGTTTTCTTCAAAGTGATATTATTTCATACAAATTATTTTTCATAATTTGTTTATCTTAAAAATTAATGATTAACATGCATTTGTGGTTATTTTTAGTAGTATTTTAGTATCTTTTTATTTGTGTTTTTGGTATAAGTTGGACCGTTTAGGCTTGGTTTCGTATATTTCGACTTCCAACTTATTTTACCGTGTTCTGATCTAATTGATGCAAAATAAGTGAATATTTGATGTTTTTCACTTTACATCTAAGTAACCGAGAGAGTTCAGCATGTTAGAGATAAAGTACAATGATCGAGAGATGAGAATCGAGCTTTTCGGCGAAAAATAGCGAGTTTTTAGAGTTAATGGTTGCCCTTAAAGTTTACATCATAACCATTAGCCATAACCGTTAGTGACAGGCCTGAAAGACGGAAGAAGCAGTTAACGGTTGCTATAACCGTTAGCGGGGCCCAGGAGCAGCAGACAGGCTTGCGGCCCAAGTCTCGGAAAAGTCTATAAATACCTTCGTTAATCCAAATTCTGAGCATCTATGTCTGTGTGCAAGTGTGCTGAACCCTAAAAAAAACATTCCATAATATTAATCCTAGGGTTTGGAGACGGAGATCAACAGCAACAACATGAAGAACAAGAATCAACGACGACGAGGGTTTCGCGAGCTGTTCGACGCCGTTCATCCGTAGAAGTCCGTTTTGATGCGTTCACTCTTCGAAATAGCTGAAGATAATTCAATTTCCAGTAGTTTAAACAAGTACTCTTAAACCTTCAATTTCTCTTAGTTTCGTTATTTAGTTTTCAAGTTTTGAATATTCGTTAGTTTATGTTCGTATTGTTTGCTTCGTTTGGATTCACTGAACGTATTTAGCTATTTAATCTCAGTTTATTTTCAGTCTTATATACTCATTGTTGGAAGTTTAATGCTCTATTTGGTTGATCTTTCATGCATGCAGTTTATGTTAGTTTCTGTTAAACAGTTAGTGTTAACCGTTATACCAACAGTTAGCAGTAACAGTTAGTGGTTAGTGGTTGAAACCGTTAGTAGTTTAAATTAGTTGTTCAATTGTTAATTTAGTTGCTGAATCCTGAATTGCTTTTTAGTTATTAAATTAGTTTTCAGATTATTTAGTTTAATTTATTAATTAGTTAATTAATTAGTTGATTAATCTAAGTTTAGTTAATTCAACTAAGTCTTGTCATTTCGTAGTTATTAATCAACATCAAATTCCCCCCCCCCCCCCCCTATTTGTATGTGTTATTTGCAATTGAACAAACTATTTAAAATTCCGATTGTATGTTCCTTGAGAGATGACTCGAGTCAAGTTGCCAAACCTACACGCGACCTCGTGCTCTTGCGGGCAAGCTATTAAACTTTTGACACATTTTTATAATTAGGCACAAAAAGTTTGAATCATTATTTTGGCACCGTTGCCGGGGAATCATAACAAAGGTTTCAAAAATATGTTTGTTCATTTTATTTTTACCGTCTATTTGTATAATCATTTTCTGTAGTCGATACATTTAACCCGTTGTTAAGTGTATGCAAGATCGGAGATCTCTGGGACTCGAACTTGCACCGTTTATCGACAACATTCATCGTTCCAATCAAGCGAGACCACCTCAAATTTCCGAAAGTGAATCGTCCGTCACGACTGATTTTATTTGTGATCCGGTCCCAAAAGTAATGTTGCGACTAAACAATCCTGCCCCCAACAACGAGGACAATCAACCACCAAGGAACCCACCTGTGCGACAAAGAAACAAGTATGGGAGTGAACCAATTCACCCCAATGGACCGATACAACCTCGAGAATATTGGGAAGATATTCAGCGAAACATGATGGACCGGAATGAAGGCCAAGGAAGAGGAAATCAAATTCACCACCACCACATTCCGGATGACTATTCCGAGAGATCTTACTATGGAGATGAGCGGATTAACGACTGGCTCACAAATGACAATTACGATTAGAGGAACGAGTACGATAGAAACTACACGAGGCCGAATAATCAAAAGAGACATCAAAGGGGTGTGCGTGAGCCAAGGCAGAGAGAGTTTACGACTCCCCAAGTGGGTCCCTACAGCTCTTCCATTGTGTTGGGAAGGACTGCAAGAGACTTCGAGGTAAAACCTCATATCATAAACAACCTCCCAACATCTCATGGCCTCGTTAATGAAGATCCATTGAACTTTCTTAAGGAGTTTTACGCCGAAGTTAGTAGGATTCCATCTCTAGGGCTTCATCACGAAGACCTTCAAATGGTGTGTTTTCCTAGATGCATGAAGGACAAAGCCAAATCTTGGCTACTTTCTCTAGAACCAAGATCTTTGATCGATTGGCCCATGGTTAGCGACAAATTCATTAACCAGTACTACTCAGCTCAGACGACGGGCCACGTAAGAAGACAAATAGCCAATTTCATCCAGCAAGACAAGGAGCTATTTCACGAAGCGTGGGAGCGTTTCAAATCTCTATTGCAAGCTTGCCCACACCATCACAACTCTCTAGGAATGGTAAATCAACTTTTCTACGAAGGACTTTCGGATTCTTACAAAAATAACGTGGAAGTAGCTGCTGGAGGAGATTTTGGGCACCTTACAGCGACATAAGCTAAGCAACTATTTGAAAGGATGAGCGAGAAGTCAAGGCAAATAAGCTCCCGACCACAGAAGATACGAGTTAACGAGGCCACCGAGGTGCCAAGTAACGAGATCATCGAGACATGCACCCGTTGTGGAGAGCAGGGGCATTTGGTGGATACGTGCAAAATGGTGTGTTACGACGAAAGTGAAGCCGAGGCATACGCCATCAAAGAACAAATGCGCCACCAAGACCGTCCCAACTTACGAGCACCGACCATCCACTAAGTTTAACGCACAACGAAACTCTCCGTATCTCAAGTGGGGCCCAGGGAATCCACATAGCACTCCCACACCAAATGATCAACCACCGAATAAACCTCCGAACAAACCTCCAACGTCTGGACCAACTCCATCCCCAATACAACCAAACGACCAATTGCTCATTTGGCAGCAAAATCAAGTCACCGAAACAATCAGAAACAGGGATGAACTGGCAAGTCTGACCACGCAGGTTAATAAGCAAGGAGAGGTCTTGAATGACCTTTCTAAAAGCGTGAAGAACTTAGAGAAAATGATGGGCCAAATGGCGACATTCATAGCCAAACACGAAAACGAAAAAAGGGAAATTTCTAAGTCAACCCGAGCAAGCTTCCACGATTCATACGTTACGTAGTGGGAATATGATAGATAATAGAATCGAAGAGGATAAAGAAGAGAACAAAAATAGCTCAAATGCGGGACTGCCCATGAACGATGACCCTAAACCGATTGACCAAATGCACAAGTCACCCAATCCATATATTCCTGGGTCGTTAAAAGAGAAGTTTCCACATCAAGTCCCCACTCCAGCATTAGATGACGACTCCATCGAGTCTCCAACTCCACAGCCAAAACAGGTGGCATCGCCTATAAGAGACAAGGTTCCTTTTCCGAGTCGTCTGCGCCCAGCCAAAGAAAATAAAAAGTTCATGGAGCTTTACAATCTTCTGAAGAACGTCAACGTTAATCTTCCTCTTTTGGACGTAATCAAGATGATGCCCACTTACGTGAAGTTCTTCAAGGAGCAAGCTGCAAGGGAGCGGCGATTGGAAACAACACAATGAGTCGAATTGACCAAGGAAGTCAGCGCCATATGCAAGGGTCCACTACCCAAGAAGGAGAGAGACCCTGGGAGCTTTTGTATAACTATCACCTTAACTAACGGGCAAACAGCACGTGGAATGCTCGACCTTGGAGCCGGAATCAATTTAATGCCATACTAGCTATATAAGAAATTTGATCTTGGAACAATGAGGCCAACGACGATGTGACTACAGTTGGCAGACTGTTCCATAAGACAACCACTTGGCATAGTTGAAGACGTTTTGGTCCAAGTTGGTGAATTGGTGATTCCGGTTGACTTTGTTATACTTGATGTCGGCGAGGTTCCGAAGGAGGGCACAGAACATACTATCTTGCTATGCCGACCATTTATGTCCACCTCCCATACACTAATTGATGTACACAAAGGGAGAATGACCTTATCTATTTTGGGAGAGACAGTCACATTCTCGATTAGAGACATCCACAACACTCCCTCACCGATGATGCAAGAAGATTTTTCATTTATTGATCCTATTGCATCTTGCATTCACAAACTCAAAGGGATCACTATGCTGGATGAATCAAGCGTCGAGGATGACTCAGAATTTTTAAGCAGGGTGGCAGAAATGTTGGATATAGACTTGAACAAAATCATCGAAGATTATGAAGGGTTTGAAGATTTTGATGAAGAGTTATGTAAAATAGCTAATGCACCTGCTTGAGCCGAAAGTAGAGATAAAACTATTATCGAGTCATTTGAAGTACGTTTTTCTCGAGCCCAACAAAACAAAACCCGTCATAATTTACTCAGCATTAACGGAGCATGAGGAAAAAGAACTGACTGCAGTACTAAGCACCTACAAAGAAGCCATAGGATGGAGCTTCAGCAACATCAAAGGGATAAACCCCCTTACGTGCATGGACCGAATTGAGCTAGAACCCGATGCAAGACCAGTACGAGACATCTAACGTAGATTGACGACAACATTGTATGAAGTGGTCAAGAAATAAATTTTAAAATTGAAAGAGGAAGGGATCATTTACGCAGTCTCTGATAGTAAATGGGTGAGCCCAATTCATGTAGTACCAAAAAAAGGCGACATCACCATAATCGAAAATGAGAAAGGCAAAATCGTCCAACCAGACTGACCACGGGATGGCGAATGTGCATTGACTATAGGAAGCTGAACGCAGCAACAAGGAAGGACCACTTCCCATTGCCATTTATTGACCAACTTCTGGACAAACTGGTCGGACACGAGTTTTACTGTTTCTTGGATGGCCTTTCTGGTTACTATCAAGTGGCTATAGCCCCGAAAGATCAAAGCAAGACTACCTTCACGTGCCCCTTTGGCACATTTGCATTCCGGAGGATGTCGTTTGGTCTGTGCAATGCTCCAGCAACTTTTCAGAGGTGTATGCTTTCCATCTTCACTGATTTTACTGATGACTTTTTGGAAGTGCTCATGGATGATTTTTCTATTTTTGGTGATTCATTTGAGAGTTGTTTAACTAATTTGTCTAAAGTCTTAAAACGTTGCATTGAGAAAAGTCTTACATTGAGTTGGGAGAAATCTCATTTTATGGTCAAAAGTGGCACTGTACTAGGGCATGTTGTCTCTAGTAGAGGGTTGGAGGTAGATAAGGCAAAAATTGATGTTATTGAAACTCTTCCTCCCCCTCGTGATATTAAAGGAGTCCAGAGTTTCCTTGGGCATGCATGATTTTATAGGCATTTTATTCAAGATTTTTTGAAGATTAATCGCCCACTTTGTAAATTGTTGTCTCAAGATACTCCATTTGTGTTCGATGAAACTTGTATGAATGCGTTTGAAACTCTTAAGGAGAAACTTACGTCTTCACCAATTTTTGTTGCCCCTGATTGGACTCTACCATTTGAAATAATGTGTAATGCGTCTAACGAAGCAGTAGGGTCTGTTCTAGGACAACGTGTCGAGAAGTTGCTTAGGGTTATTTATTATGCGAGTTATATGCTAAATAATGCCCAACGTAACTACACAACTACTGAAAAGGAATTTCTAGCAGTCGTATTCTCCTTAGATAAATTTCGACCTTATATTGTAGGGGCCAAAGTCATTGTGCATACTGATCATGCTGCTCTACGTCATTTATTTGCTAAGCCACAAAGTAAACCACGTTTGATTCATTGGATTATATTATTACAAGAATTTGACGTAGAAATTAAAGATAGACGTGGCTGTGAAAATGTGGTAGCTGATCATTTGTCTAGGATGGTAACTGAAAATGATGAGAAATGCATGATTGACGATTTGTTTCCCTATGAAAATGCTTATGTTCTTAATGCTTCTATTACTCCTTGGTATGCTGATATCGTGAATTATCTTGCTTGTGGTATTATACCTAATCATTTGAACTACCAAGAGAGAAAAAGGTTTTTGCATAAGTGCAGGAGTTATTTCTGGGATGAACCCTTCGTATTCAAGAGGTTCAAGGACGGACTAAACAGGCGTTGTGTCCCTGATGACGAGATGACAAGCATTTTGCAGTTTTGCCACGACCTTGGTGGCCATTTTGGGGCACAAAAGACCGCGTTTAAGATCCTTTTGGCAGGTTTTTATTGGCCAACCCTATTCGCTGATGTTTATGACTATTGCAGGAACTGCGAGATTGCCAAAGAACAGGGAGCATAGGGAAGAGGGATGGGATGCCTCTCATGCCAAATCAAGTAGTCGAGATTTTTGACGTGTGGGGGATTGACTTTATGGGACCATTCCCAAAGAGCGGAGGTTTTGAGTACATCCTGGTGGGCGTTGATTACGTATCCAAATGAGTGGAAGCTATCCCAACACGCAAGGCTAATGCTGACATCGTTTTGAAGTTTCTTAAAGAAAATATATTTAGTCGATTTGGAGTTCCAAGAATGATAATAAGTGATGGAGGGAGTCATTTCTGCAACAGAGCATTTGAAAGATTGATGAACAAGTGCAGCGTACGACACAAGGTGGCTACCCCTACCATTCTCAAACTTCCGGTCAAGTTGAAACCGGCAACCGCCAATTGAAAAGCATTTTAGAAAAGACAGTTGGCCCAAACAGGAAGGATTGGGCCACGAAACTGGTGGATGCGCTATGGGCGTACAGAACTGCATACAAAACAGTGCTCGACTTGACCCCTTTTCAACTCGTTTACGGGAAGGCGTGTCATTTGCCGGTGGATATGGAGCATAGAGCAAGTTGGGCAATTCGGAAGCTCAATATGGACCATAGAGAAGCGGGAGAATATCGGAAACTGGAGCTGACTTATCTTGAAGAAATGCGAAACGAGGCGTATGACTGTGCTTGGAGACAGAAACTTGCCATGAAAAAGCATCACGATCGCCTCATCATTGATAAAAACTTGGAAGTAGGTAAGTTAATTCTACTTTATAACTCACGATTGAAACTGTTTCCAGGAAAATTGAAGTCAAGAAGGAGCGGACCATTTGAAATCAAGGAATTAAACGACTTTGGAGCAGTCACTCTTTATGATGAAAAGAAAGATAGAATTTTTAAAGTTAATGGTCATCGAGTGAAGCTTTATCGTGAGGGGGTGATGCTGAATAAGGATCGTGAAGTGGTGGAATTCCGAGATCCACCGTCTACCATGAATTAACCTCCAGAATTGCGTTGATCAATTGACGTAAAAAGTTGCGCTTCTTGGGAGGCAACCCAAGCGTTAGTTAGTTTTCAATTTTTATTTTTATTTTTGGTCTTTATTTTATTTTATTCTTATTTTGTTGTGTCAATTGCCGTGGTGCATTTATTTGGGTGTTAATGTGCAGAATTTTCAATTTGAGCTGAAAAAGTAAACCTAACGGTTACCATAACCGTTAATGAGTAACCGCTAGCACCTAACGATTGCTGCACTCAACGTTAGCACAGAAATTCAGACTAGCTAACGGTTACCTAGCGGTTACTCTAACCGTTAGGTGCAACCGTTAGCAATGCAGACACGTAAATTTGGAGCTAAAATTTTTTGGAAATTTTTCCAGGAAGGTAAGTTTTATTTTTCATGGGATTTGGGCGTAAATAATTAATGGAAGTCTAGATTTAATTTCTTTAAAGAGAGTCCTGAATTAATTAAGGAAAATCCTTAATTCCTACCTTCTTTGAACTTAGATTCACTTTAGGATTCCTACTTTTAGGACTTTCATACTCCTATGTATTTGATACCCCCTTTTACGCGATTTTCTACCCCTAGCTAACGGTTACGACTAAAGGTTACCCTAACCGTTAGAGGTAACCGTTAGCAACTTTTCCAACTCGGCCCGAAATTGTTTTATATACCCAACCCTTAGGGTTTTCACTACTTCCTTCTCCAAATCGTTAACGCAACCCGCAACCACTAACCCTTAGAACGATTTTCGCATCCCACCGTTAACATTAAATCGCGAACCCAGAAAATATCAACGACAGAGCGACGACGATTCTTGATGGCGGCGACCACCATAGGCGGATTTATAAAGGATCTGAAGCAGATTTCAAGCACGAATCGTTGGGGGTAAGCGTGGCTTTTCCTTTCACTTCTTGTCTGCTGGTGTGATTGGGTTTGCAGGTTGGGTTGATCGGGGTTGGGTTGAGTTTGATTTTCTGGGCTGGAAGTTGTTCGTTTTTGCTGTGCACAGAAGGTGTTCTATGAAATGCTAACGGTTACAGCAACCGTTAGCAGTAACCGTTAGGGATAAAGGTTGCCCTCACCATTAAGCATAACATTTAGGTTTCTGCAACGTAATTTTTTCCACTTTTCCGAGTTTCTTTTCGGTCGTTTCTCCTTCGTTACCACTTGTTTTTGCTTTATTATGGATTCGCCACCACGTAGAAACATAGCCCACGAAATTGGAGCCCCTTTCCCAGTTTACGAGGAAGAGGTCGACCTTTACCACTCTTTGCTAGGTCGATTGATCATAAGCCTGGTTTTTATAGACATAACCTATTGGATGGATCAGGCGGTTGGAGGGAATCGCTTCGCCGAGAGATTCGTAGGCTACATCAAGAACCTCGGGTGTCTCCATTGGGCACGTTTGAGATCCCCGGCCTACGAGCGGTTGATGCTCGAATTTTACACTACTTTCGAGCTCATGCCCAATCGGGCTTTGTATTTTCATTTTCATGGGGTCGAGTATTCTATGCATGGGGAAGAAATTGAGGGCTTCCTCGATTTTGACGGTCGCACGACACTCCATGGGCGAGATCACCGCTACTATGAGTACGCTTTTTGGGAAGAGATTACTGGGGAAATATACGCGGGGAGGAGTCAATACCCCCTCTCGATGGTTACGGACAATGCCTTTTACGCGGCTTATCGATTCCTCACTCGGTGCGTAATTGGAATGGAGGAGCCGAAGATAATCAACAAGGGCGAGTTATATGCTCTTTGGTGCATGACTCGAGGTTTAACTGTGCAGGTTCTTCCTTTGATGATCCGAAGTATAAGGAATGTACGGAAGATGGGGGATGAGCGGGAAGCTCCAATGATTCATGGTTTATTTATCACAAAGCTCACTGAGTTCTGTGGGGTTGAGCCGAGTGACGACGACATAAGTCACGCTCCGCAGCCTCTCGAGTTGGCATGGAGAGTATACCGGCCGCTGGGACAGCGGAGAGGAGTGAGGCAGCGGGTGACTGTACTCATTGACAACGAAGAGACTAACGACGAGGCGACTGCAGGGACTGAGATTACTGCGAGCCAGGATAGGGAGAGTAGCCGGAGTCACGAGGTGACTCAAGTTGTGGGGAGTGATGACTATATTCGTGAGATGAGGCTTTCCGACAAGCCCAGTACGGAGCCTGTTGTCGAGCAGATGGTAGAGCCCCCTCCTGAGCGATTTTACGGAGATGCTAGTGGAGCACATGCTGCGGTGCCACCTTACTTCATTACCTTCTTGGCTGAGTTTCAGGAGTTCAGGGATAATGTTTATGATAGACTCACGGTCATGGAGTATGATATTGAGTCCGGTAGGGCGGACGCGCGATTGGGTTTGGAGCAAGCTAGAGAGGTCCACGAGAGGATAGGTCAATTATACACAAGGGTCGAGGCTCACGGAAGCATGCTGACTTCGCTGACGGCCGACTTTGTGCAGTTTCGATTAGATGGACAGAACGGTTAAGCGCCTGCACCGCCTCCTGACCAGATGGACTTTATGCCTTATCAGGGTCTGCATGACCATATGCCTCCAAATGCTTGATGGGCTGACGTGTTTTTTATTTTATGTTATTTTACTTTCTTCTTGAATTATGTTTAACTTTGACGTTTTTATGTTTTGTTTTCTTGTTAGATGTATTTTTCTTTATTTTATTGTGTTAAGTTTTGTTCAAAATCACGACGATCTCAAATGACGAGTGGATGTACGAATTCAAAGTGGCGCAACTCGACCAAATTACTTATTAAGGGACGTTTTCTTTACCTCTCTTTACTTTAATTTTTATTTATGGCAACTAGGAGTTTGCCACCTTTTTTTAAGGGGGGATGGGATCGAGTGATTTGATATTCTTGTTATTATTACATGTTTGAATTCTTGATTTGTCACTTGAAATTATTAAAACGTGATTATTCGTGATTAATTGGCTATTTTCGCGCTTAATTGTGTTTTTCTTGCTTATCGAAGTTAACTAAGTTTGATTTAAGTCTTTTGTCTTTTGAGCGTGTATAAGTGCATAATTTTTCAAAATTATATTTATATATTGTAAAATGGTACTTGGACGCAATTGATTTCGCAAAACCTTAAAAGCAGCGTCAATTCAAAACTTTTTCATGCAAAAAGCCTGTGAGTAGCCTGAGTGTTTATCATTTTTGCATAGAGGTGTTGAACCGGTCACGGTTAACTGGCTAACCGCAGGTTTTTAACCGGTTGACCGGTTACGGTTAACCATTGACCGGCGGTCACGGTTAAAACCGTAACCGTCAACCGGTTACCGGCGGTTAGGTTACGGTTAACTTGTCATTGGATTGATAATTCTTGGACTTTGCAAAAACGTTTAATTGCATATAGAAAGT